>OW052218.1:1247500-1742500 GCA_932527185.1 Ecliptopera silaceata | reverse complement strand
TAAACGGTTGCATTCTAAATTTAAAAATTGGCGCTGTTCAATGCCATTACTATTATTCGAAAGGTAAAGGTGCGGTGAAGGTACTGGCCGGTGACATTTTTATTTTTAAGGTTTTATTGTATAACCGGATCTCTTTGGTTCGGTAGAATCTGACTTGTTTTAATATCTCTACACTGACAAATCGCCATCATCATCAACCTATGTCAGTCCACTGCTGGACGTAGGTCTCTGCAGACGCGCCACTGAGCCCGATCTTCGGCTCTTCTCATCCAGTGTTTGCGCAGATCGTCGCTCCATCTCGCCGGAGGGCAAGATTTTGGCAAACGTAGTGTAGGCTTGTTGTCAACAAATAATATATTTAACAAAACCAGAAAACCTATTTTGACATTTATAAATTTACACATTATTGACATTACTTATACTCAGGTCGAGTGTAAGGTTGTTGTGTTGTTGACGCGCAAGAAGAAGAAGATTACTGACATTATTCATTCGCGTTATTATGGATCTTCTTCTTCTTCTTATTGGCTTTTCGCAGATTATTATGGATAACTAAACTAAAAAAAACTCAAAAATGCTAACTGTCGTTGTTACGTATAGTAGTCAAGTCATCTGTCATAACATTTTTTATAACCACAGATAACGATTTTCCGTCAACCTGATTACATTTTATATGTAACTAATTGCAACACAAACCTGCCGGCCTTTCCAGACCATAGACTCATGAATAAGAGATTTTTTTTTTCTTTCGTTTATTGCCATAGTTGCATACGGAAGTGGTCTGGCGAAAGTGGTTTTGCATACGGTTATGTAAGTTTCATTTAGGTTATTTTTCGAAGGGACTGATAGTTTGACGTTTGACTGACAGTTTCTTACAACAGTACTAAACAATACCGACGGCGCTTGCCGTTTAAATAAGGGCAACCTTGAATATTCCTCCTATAACCTATATCAGTCCACTGCTGGACGTAGGTCTCTCTGCAGACGCGCCACTGAGCCCGGTCTTCGGCTCTTCTCATCCAGTGCTTGCCCTCTACAGATCGTTACTCCATCTCGCCGGAGGGCGTCCTACACTACACAATGCCTAAACGCGGTCTCCACTTCAGTATCCGTTTGCTCCAACGTATTGTCGGTTCTTCGTACATCCAGTTTATCATATTAGTATACATCAGAACCGACAACCGTTGGAGCAAACGGATACTGGAGTGGAGACTGCGTTTAGGCAAGCGTAGTGTAGGACGCCCTCCGGCGAGATGGAGCGACGATATGCGGAGTGTAGCTGGCAAACACTGGATGAGAAGAGCCGAAGACCGGGCTCAGTGGCGCGTCTTGGGAGAGACCTACGTCCAGCAGTGGACTAACATAGGTTGATGATGATGATACATCAGAATACTTTAAACATAAAATTAACATTCGCGTATTTAACGTGCCTAGATTTCATATTACCATGTTTAGGTAGGTCCGAAAACAGATTAACTAGAAACCTAGATAGTAAGTGACCACACCTGCGTGTTGAATATTAAATTTTGACTTAATCATAGACATAGATAAACAGGCAGGCGTCACAGCTCAGTTGGTAGTAGCTCTGCCTTCCACGCTCGTGGTGAGTTCGATTCCCACCCAGAGCAAATGTTTGTGAGATGCACATAAATATTTGTTCTCTGCCTAGGTGTTACTATGTATTCTATGTATGTATTTAGAAAAATAATATATAAGTATTATAGAAATCTAGTTTCCATAGTAGAAGCTCTGCTTAGTTTGGGACTAGTGCGTGATGTGTGAAATGACCATGAATATGTTTAATTAATGGATTGCTTAGTTTGGGACTAGAGTGTGTGTGATGTGTGAAAGGTCCGTGAATATTTCTTTATTTGTATGTTCAATGTGTATGGATTTTATAAATTGCTCTAACACAACACGCGTTGAAATTCTTAGCTTTAATATGTTAGCAGTAGGTCGATATTTTTATGATAAAAATGTTACTCTGCATATATTTACTTTCGATTTGCGGTGTAGCAAGGTCGTTTTGACGTCATTTTATTACAATTTTTAAAGGCATGTTAGTCGTATGTTTATATACGTTTGTATTGGTTATAAACTCATTATTTTTACAAAACTTATGATTATAAAATTGATAAAGAACTATATTTGCAACGGCAGTAGAGAAAAAACGAATAAATATTTTTAGAGGGTGATGTGTGAAATGTTAGTTAACCTAATATATTTAATCCTAGGAGGATTTAATGCCTTGACTACTTGTCTTAAATAAATATTTATCTACCTATCTATCTTCCTGGGAGTGCAAAAAGCTTGTACTATGGGAACCAGTTTACTTGACTTACGGCCGGTTTCTCGAACGATGATCAACGAAAAAAACAAATAATTACTACGTGTCAAATTCGGATCAATCGTGATTTGGGTTTCCAGAAACCGGCCGTTGCTCAAGTGAGTAGTGTGAAAATTATATGCAAGTGAAATGAGTGATGTGATGACGAAGGATAGGGGAAGAGAGTGATTGCTGAGATGACGGATGATAGAAGAGAGTGGAGGAAGAGAACATGTTGTGCCCCCACCTAGTGGGCTAAGGCCCTACTCTTAACCCACTGTTTGTTTTGTTTTAAAAAGGGGTTTATTAATTTCAATCATACTTATAATACAATGCATACTTAAAGCCCTTAGCCCACTAGGTGGGGTTAACAAGAGGAAGAGATTGAGTTAAGTTGAGGTATAAATGAAGAAAAATATCGTTTATTCAGAACAGTGAACCATTTCTAAATTATAGTTAGCGTCGATGAGACTGCAAAAGTTAATAACTGTGCAGCAGTCTCAACGCCCGCCGCCCAAACCAATGAGTGGGTATAGTGTCAGTCTTCTAGTACCCATAACATAAGCTCTGCTTAGCTTGGGGCTAAATGACGTTGTGTGGATTGTCCAGCATTATTTATTTAGTTCTGAGTTCTTATACATAAAAACCTTACTAAACTTCCTGCAGCAATGTCACAAACTAGGCATGAACATAAACTGACACACATTCAAGTGTAAAATGAATAATAGCTATTGTAGAGCATGTACCGCTGTTATATCAACAAGGATTGCACATTGTCACAATGGGTAAACATAGGTTCAACCGGGGAGGTTATACTGCAAGTTTTCTCTTAAAACATTTACACCCGGTTTCTGAAACGTTGATCAACCAAAAAATCTAATTACAATGTGTCAAAACTCGGATGAATCGTGGTTTGGGTTGCTAAAACGCTTGTCATCTGCGAAATATTTAACAACAGTTCAGATGACAAACGTTTGAGCAACCCAAAGCACGATTGATCCGAGTTTTGACACATTGTAATTTGATTTTTTGGTTGTTCAACGTTTCAGTAACCAGCCGTAAGTGTTGCCAACTGTCCGATTTTCCCAACATGTGTTGTGTTTTAAACGGTCCGGGACTGTTCTATATTGTTTTTTAATTCTAAATACCAGTTGAGAATTTCAATATTACTCAGTATCCACTGTCACCATCATCATATCATATCAGTAGGTATCTCATGAACAGTGATAGTAAGAAGGATTATTAAAAATTGGTAGGAACCAAGCTGTAAGCTTCTTGCCCGTTTTTATTACAAACATAATTAACTAGTATATTATACGATTCTAAATGATTTGCGTGATTTTACGGAATATAATATAACTACAATTAAAAATAACACTTTACCATCTAAACTAATATTATAATGAGGAAAGATTTGATTGTTTGTTTGTTTGCATCGAATAGGCTCCGAAACTACTGGACCGATTTCGAAAATTCTTTCACTGTTGTGAAGCTACATTATCTGCGCTGAACATAGGCTATATTATAATGATGTTTTTTTATAGGCTACCCGTGCGAAGCCGTAGCGTACTACTAGTAGATTATAAAAAAGTTACCCAAATATTTCCCTGAAAGCCTGTAATATGGAATGTATATGGCAACCCTACTTAATAGAAGCGTGTATCATGTTTAGTAGACGCTTGTATTAAAAGGTCAAGGTTGTTTCGTTTTTATATGTCAGTAGAGTTAGTGTGAGGTTTTACCTACGTAGATAATAAAACGATGGCTTATAAATATAATCTTATTCTTCTTATCGTGTCGATGCTGCAACTGTATTTTGTTGTAGCATCGTGTTGGAAAGATTAGCCAGACTAGACACTGCTGTGCCGTGCCTAGCTAATCTTAAGTTGTGGGACGAAAAAGGTTAAAACAAAAATAAAAAAATTAAACGATAAAAATGGTAGAGTTCTTAATTGGAAATATATTTTTGCGTTTGTTATCATTCCGCCAATTATTTAGTCAGAATAACACATACGGTCTATCTTAAAAAAAGTTAGCGCAAACTTGATGTCTTGATTACCATTATTTAACTTTATTACCATTATTACGTAATGATGACTTATAGTCAACGCTAACTTTTTATAAGATAGGATAGGCTATCTAAACTAATATTATAAAGAGGAAAGATTTGATTGATTGTTTGTTTGCATCGAATAGGCTACGAAATTACTGGACCGATTTCAAAAAATCTTTCACTGTTTTGAAGCTTTATTATCTTCGCTGAACATAGGCTATATTATAATGATATTTTTTATATAGGCTACCCGTGCGAAGCCGGGGCGTACTACTAGTAGTTTATATAGATGATGTGCGACTTGTTTGAAATATAACGATAGCAAGACGAAGTCGTGGACAGCTTGTACTCCATAATAAAACCTTGAAGGATGGTTCAAAGTGATACCATTATAACGTTTTTAGGGGGGTACAAGACAGAGGGGGGTTAAGTATTGTATCGTGACTTTGTATCGATTAAAAACGTAATAACATCGATACGTTAGTACAAGTTATCTATAAACTAAGTGCAAAATCAAAATGTAATGACTTGCACGTTTTTTGTAAACTTTTACGTATATTATGGATGATTGGAGAGAATTTAAGTAAATAACGTGTAGTGATAAATAAATGTTTATGGATATTTAACACATCACGCTCTAGTCCCAAACTAAGCAATGCTTGTACTATGGGATCTAGATTGCTGATAGAATACATAGTAACACTCAGACAACAAATATTTTTGGAACGATGTTCCATAGCGCGTTGCTAAAGGGGGCTAGACGGAAAAAATTAAGACCAAAAGTTGTAACGACACTTTTTGCTATAGTTGTGCGGCGTGCGGCGTGCGCGTGTCTCTCTCTCTCATAGAAAGCAAGCCAGTTATTAAATTAAGTACTTCGTTCCATCCGGGTGTCCCTTGATACCTCTCAAGATTTTTTTTCTTTCAAACATTTGTTCTCGGTGGGATCGGACTACCAACTGAGCTGTGACGCTTTTACTGATAAGAATAAACACGATCTAGAATTCTAGAGCTGACAAAATGACTGCATTACATAGACAATTTACATAAATTATAACCTAAGTTATATAATATAAGTTACGCAATACGCGGCCTTGAAGCTAAACATACAATATTATAGTGTTTATTCAGTTTTCAGTTAGTGTACGTTTGGTATGTATTTTTTTAATGACTTTCGTAAAATTACTGACTGATTAAATAATAATTTCCTGATATTTCTGAAAATCGGTTTGGGGTTAGTATGTAGTCGTTTACTGTCGTAGACCAAACGATAATTTTTTAAAGCAATACTTTGACATAATTTTAGTTGGCACCACTTTCTTTAAACCGAAAATCAATTATAAAGTGACAGATACCACTCTGTTCTTTAAATACACATTCTTAAACCTGAATTTCGGGTTGGACATGACTCGTTTTAAAAAACGCGAGCGGTAAGTGCGCTGTGATTTATACCACAAGCTTATTTATTTAATAATTCATTAGTAAAATTAATTCATCATCATTATTTCAGCCCGTTGGCAACCACTACTGAGTATAGGCCTCCTCTTTATTATGCCATTCTTTCCGGTCCCTTGCGACTCTCATCTACTGATTCCCGGCTCGCTCCATAATGTCTTTGGACCATCGGGCTGGTGGTCTGCCTCTTGGTCTACGAGCATCCCTCGGCCACCATTCCGTTATCGCCTTTGTCCACCTTCCATCGTCTCTTCTCGCTAAGTGTCCCGAGTAAAGCAATTTTCAAAATCTTTTCATTAGATCCATAGATTTACAGTCTCCACTGCAGTATCCGTTTGATCCAACGGTTATCGGTTCTTCGGGCTTTCTTTTCTTCTTCTTCTTCTTCTTATTAAAGAGCTACGCTGTTGTCTGTGTAATTAATGCAATGGGCTTCCGTTAACTAAAACAATTTTCAAAATCGGTTCAGTAGATCCATACATTTACAGTCTCCACTCCAGTATTCGTTTGATCCAACGGTTGTCGGTTCTTCGTGCTTTCTTTTATATTAGTAAAACTTTTTTCAAAATCGGCTCATTAGCTCCATAGATACACCCCCTATCTTATAAAAAGTTAGCGGTGACTTTATGTCATCATTACGTATGGTAATCAATACTTCAAGTCTGCGCTAACTTTTTATAAGATAGACCGTTACCCTACAAGCTAACAAACTAATAAACTTTACCTGTTTATAGTACATACGATAAATCACAATAAATTCTGCCAATATCGATTGCATTTAGTATCGAGACCGGTCGAAATACGACTTTTAATTTCACATCTATCCATTATCATTATTACTTTGTAAGGCGATATGCTGGCCTTGGCGGGTGAACGGTGGATAGAGCGAGACGGCATGGTTACAGCGAGTGCGAGCGAGATAGAAGACCCGGCGCAAACGCAACGTGGGTACCACGCGGCGAACTTGTTTTAGGTTATATCATACGATCAATAGGGTTAATATTAATATTGAATGAATTAATGAATGAATAACGCCTTATTGTACACACAAATTACACCAAAAAAATACAAGAAGAACAATAGTTACAGCCCGTTCACACTAGTCGTAAGTCGCATATGACTTAAAGTCGAAAGTCTGATGTACCTGTAAATCGCGTCTCATCCAATGTGAACAGCTCCATACAAAGTGTATGGTGACCAGAGCATTCTACTTTTAGTCATATGCGACTTACGGCTAGTGTGAACCGGCTGTCATAAAATAAATGCACAATGGGCGGCCTTATCGCTCAATAGCGATCTCTTCCAGGCAATTTTGATATTATTTATTGTAAACGTGTTATATTTGTAACTATCCGGGTGGTAATTTAATTGTTAATTTATTTAATTGTTCTGTTGCTAAGCGGATTTTGTTAAATATAGAAAACAAGTTTTAAGAACATAGCTATACTAATATAGAATGCTAGGTCGAATGTAATAAATGCCCGTTCATATTTAACACAGTTCACTTACCAAAGCTTGCACTAGTGGAACTAGATAGCTGATAGAATACTTCAATACTTACTGGCTTTAAAAGTAAGGTTCTCAATTCGACTGTATTTTTCGCGATATCTTTGGCAATGATGATTATTTTTTGTTTAATAAATCATACCGATCAAAAAATAAGGTTTTTAATTCGACTGTATGTTTCGCGATTTCTTTGCTTATGATGATTATTTTTTGATAGATCATTTTCAGATGATTGAGGTTGGTTTTGTTTATTTTTGTAAATAATATTGTTATTTGTGTATCTTCTTCTTCTTCTTCGTGTCGATGATCTCAAACAGTGTTTTACCAAAACTTGGCCACTATTGTGTATACGCACAATACCCAGACAGAAGACCTAAATACCTATACCTAGATACATACCGATATCATTTTGTTAGGTATTTGGTATTTTAGTGTTTAATGTCAGACCGGTTTTTCATTTAAATGGCTTCCTTCATTTAGTGTAAATGTCATAGCTTGTTTTAATTTTAACTGTACAGGTTGTGGCACTAGCGAATGTCGGCGACATCACCTGCCTAGTGACATTAAAAAAAAGACGTGTTGCACTCGGGGACTGCCGCGGTAAAGCTATTGCATAGCATTTTTTGCTGGATTACGCATGCGCAGTGTTAGGTTATTTCGTTACGGAATTTCTGGATTCGGTCTCCACGCTCAAGGCCCGCGATAGAAGCTATGCAATAGCTTAAAAACCGACCAAGTGTTTTAGTCGGTTTTTAGGAGTTAGACAGGGAGAGGTGAAAATGGAAAGAGACGGGGGAACTTTGCTTGGGGATACTGTTCCCCAAGCAAAGTTAACTGCAAAGTTAAAAAGCAAAGTTAAAAGTTAGATTAGTAGAGACTTTATATTTTGATTGTGTACCTTATATACTATGGTATATAACTCAAAGCTTTAAATATTTCAATATTGGTGAATAAATAAATAAATTATAAAAATAAAAATTAAGAAAAGAATGAATCCTAATAACTTTCGCGTTTATAATATTAGTATGATACATAATCTATACTAGTCTATACTTAATATTATAAAGAAGTAAAGTTTTTGTGTTTGTTAAATTGTAAGGGGTAATCTCGGGATCTACTGAACCGATTTTAAAAATTCTTTCACTAATAGAAAGCCACAATATTGCTGAGTGTCATAGGTTATATAAAAAACCGAAAAATAAAAAGGCTTTTACGTGGTAGTCCGTTTTCCAATGTGAATCGGAGAAAAATCGGTCGAATTATGCCCAACGAAGTGGGCACGGGTCAGCTAGTCATTATTAATCATAGAGATGCAGACGAATTGACCCGTATAACTAAATTAAAACTAGTTTGATTGTGACATTCTCACTAATTAGTGATTCTGCGATCGCCTCGTCTCTCAAAATGATGACCCTGGATTTAAATTAACGTAACATATTACGTGGCAGAATTGTATACCAAATTATATGGATATATCACTCGCGATCTAGTTTGAAACTAAGCAAAGCTATGGGAACTAGATTGCTGATATTTTGTTTATTGTACAATATTTACAAAATAAACTATGAATTAAAATATTTTAATTGAACTTTTTGAATAATTTTAGTATATCATAATTTAAAACTTTTTTTGTTTTGATTGAATTTAATAAACTTAACGTATTAAGCTATTTTACGCTCAGAGAGACGCAAAATAAATTTATTGTTATTATTTTGACATGACGGCCATCTTGGAGCAATAGCGCACTAGCGGCCAGGCCGCAGCGGCCACGCCGCAGCGGCCATCGAGATACATACATTAGTATGAAATCGCTATAGAGCACGCGCACCTGGCCGCTGGCCGCAGGTGCGCGTGCTGTATGGCGATTTCATACTAATGTATGTATCTCGATGGCCGCTGCGGCCTGGCCGCTAGTGCGCTATTGGGGTTGATGTCTGCGCTAACTTTTTATAAGATTCTCTCTCATATGATAGAACCTTCTATTTTATTTAAACTTTTTTATTAGAGAGTGTTTAATCTACTCACAAAACCTCGCTGTAATTAATTCTTGTTTAGGCTAACGTTTAGGCTAAAACAAAAAAATAATTTGATCACGATTTGTACAACATTATGCGTAAATTGGTCACCAGAACTCTTCTAAACCTACAAACACTTATTAAACGTATAGTGAAGCTCCAGTGATATCCAAGATGTCAGTTTGACGTGACTGACTATATCAGTCTTATGCTTGATAGCATGACGGCGGGCGTCGCCGTCAAGAGGAAATCGCGCTCCCGGCGGAGCTGGGCGAAGGTTGAAGCTGATGGACAGGTATAAATAAATAAATAATGCTGGACAATCCACACAACATCATCTAGCCCCAAGCTAAGCAGAGCTTGTGTTATAGGTACTAGAAGACTGACATACTTAATACAATACATTACATAGATAGATATTTCTTCCACAACCATCTTGCTTACTCCTGTGACCCTGGTGGTAGCAGGAGAATTATTAACAGACGAAAGAGATTTTTAATTAAATTACTTATTGTAATTGGTATACTTAAGCCGTTTTTTAAAAAGTCAGATTTATAAAATAATAAAACAGATTTATCAACCACCCTTTCGAATAATCTTCAATTGTTTTTATATATTATTAATGATTACATAACAGTCTCGAGTCTTGACCAGATTCGAGACCCGAAGTCCTCGAGACAAGTAAAGTAACAGTAAGTCCCGGGACTTCAAGACACGAAACGTTCTAGGACCCAAACCCTAGAAGAGAGTTACCCTGTATCTAACTACACATATCCTAGAAACATCACGTCTAACAGGGTAACATTAAAATGGTCAATGCTATGTATATGACATCTTATAATACTTCTAATTTTTTTTACTAGCCTATATTGTCCCACTGCTGGGCAAAGGCGTCCCCCAAACACTTCCACTTCTCTCTATCCTTGGCAGCGTCCCACCAATCCAATTCAAATACGTCAAGGTCATCCCTCCAATACTTGTAATAATGCAAATAAATAAACTTTGACTTTGAAATCTTTGACTTTGACATTTTCTGAAATAACCAAGTTTCCACTGAGTATGTCCTCTTTCGAAAACTGAGGATGTTAGAACCGATTTTCATTCCTTATGTAATAGTTTTTTACTACATTCTGAGTAATCGAGTATTTTCCTTATTGAACAATTACTATTCTGCGTCTGGAAAATCCCTCCAGTATCTATCTACTGCGATATAGACGGTATGCTGGTACCTTTGAGCTCTGTTATCTTGTATTACTATTTAAAGACTAGACTACCAGCCTTTTGCCGTATGTCCTATGTGTTTTATGATTTTATGGGGATTGATTTTCTATGTAATATTATTGATAAGCACTGATGATGTAGCTGTTATAGATGATTTAAAGTACTATTAAGGGGGCGTCCATAAATTACGTGAGATGTTTAAGGGGGGGAGGGGGTCGATTCAAATACCATCTAATATTACGTTGGAGAGAGAAAAAATAATAATTATACTATTTTGGTCCATATAATCAGTTTTCTTTCTTTTAACAACAACAGTCCAACGCGTACGTAAGAAACCCACATTTTGAGAAATCTTACGTGAGATTGGGGGATGGGGTTGAATAAAATCTCACGACATCTCACCTTCTTCTTCTTCTTCTTCTTATCGTGTCGATGCTACAACTGTATTTTGGTGTAGCATCGTGTTGGAAAGATTAGCCAGACTAGACACTGCTTTACCGTGCCTAGCTGTTACCGGTGTGCGCCACGAGGAGGCTCTTTCCATGCACCCATCTCACCAGGGGGGAGGGAGTGACAGAAAATTGGAAAAAACACCTCACGTAATTTATGGACGCCCTCTAAGTTAAACACTAGTCTACCAGCCTTTGCCTTATGTCCTGTGTGTTTTATGATTTGAAGGGGATCTATTTTCTATCTATTATTGATAAGTACTGATGATATAGCGGCAGCAAACTCGTATACCAATTTAGGACATGAATTAAAATCTATTTCGAGCTTTAATTGATTTTTCTATTCGGATATTTTATAATGTATATGTATATGCACGATGATTAGGGCTTTGAAACGTGATAAAATGCGTGGCATTCCCCCTATCTTATAAAAAGTTGACATTATGTCACCATTAAATATGGTAAAATCAACACATCAAGTCTGCGCTAACTTTTTATTAAATAGTTAGTCAGCTCCACATAAAAGGTCTTATGTGTCCCTGGTTCTCGTATCTAAGGTCTTTGTACTAAGTTAAATTGACACCGCACTGAAACTTCAGTACTTAATTTGGTTTAAAAGTAATTCTTTGTAAGAAGGATCATATAAAAAATCGGTAGGAACCAGGCCTTAAGTTTGTTGCCCGTTCTTCTAGGCTCTGGTCGCGTGGAACTGGCACCTAGAATCACCTAGCATGTAAGACGATTCTAAATGATCCTTGTGATTTTATTGAATAAAAAACTTTTTTACTTTTACTTTTAAGGATTTTGGTGTTCAATAATATCAATTTCTCGCGCAATGGATCTATTATGATGGTCTAAGAACAGACCACAAATAAAGCCTGATCCCTACCCTGTATACTGTGACATTGAATGCAGAGGTCTGATAATGGTGTTTGTCCCCAGGCATCCGACTTCACAGATATCGGCGACTGGCCCTCACTAGGCAGAGGTCCCGGTGGCGTCAGATGTCACTCCACACCTCCCCCTCATGATGGAGACTCTTCGCATCATAATGGCAATGCTGTAAGTATTTTTTAAAGACTTTTATGATCAGAACTTATAGTAGTGAAGAGGGGATTTTATCTACAAGACGAAGAGTTTTTGTAGGCTCTGGTCGCGTGGAACTAAATAAATAATGCTGGACAATCCACACAACATCATCTAGCCCCAAGCTAAGCAGAGCTTGTGTAATGGGGTACTAGATGACTGACATACTTAATACAATACATTACATAGATAGATAATTTTTATTGTACATATAAAATACCCAGAACACCCGGAATAAATATTTGCAGATCGTACAAACATTTATCCCAAGGCGGGAATCGAACCCACAACCTCCGCTTCGCAGGCGGACTTTCGCGAAGGTTCGCCTGCGACATGTAAAACAGTTTTGACATTGGCGGACATTTGCAAAAATGAGAGCATCTTCCAATAATTCTTTTGGCCCACCTTGGCAGATCTTTGTGATTTTACTAAATAAACTTTTATAGTTTTTTATAAGCTATTGCATAACTTCTAGCGTGGAGACCGAATCTAGAAATTCCGTTACGAAAATAACCTAACACGCGCATGCGTAATCCAGCAAAAAATTCTATGCAATAGCTTTACCGCGGCAGGCCCCGAGTGCCACACGTCTTTTTTTTTGTTGTATTGAACCTTAATTGCTGATAGAATATTTATCAATTTCCAGGACCAAGAGAGGATACCTCCTGAGGAGTTACCTCCGCCCTCCCAGATGAGACCTCTGGAGTTGCACAACAACTACCAGCAGAACTCGATAGATCACAGATACCCTGACAGGCAGGACAGGAGCAAGCCAGCCGGTAAGGAGTCAGGTATTGTTTCTTTTATATTTATCACGTTATTTGTAATCAAAATCCACTATAGATAATAATATAAATAATGCTGGACAATCCACACAACATCATCTAGCCCCAAGCTAAGCAGAGCTTGTGTTATGTACTAGAAGACTGACATACTTAATACAATACATTACATAGATAGATATTCTTTATTATACATATAAAATACCCAGAACATTCGGAATAAATATTTGCAGATCGTACAAACATTTATCCCAAGGCGGGAATCGAACCCGCAACCTCCGCATCGTAGGCGGACCTCCGCCCGCTGCGCCATATCAGTCGGCAAAAAAAAATATAAATAAATAATGCTGGACAATCCACACAACATCATCCAGCCCCAAACTAAGCATACTATAATGATTAAATTATGATAGACTAGATTAAAGTAGATTAAACGAGCTGGACTCTCATCTAAGCGCGTGGCCTGTCACTGCGTTAGATCGCAAAGAGTGGAAGGAGGGAAGGGAGGCCTTCGCCCGGCAGTGGGACCATAATGGCTGAATAATTTCTAGGCTCTGGTCGCGTGGAACTGGCACCTAGAATCACCTAGTATGTAAGACGATTCTAAATGATCCGCATGATTTTATTAAATAGATTATATAGATAAAAAATAGATATTAAAAAGATAGATATTAAATAGATTAAAAAATGGTTGTCTGTAAAGTCGGTTTACTGACGATAGTTGAACGTGACAACGAACGCAAAGGCCGATTGTGTTTCTTTGTCGCTCGTTCCGCGCTCTCGCTTGCACTTCATGGAACGCATCAGAACGCCTCATGAGTCATGTTTTGACGTGACAACGTCTTCTAATTCGATAGAGCCGGCTGCACGCACGAAAAAACATGACTCATGAAGCGTTCCGGCGTTCTGAGGCGTTCCAAGATAAGATAGATACGATTGACGTTGTCACGTTCAACTATCGTCAGTAAACCGACTTTACAGACAACCATTTTTTTCGTGCGTGCAGCCGGCACTATCGAATTATAAGACGTTGTCACGTCAAAAATATATTACAGAACCCATTGTCGAGTTTTCCATTTACTGTCACGTATTACAGGTGTTAAAGGCGGCAGCAAGTCCGCTAAACACAAGTGGGTCCCCCTCGACATCGACGTGAAGGCGAACCGACCCAAGCACGGCCCGCAGCATTCTATGCGACAGGATAATGGTATGTCATCTATACTTATAATAAAACTGTAGAGAGGTCAATTCTGTACATGAAATATATTTTAAAAAAAACTATCAGGGGGTGATTAGTGATCGATACTGATGCCAAAAATGCAATCAGGAAAATTTTTGTCTGTCTGTCTGTCTGTCTGTCTGTCTGTATGTTCCTTATAGAAACAAAAACTACTCGACGGATTTTAATGAAACTTGGTACAATTATTCTTCATACTTCTGGGCAGGTTATAGGATACTTTTCATCACGCTACAATCAATAGGAGCTGAGTAGTGAAGGGAAATGTCGGGAAGTTACTCCGTTTTTTAAGCTTCCGTCGCGTTTGCAGCCTTAATGGTTAAAGTTACATAGAAATCATGTATGACGGAAATATTCTACATTAAATTGTCTAAAAAATATCCCGTAACAGCATATGTCTATCTTTTATGGTTGACTCACAATAACACGTGTAACTCCTGATAGCTTAGCAGTTCGGAGCATTCTGATTATATTTGTTTACTTTTACGTTTATAATACTCTCAGTCATACCAAATTTAAAAAAGTTAACATTATTACCTATTCAATAAAAAAAGAATCATAGAAATCGGTATAGAAACACCAAACTTATACATGAAATAAGCCATCGCGCCGTCGCACTTGAATACTCAAATCGAGTAAAGTTTGAAATTTGTTGTGTTTACCACTAGATGGCGCTACTGTGCACATATCCTAGATCGCGCTATCGGTGCGTTTTGGCAATGTGTTATAAGTCGGTCGGTATTTAACAATAGTTCCGTTAAATTGAGTCATCTTGATAAGTTATTTAGGGTTGCGTATCCGATTACCGCTTTAATGACGAATAAATACATGTATTTGAAAACAAAATATTAAATATTCAAGGGGGTGCTCATAATCTCATAAGTACAAAAACATAATTTACTTAGATGGTTTGTTCTTTTTTATATATAATATTTTATAAAAAATATATTGTTGTTGATGAGTACATTTACTTGGGCTACAGTTAGCGAGCTTCGAAAACAGGCAGGAGATCGATCGCCGCATCGAGAACGCCTGGAAGAGCTACTGGTTCATGAAGGAACACATTAAAGGCGACCTTCCACTTACGCTTAAACGCCAACTCATCGACATGTGCATTCTGCCCGTCCTAACCTACGGTGCGCAGACATGGTCACTGACTGAAGCACAGAAATCCAGACTCAAGATTTGCCCAAAGAGCAATGGAACGTAGCATCTTTGGTTTCAAGCGCATCGATCGAGTGCGAAACACTACGCTGCGTTCGCTCACTGGTATTGCAGATGTAGGCAATAAAACGCGAGGCTTAAGTGGGACTGGGCAGGTCATATTAGCCGGATGGACCCAGAGAAATGGTCCAAAATCGTGACACCGTGGCTGCCTGAAGACGGAAGGCGGCGTAGAGGCCGACCAAAGAGGCGATGGCGGGACGACCTCGATGCTTTCGAGAGGGATTGGTGGACGAAAGCGTAAAGCAGAGAGAAGGATTTGGGGGAGACCTTTGCCCAGCAGTGGGACGAGATAGGTTAGGAAAAAAATATATATATAAAATAATATACTTACTTAATCTATACTAATATTATAAAGAGGTAAAGTTTGTGTATTTGTTAAATTGTAAGGGGTAATCTCGGCATCTACTGAACCGATTTTAAAAATTCTTTCATCAATAGAAAGTTACACTATTGCTGAAAAATAAAAAGGCTTTTACGTGGTAGTCCGTTTTGCAAAATGAATCGGAGAAAAAACGGTCGAATGAAAGCGTTTCTTATGAACGCTGCCTTAACTATGAAAGAAGTGTTCTAAAGAAAAGATGTGGAGATTGATAATGCCTACAAAAAAGCCACAAGTCAACGACAGCATATGTCTTACTTTTTTATGTAATAAAAATTATCCCCAACGAAGTGGGCACGTGTCAGCTAGTCTATACTAATATTATAAAGAAGTAAAGTTTGTCATAATCATCATTGCAGCCCGTTGGCACCCACTGCTGAGTATAGGCCTCCTCTTTATTATGCCATTCTTTCCTGTCCCTTGCGTGCGACTCTCATCCACTGATTCCCGGCTCGCTCCATAATGTCTTTGGACCATCGGGCTGGTGGTCTGCCTCTTGGTCTACGAGCATCCCTTGGCCACCATTCCGTAAGCGCCTTTGTCCACCTTCCGTCGTCTCTTCTCGCTAAGTGTCCCGCCCATCTTCACTTCAGCTTTGCGATTCGCGTACCTACGTCCACAACTTTTGTGCGACGTCGGATATCCGTATTCGGTATGTGGTCTAGAAGTGTTAGTAAAGTTTGTGTGTTTGTTAAATTGTAAGGGGTGATCTCGGGATCTTCTGAACTGATTTTAAAAACTCTTTCATTAATAGAATGCCACATTATTGCCGAGTGTCATAGGTTATATAAAAAACAGAGAATAAAAATGCTTTGACGTAGTAGTCCGTTTTGCAAAGTGAATCGGAAAAAAAACGGTCGAATTATGCCCAACGAAGTGGGCACGGGTCAGCTAGTTTTTTATATTCATGGACATATCACACATCACACTCTAGTTCCAAACTAAGCTAAGCTTTTACTAGATTGCTCATAGAATATCTAATACAACTTGTTTTTTTTTTTTTGGAAATAAGGCTGTAAAATTATAAAACACTTTTATAATTAAGTAAGTTAATATAAAGAACCAATCTCAAATATTGATACAGGGTTACACAGTATTGTTTATGTTCGCAAAGTAGCTTAAACTAGTAAAAGATATAACAGTTCAACCGCAATCAAAAAAAAACCTAAAAAAATTGAATTTCCCGCAAGGGGGCGTCCATAAATTACGTGAGATGTTTAAGGGGGGGAGGGGGTCGATTCAAATCTCATCTAATCTCACGTTGGAGGGAGGGGGGTACTCGGCAAATATCACGCAATTTTTTTTCTGATTCAAATAAATAATAATTATAATATTTTGGTCAATAAATTCTTTTATTTTTCTTTTTACAATAACAGTCCAACGTGTTTGCGTAAGAAACCTACATTTTGAAAAATCTCACGTGAGATTGGGGGATGGGGGAGGGAGTTGAATATAATCTCACGACATCTCACCAGGGGGGAGGGAGTGATAGAAAATTGGAAAAAATACCTCACGTAATTTATGGACGCCCCCCAAGAGCGAGAAGTTTCACCTTACAACCATGTAATGTTACAAATATACCTTCATCTTGCAGATACGTTGTCGTTGAACGGCGAGGACGCTCGTCGCGGCGGCTCGCGCCTGCGCGGTGCGGTGCGGGGGCGGGGCGCCGCGCGACGCACCGCCCCGCGCCCCGCCTCCGCCATGCCCGCGCTCAACGCGCCGCACCATCCCATGTACAGGGTCGCAGAGTTTGTACAACATCCTGACTTGCAACAGGTATGTACAACTAACTTAACTGTCGTGATCGTGATGAGTTGTCTCCTATGAGTTCTGTAACTTAACTGTCGTGATCGTGATGAGTTGTCTCCTATGAGTTCTGTAACTTAACTGTCGTGATCGTGATGAGTTGTCTCCTATGAGTTCTGTAACTTAACTGTCGTGATCGTGATGAGTTGTCTCCTATTAGTTCTGTAGCTCTACCATGAGTTTTTAAAATACTATATTTACTATATTCGCTAGCGTCTGTAGTTAAAAAAATGTATGAAGATTTGTACAGCGCCTCTAGCGGATAGTTGGGTACTAAAATTCGTAATACTAATATTGACGTAACTACTGTAGTAAAGTCAGGCGATTTTACTGTGACAACTCATGGTAGAGGTACTGGTGACTCATAGGAGACAACTCACTCATAGAAGATTAGTAACTCATAGAAGATAAGTAACTCATTTCTTGGCAATGAATGGGACTAAGATAAAACAGCGCTCAACGCGCCGCACCATCCCATGTACAGGGTCGCCGAGTTTGTACAACATCCTGACTTGCAACAGGTATGTACAAATGATTTAACTAGTTAAATCTCGTCGTAACTCATAGAAGACATGTAGATAGATAGATAGAATATGCTTTATTGTACACTAACACAGAAAAAGAAACAAAAACATCGAAATACCTTATGTAACTCATAGAAGATAAGTAACTCGGGATTCTTAGTCGCGTGGCTAACATGTAACAGCGCTCAACGCGCCGCACCATCCCATGTACAGAGTCGCAGAGTTTGTACAACATCCCGACTTGCAACAGGTATGTACAATTAACTTAACTAGTTAAATCTCGTCGCATCCCGTAACTCATAGGGAACACAATCGGTCATAAGAGATAAAATAACTTATAGAAGATTAGTAACTCATAGAAGATAAGTAACTCATAGGAGATAAGTAGTATTGTTATGTATACAGGTATGTACAACTAACTTAACTGACGTGATCGTGATGAGTTGTCTCCTATGAGTCACCATGAGTTCTGGTGACTCATAGGAGACAACTCACTCATAGAAGATTAGTAACTCATAGAAGATAAGTAACTCATTTCTTGGCAATGAATGGGACTAAGATAAACAGCGCTCAACGCGCCGCTCCATTCGTATGTTTAGAGTCGCGAAAATAGTACAACATCCTGACTTGCAACAGGTATGTACAATTAACTAGTTAAATCTACGATAAACTAGTTAGTTGCGTCCTAAGGGTTTTGATCTAGTCAACTCACAAAGTGTCAACAAGATACGTAACTCATAGAAATTAAGTAGTATTCTTAGCCGCGTGGCTAAGATAAAACAGCGATCACCGCGCATCTAGTCAAAGTTAGAGGGGATAAGTATCTCATAGAAAACGAGTAACTCATAGAAGATAAGTAAGTCATTTCTTAGCAATGGGACTAAGATAAAACAGAGATCAACGCGCCTCACCATTCTTATGTATAGAGTCGCAGAGTTTGTACAAAATCCTGACTTGCAACAGGTATGTACAAATGATTTAACTAGTTAAATCTACGATAAACTAGTTGCGTCCAAAGGGTATTGATCTGGTCAACTCCGTCAACTCACTAGTCAACTCACAAAGTAACAACAAGATACGTAACTGATAGGAAATAAGTAGTATTCTTAGCTGCGTGGCTAAGATGAAATAGCAATCAACGCACCGCGCTTTACTTATGTACAGAGTCTTGCAACAGGTATGTACAACTAACTTAACTGTCGTGATCAGAACTCATGGTGACTCATAGGAAACAATTAACTCATAGAAGTTAGTAATTCATAGATTCTATGAGTTACTAACTTCTATGATATGAGTTACTAGTTGTATTGTTCTATGACATAGAAGATAGTAACTCATAGAATATAAGTAGTATTCTTACTATTCTTAGCCGCGTGGCTAAGATGAAATAGCATCCCATGTACAAAGTCGCAGAGTTCGTACAACATCCCGACTTGCAACAAGTATGTACAACTTAAATCTACGATAAACTAGTTGCGTCCCTGTACTAAGGGTTACTTATCTCCTCGAGTTTTACCTAGGTTTTTGATCTAGTCATAAATAAGTAACTCACAGGAGATTTAGTATTGTAGGCAATGGGGCTAAAATGAAACAGCGCGATCGTTTAGACACGATAATTTAAAGAATGGCTGAATCTGATCACAAACTAATGTTGAACCGTGCATTTTTAATATGGTTTATATATACAATTTTTTTGTGTTTATTATCTGTGGTTTACATAACACAGAGTATGTAAGCCACAGCGCTTATCCTTATGTTCCTAACATTCATTTGGCATTATATTAAGTACTGTATTTATTGTAAAAATTTTGATTTTAACCAATTTTTTTTTTTTTTGGAAATAAATCATGCTTTATAATTAATTAGCATGATAAAATAATACAGAAATCATTTTCATCGTAACTACTACATACAATTTATTACTAAATTCATTTATTCATTTAAAGCTTAAGATAAATAACATAATTATGCTTAAATACAAGCGAGCTCTGCCTTCCATTGCTGTGGGTCGTGGGTTCGATTCCCATCCAAAGCAAATGTTTGTGTGATGAACATAAATATTTGTTCTGTGTCTGAGTGTTACTATGTATGTATTTACAAAAAAATGTATATATAATTATTCTATCAATAATCTAGTTCCCATAGTACAAGCTTTGCTTAGTTTGAGTTTAGGTTAGACTAGACTCTAGTCATCAGTAGAGTGTGATGTGTGAAATGTCTATGAATATTTATTAATTTAAATTTATATTTTTTTAATATATTCTTTATATTTATTTATTCTTGATAATATAAAAATGATTGGATTACTTTCCAAGCAGCAAGGCCCTGTCAACCAGGCGAATTTACAGGCAAGTATTATATTATAATACTGTGACACCTGTCAAAATAGCGTTTTAGTTTTAATATTTATTTAACTATAATATCAATGGGTAACCAGTGTTTTCAACTTATGGGTAGGTATAATTAAAAAAATCAAAAAAACAGTTCCTACATATCTTTGTAACATACTAGAAAAAGAAAGCAAAAGTCCTAAGAAATATAAGAAAGCAAAAGGGTGGGCCTTTCGCTTTCTAATATTTCTTAGGGGGTCATTTTTTACTACCGTGGCCGTATCATAAAAAAAGGTTGTAAACACTGGTTTTTATTTTTAACTAACATTTCATCTGGTATATGGGTATAACAAGCTACATATCATCTGGTATTCATCACGGTGTCTTGCTCCTTTCCCCCCTTGCCTCTTGCCCCCCTTGCGCCCTTATCCCTCTTGCCCCCCTTGTCCCCATACCCTCTTGCCCCCCTTGTCCTCTTAACCCCTTGCCCGTCTTGTCCTCTTGTCCCCCTTGCTCCCTTTCCACCTTGCCCCCCTGGCCCCCTTACCCCCTATTGCCCCCTTACCCCCCCGATGCCTGCCCCATTCCCCCCCTCAGCTCCGCGCCGCTCAGCCCGCCCTCCCGCAGGTGATGGTGCCATACAGCCAGCTGTCCCAGATCCCGCTGGCGCCGCCGCTGGCGCAGGCCTTCTATTATGGGGCTGCGACGGCGACTGCGGCGCCCTACGGCATCGGACTGGACCAGGCGACGCTGAAGGATCTTATTAAGAAGCAGATGTGAGTTGATAAGACATTTTTCTTTAGTATTGTTAAAACAACTTGATTTATTTACTTGAATTCACATGGTTAACTAATTATATAATTGAAGAGACAGTGGCGCTACAAATTACAATTTTTTTAGAAATAATTGTAAATAAAATACAAATAATTAAATTAGTCATAAAAATAAATACATTATAAAACAAAAAACAATATCTAGTCAACTAAGTAGGAATAAAATATAAAAAACAATTAAAACTACAAAAGTCACAGGCTACATAATATTATTAATAAAAACTAAATTCCCTATCTTAACTTCATATAGTGAAAACAATTGGATGAGACAAGTATATTTAGCAGCATTTGCATCATTTAGTGATTTGTTTTTTCAATTTCTTTAAAAAACTAATAAAAAAAAAGCTGTCTGTATAAACGTGATCGTTCAAATCATCAGCTTGTGTAAGAAGGATCATATAAAAAAACGGTAGGAACCAGGCCGTAAGTTTGTTGCCCATTCTTCTAGACTCTGGTCGCGTGGAACTGGCACCTAGAATCACCTAGTATGTAAGACGATTCTAAATGATCCGCGTGATTTTACTGAATAAAGTAGTTTTGACTTTGACTTTGACTTGGAAACTAATCGAAACAATTCAATTCGCAGCGAATACTACTTCAGTCCCGATAACCTGGCTCGTGATTTCTTCCTTCGTCGCAAGATGGAGGCTGATGGTACCATCCCTGTCACACTTATAGCGTCGTTCCATCGCGTGCGAGCACTCACAGCCGATGTACAACTAGTGCTCGACTCTATCAAGGACTCGGATAAACTACAGCTGATCGCTGGCTTCAAGGTAAACTGACACTTATTTATAGGTCAATAGAGATCATATTCATATATCTGCAAGCTGGGAAAACTGGGGTTGTTTCGTAGGTAGGAATATGGAATCTAAACAATCGTAGACTCCAATAAACTGCAGCTGATCGCTGGATTCAAGGTAAAATGACCCTTAGATGTAGGTTAATAGATATCATATTCATTTAGCTGTAAGGTAGTGTTCTTTGCCGGGAAAACGCATTGCATATGTTTCCTAAGTATGAATATGGAATCTAAACAATCATAGACTCCAATAAACTGCAGCTGATCGCTGGATTCAAGGTAAAATCATTCTTAGATGTAAGTATCTAAAGTTGATAATTCCATAGCACTTTTGTACTTCGTATTCAATGTGGCAGTGAGGCTAAGGTCTCCCTTAAATCCTTCCACTGTATTGTATAAGATGTTTTAATAATTGATTTATTGTCAACAGGTCCGAACAGCGTTCGAGCCAACAAAATGGCCGATTCTCGACCTACCAGATGATTTTCCAACGCCGACTTCGCATAGACATGACGAATACAAACCGAGAGAGGAGCCTAAACGAGATACTAAAGGTAAAATTATAGATTTATACTTTGAAAAGATAGTGGTATCTCCTACGAAAAGATGTTGTTTGCGGAGCGAGCTTTGTCTCGGGTCGCTCGGACCGATGGATAGTATTATGTATTACTTATGTACAAACTGCAAGATAACTTCGATTGCGCGATCTAGGATTTGTCGCCATCTGTTGGTCTGTTGCGTACTACGATGCAGTTTATCACGTAGCGAGATAGATGGCGCTACAACATGTAAATGAAAAGTATAAACTCGATCTTAATGCAGATAGCTCAACTGTTTCTTACGTACACTGTAAATAATAAAATGTAAATCAATATTAACGGTCATTCTTATGGTTGGGGGAATAAGATCTGCACTGACGTCCCGCAATGGGGTGTATTGTGCATTGTCACTGCTAACCTCACCCCAGCACAGCTCCTTAAAGTAACGGAGATGGACTTTAGGTTGGTGGCAGCAGTGTTCTAGCATCCCCGATGGTGTGGTGGATGGCGATAGAGATGAACAAGACCAGAACCCTTAGTCCGAAGGTGCATTTTAGAACTCCCTACTCTCGAGCCGACAGTCGTCTCTCGGATAGCCATACAAAAATGTATGGACATCCGAGAGGCGACTGTCGGCTCGAGAGTAGGGAGTTTAAAAATGCGACTTCGGACTAAGGGCTCGGCTCTCGATTAACGGTAATTTTTAACTCGAAACTGTGAAACGTCTCGCTCATTTAATTCGAATTAAAAACCTTTCCATATATGAAGATTAATTTATTAAAATATTATTATTTCAACAGACGCTACGGCTGAGGACATAACGGAACAGAAGACGAAAGACGAAGCACCGAGCATACAAGAAGTGAAACCAATCGATGAGGATATAACTCAACCTGAGGATACAAAACTAGAGGACCCAAAACCTGAGGTTCCAAAGCCTAAGGATCAAAAACCTGATACCCCAAAACCTGAGGATATGAAACCTGCAGAATCAACACTTGAGGTTACAAAACCTGAGAATACAACGCCTGAGGATACTAAACCTGAGTATACAAAGCCTGAGGAGCCAAAGCCTGAGGTTATTAAAGAAACGAATAATAAATCTAACTCAGAGGCTGTTCAAGCTGTTTCAACTGAGACCGCTATTGATGACATAGAGGTTAGTTCTAATTATTTATTTTTTCTTTTTTAAATTATATAAATAAAATAGGAATAATATAACATAAGATTCTTCTTCTTGCCCTTTAATGTCACTTTTGACAGATATATGAAAAGCATCTCAGATCAGTTGGTAGCAGCTCTGCCTTACATGCTATGGGTTGTGGGTTCGATACCCATCAAGAACATTTTTTGCGGAACACTAATAAATAATAATCCCAAACATCTGACCACATGCTCTATGCACATATTTTTTACTAAACTTTAAATCAGAAAGAATCAATACAGTATTTTATTTAACTTACTCTCAATACTTCTTCTTGACAGGCATCACTGCAGCTCAGTTAGTAGTAGCTCTGCCTTCCATGTTGTGGGTCGTGGGTTTGATTCCGCAAATTTTTATGTGATGAACATAAATATTTGTTCACTGTCTGGGTATTCTATGTGTGTATTTACAAAATAAATGTACTTATATAATTATTCTATCAGCAATCTAGTTCCCATAGTACAAGCTTTGCTTATTTTTGGGACTAGAGTGTGATGTGTGAATTTTCCTTGAATATTTATTTTTATTATTGTCAAGTAGTAAGTTAGTAGCTGCATTCAATCGTATAGAGTGGGAGGAGGGAGGGGAGGCCTTTGCCCTGCAGTGGGACAGCCATGGCTGAATAATAATAATAATAATAATAATAATAATGTGTATATAATAATAATAATTATTGTCAACAGCAAAAAGAAATGGAAGATATATCAACCGATAAAGATACAGTTAAATCTGATTCTAATGAAGACCCGCCGCTACAATCTGATGGTTTGGAAGAGAAACCTGGAGAGAAACGGTAAGATTTGTTGATTTATTTGGACAGTTTTGGAAAAATTTGCAATCGGTAGCTCTACCATGAGTTTTTACAATCTATACTCGCTAGCATCTGTAGTTAAAATAATGTATGAAGATCTGTACAGCGCCTCTAGCGGATAGTTGGGTACTAACATTCGTAATACTAATATTTACGTAACTACTGTAATAAAGTCAGACGATTTTATTGTGACAACTCATGGTAGAGGTACGGTTGTTATTTTCGTGCTTACATTCTGAGAACGATTGGCTTAGTGTGTTCTTCTATTGCCTTTCGTTCCGACGCCCCCGTGTTCAAATCTCAGCAGAAGTATGTAGTTTTGTAAGTTTTTTCAATGTTTCTATGTGATTTCGCCTTGTTTCATAATAGCGTGCATTTAAAAATGAACGTTTGTAAAACAAGGCGTATAACAAATGCGGCTGAACCGAACCTCTTTAGATTTAGTTCTACTGGGTATCATAGATGTCGCTACATCATTACTTACTTTTCTACTGAAATACATTGTTAATGGCTAGTAAGGTTTTGTTTGATAGATCATACTTAAGAGGTGTCACGTCAAAAGTTTCTTGTGATTGGTTTTCATCCCACACCATTTTAGTAAATAATGTAAGTATATTTGTTTCAGGCGTAAGAAGCAGATGGTGGGTATATTCCCGCTCGCCACAATGGGGGGTCCGCTAGTAGCGCCCGTCTCGAGCTTACTGCGGGCCGTACCGCCGCCGCCCTTGCCAAGGTAACTACTACTACATCTATTCATACCACCAGAGACTAGTGCAATAGACTGCCAATCTCCTACAAAAAAACGTGACTCGGAAAAAGGTGAAATTCCGCGGGTTATACCCAGATTATTCCCAGACGGCGCTGCCACATAGCCGTAAAATTATCCTAACAGCACTAAAAGCCAAGAAATCTGTATTATTTCTGTGTTAGTGCACACTAACATTTTTATTTTATTTTTAGGTGTGAAAAATGTGATCGTAAACAATGAATTATACCATAGGTTTGATCGGAATACAGCGCCATCTAGGAATAATCTGGGTATAGCCCGCGGAATTTCACCTTTTTCCGAGTCGCGTTTTTTTGTATGAGGTTAGCAGTCTTCTTGTTTATACTAGTCTCTGATACCACTCAATACATTTATTGATTTCATATGGTGGTACATAACATGGCAATGTAGGTAGGTGTTACATATGAGCCCTGTTTAGGGCATTACAACTATTTACAGTACTTTTAAGCATTGAAATAGATGAAGGCTACTACGAAGAATGTGTAGAATAGAATAGAATAAATACTTCATTTCAGTTATTATAAAAACTTAATGCTAGAACACTTAAACGATATAATTATTAAATGTAAAAATAACTGAAAAAGGACATTACTAACATGACGACCGATGTGGCGCGGCGGACGAAGGTCCGCCTAAGACGCGGAGGTTGCGGGTTCGATTCCCGTCTTGGGATAAATGTTTGTACGATCTGCAAATATTTATTCCGGGTGTACTGGGTATTTTATATAATAAAAAATATATATCTATGTAATGTATTGTATTAAGTATGTCAGTCTTCTAGTACATAACACAAGCTCTGCTTAGCTTGGTGCTAGATGATGTTGTGTGGATTGTCCAGCATGATTTATTTATTGTTGTATTGTTACAGAATGTTCCGTAGTCGCGGCGCCGCGCCGTTGGCTCCGCATCACGATTCGTTGAATCCCGACGTCCCGGAGTTTGTGCCCTTAGCGCAACGCACTGGTACATATCACATTATTTTATACGAATTTCTTTATTAAACAATTGTAATAACGATCATATAAAAAAACGCTAGGTATCCTACAAAGAATTACAATAAAATGACAATTTTATTCAATATTCAGTTCTTCTTCTCATCGTGTCGATGCTACAACTGTATTTTGTTGTAGCATCGTGTTGGAAAGATTAGCCAGCTTGGACACTTTTCAATTGCAAACGATATGCTTATATACTTTCATTATGTGCAATAAAGTATTTTCAAATCAAATAGTTAGTTCAACTGATCTAAATCCAATCGGAAGCGTACCCAAGATACTGGCTGCATTGCCGCGCATGCTGATACTCTATAAAATTAAATAATCTTAAAATATACTCTACACCAACAAATTTAAGGACTAGTTGTAATTTACTATATTATAATACATTTTATTAATAATATTTATATGTTATTTACAGAAGAAACACCGAATGAAAACTCGATAGAAGTGAACGAAATCTCGCCGGCCGCGCCGCTCACACCCGGCGCTTGGACCGAGGTAATGTACAGGCGTCACAGCTCAGTTAGTAGTAGCTCTGCCTTACATGCTGTGGGTTGTGGGTTCGATCCCCACCAAGAGCAAATGTTTGTTTGATGACATCTTTATTCTTGAACTGAGGTAATGTACAGGCGTCACAGATCAGTTGGTAGTAGCTTTGCCTTACATGCTGTGGGTCGTGGGACTGATCCCCACACAAAGCAAATGTTTGTGTGCTGGCTTATGTGTTCTGTGTTTGGGTGTTACTATATATTCTATGAATGTATTTTCAAAACATTTTCGGTCCATCTTGTAAAAAGTAAGCACAAACATGTATTGATTGCTATACGTAATGTGCTAACGTTATATTTTTAGAAGAGTCCAGTCAAAATCTGGTATTTTTTGTAGACAATTTTACGATCTACAAACTTTGCTTGAACCATTTTTCGATAGCTCTCGTTGTTTCAGAGATATACGCAAAAAACGCAAATTTACGACCTTTGACCTCGAATAAAAAACAACGCACAAGCGGGATCGATGGGGACTTTTGACATATCATTTGTAATGACGTATTCAAGGCCTGCACAAAAATCCATGGGAATTAATGCAAACTGGAATGTCTATTTTGACTGGACTATTGTGGGTTTATCATGACCTGTGTTCATTAGGGAACGTACCCATACTACGTGACCTATTTTTTTAGATTTTTAGACCCCTCCCTCCCCTCGGCGACCACTCGTAGTAGATGCCAAGACCCCCTCCCCCCTTTAGTTTTCACGTAGTATTCATAATTATGATCTCTAATCATTTCTAAAAGGCAAAAAGTTAAAAAAAAATGGTTGTCTGTAAAGTCGGTTTACTGACGATAGTTGAACGTGACAACGTCACGTCATGGAACGCCTCAGAACGCCTCATGAGTCATGTTTTTTCGTGCGTGCAGCCGGCTCTATCGAATTATAAGACGTTGTCACGTCAAAAATGCTTATCTCTCTATTGCATAAGACTGCATGTGTACTTAAATATTTACCCCCTATCTTATGAAAAGTTGTCGTTGACTTGAAGTCATCATTACGTATGGTAATCAGTATTTCAAGTCTGCGCTAACTTTTTATAAGATAGATCGTTAATTATTAGTGAATTTTATATTTTTAAAAAGAAAAAAATACGAGTTTTCTTTCAGTAAAATCGACTACGTGACAATAACCAGTAACTCTACCATGAGATTTACTATACTATATTTACTATACTCGCTAGCGTCTGTAGTTAAAAAAATGTATGAAGATTTGTACAGCGCCTCTAGCGGATAGTTGAGTACTAAAACTCGTAATACTAATATTTACGTAACCACTGTAGTAAAGTCAGGCGATTTTACTGTGACAGCTCACGGTAGAGGTACTGAGCCACCCCTCCGCTGAATGGGTCACGTAGTATGTGTCCGTTCCCTTAGTATAACGTTTCTGTATATGTCCAGGTGAAACGCAGAACGAAGGCAGGTTCCCGCGAGCGAATGCCTCCCTCGGCTCCAGCTGACGAGGAATGTCGTGAGGAGCTGCACTTCCAGCTGGATGAAGAGCTGGAACTGCCTCCGCCGCGGCACAACACCTTCACCGACGCATGGTTAGTTACACCTGGAACTATATATCTACTGTAAAAATAAATAAAAATAGCTTTATTTCTTAAACCTAACATAAATTTCTAATAAATATTTTATAAAGTTAATTTTAAAGTTTTGGTTGGGCCGCATAAGCCTCCTCCAAAGTTGTCCATGCGTCTCTGTTCCTTTCTTGGCCATATTTTTCCAGCGACGTCAGTTATGTCGTCGTTCCACCTTTTGAAAGGTTTTAATCTCTTCCTTTTCAAGTTTAGGGGAGTCCAGTTGGTTACTATGTAGGGCCACCTATCTGGTTAGTTTTTTTTTATCTACTTTAGATTTAATTTATAGTTAGATACACTTGCAACTTTATATCTATTGGAGATGACAGTTATTTACGTTTTTTGTAAATTTTAATATGTTTATCTGTATCCCCAGGTCCGACGGCGAGGAGTCCGACGTGGAGTTCACAGACCGCGACGTGGGCCGCCTGCTGATCGTGACGCAGGCCGCCGCGCGCGCAGCCAAGCACGACGGACACGACCGTCAGGGGGACTTCAACACCAGGACCAAGATCTCGCAGGACTTGGAACAGGTGCGTAGTACTAACCTCTAGTACTAACTTAGTACTACGGCAACTAACTAGATGGCGCTGTTCAATGAGCGCGGATCCTAGAACGCGCTGACGAAAACGCACGGCCTTTTATGACTAGATTGATTTTATGATTAGATTGGCTGTTAAGACTAGCTGCGCTTATTTTAGCTGCCTAGTGCGCGGGGGGCTAAGTGTGGGAGGTTTTGTAGTCGAGATGTCTGTCTGTGTAATAAAGGGGGTGTCTAGTGTGTTTGGGTTGTTAGTGGTCTGTCTAGCTAGTATGGCGCACACGACCGCCATAGGGTGACAGTCACTCCCTGGCGGTCGTGTGTGCCATACTTATGATATCTTGGTGAAACCAAGACCAGATAACCTGTAAATACCTCATCTCAGAGATGGAGTATTTACAGGTTATACTACGGAATTGAACGTCATGAAGAATGTCATGTGACGAAAAGAGTGCAAGGTATGAATGTGGATGGATATAGAGGAAGAGGTAGGCCTAAGAAGAGATGGATGGATTGTGTGAACAATGATATGGATGTGAAAGGAGTGACTACTGAGATGACGGATGATAGAGGAGAATGGAAGAAGAGAACATGTTGTGCCGACCCCACCTAGTGGGATAAGCGCAGGGAGAAGAAGAAGACTACGGAACTGAAAAAAAAGACGCGGATCCTAGAAAGTAGAAAAAGAAATCCAGAATTTTGGATAGGAAAGTTACTGTTAAGTTCAATATTGAAGAAAAAAAAGATGTTACGAATTTCAATATCTTAAACATTGATAACATGATTATTTTTTTCAGGTTATAACTGATGGACTACGAAGATATGAAGAAGATTTATGGTGTGATGATTACCCGTCGGTAAGTATATCTAAACTAATATTATACTAAATAAATATGTACCAATTTTAGCTAAGCTTTTGTGGTAGAAACCATACTACATATGCCGACAGACATGTTTTCATTGTATGTATTTACAAAAATGTATATAAGTATTCTATCAGAAATCTAGTTCCCATAGTATGCACTGTAAAAACAACAATTTTTGAACATTTTAATTATAACACATTTAAAATCTTTGTGAAAAGTTTTACAATATAAAATATATACATAAATTAGAAAAAAAACTTAAAACTAGGTTATTAAATTAATTGTTAAAATGTGTGAAATGTCCTTGATTTAATTATAATTATAATTGCAGTCATACGGCAGCCAGTCTCATAACTACAAGACGGTATCGGTGATCTCTCGCGAACAGTTCGAAGCTGCGATTCCGAGCGAGAGGCATTCTAATCCAACCGAGCCGCCGCCGCCGCCGCCCAGAGTGAGTTTACTGTAGATTATTTATTCTTCTTGTTATCGTGTCGATGCTACAACTGAGCCCTTAGTCCGAAGACGCATTTTAAAACTCCCTACTCTCGAGCCGACAGTTGTCTCTCGGATGTCCATATATTTTTGTATGGCTATCCAAGAGACGACTGTCGGCTCGAGAGTAGGGAGTTCTAAAATGCAGCTTCGGACTAAGGGCTCTGTATGTTGTTGTAGCATCGTGTTGTAAAGATTAGCCAGACTAGACACTGCTTTGCCGTGCCTAGCTGTTACCGGTGTGCGCCACGAGGAGGAGAGCCTCCTTACTGCTAACGGCCGGTTTCTGGAAAAACAAGCAATTGATCCGAGTTTGACACATAGTAATTATTTGATTTTTTCGTTGATCATCGTTCGAGAAACCGGCCGTTAGTCTGGGACTAGAGTGTGATGTGTGAAATGTCCGTGAATATTTATATTTATTTATGTGTATAATGAATATGTTATTACCCAGTTGGATCAGCTGACCGATCAAGGCAGTAAGGCAAAACGACCGCGTCGCACGGCGCGATTCTACGCGGCCAATAAGGACCCCCACGCTACTGACGTCATGTGAGTACCCCCTACTTAAGGTTGTCTGGTAGAGATCGCTTTTTAGCGATAAGGCCGCCCATTGTTTATCATAGTTAAGTTGTTAAGTTTCTATATGTTTAAATTTAGGTTTTGGTGTAATAAAGTGTTTTTTATTTATCTATCTACTTATATTATACGCATTTTGGACATTTACAAGAGGAGAGTGAATAGGTTCTATCTAAGTAAACGCGTTACACCGTAGGCCGCATCATCATTTAACATTAGATGTGATTGCGGCCAAGCGTTTGCCTATAATGTAAAAAAAAAAACAAGTATTCTATCAGCAATCTTGTTCCCATAGTACAAGTTTTGCTTAGTTTGGGACTAGAGAGTGATGTATGAAAATTTCCATAAATATTTATTATTTTCTTTCCTGGGAAAACAAATCTATATAACCTACTCTTCTTCTTCCTGCCCTTATCCCACTAGGTGGTTTCGGCACTACATCTTCTTTTCAATATAAACTTTTTAAGAGTGTAAGTACCCACAAAAACCTTGCGTGGTTTATAGGGTACAATATTCTAATTGTGTTTTTAAGTGTGGAAATAAATAAAAAAAAAATATTTTCTTTCTTAGAAAATAAATTTTTATAACCTATAAACATAAATTAATTATATATTTGTGTACAGCGTCAGCAGAAAGCACAAGACCCGTCACAGTTTGAATCCGCCCGTGGAGCACCATGTGGGCTGGATCATGGATGTACGCGAACACAGGCCGAGGACGCATAGCACCGGGTAAATATATACCTTTCATTTTATAAAAGACTAGCTGACCCGTGCCCACTTCGTTGGGCATTGAAGTTTTAGGAAGGATCCCTATTTTTTTTGAAAATATAATATAGCCTATGACACTCAGCAATAATGTGGCTTTCTATTGGTGAAAGAATTTTTAAAATAGGTTCAGTAGATCCCGTGATTACCCCTTACAATTGAACAAATATACAAACTTTACCTCTTTATAATATTAGTATAGAAGTATAGATAACATTTGAGATTTTTACGTATTTATCTATAAAATTGATAAAAATCACTACCTATCTAACAGTGTGACTGATGATTAATAAATGTTATACTTGATTTAATATCATAAAATTAAGGTACAACATTTCTATTTTATAATTATTATTAAAATATGATGTTAAGTATAATAAGTTACACGTTATGTTACTCATGAATAAATAGTAATAAAATTAACAGATATATTATTGTGAACAATTATTCGCTCACAAATACATATAAATTGACATAATTTTTTGCATGCGCCATGATCACGGGTCGAGCTAAACAGTTCGACCCGTTATCATTGCGCACGCAACTGTGCCGAAATATCCGGAAATAATCAAACTCACAAATCATGGTAAATATCCCGTTTATAATGAAAATTATGTATGTTCAAAACCGTGATAGTTTCGAATATAAAATTGACATAATTTTTAGAAGTATTAAAAAAGTGATAACATTATGTAATTTCCAGTTCGTCAATGGGTGCGAGTGGGCTCCTTTTACATCCATATCATTTTTCACACTATCTATCCATCTTTTATGAAGTCATATTAACATTTTATTAAATTTTATTATAATTTCCAGTTCGTCAATGGGTGCGAGTGAGTTGGGCTCGTCGGCTGGCTCTGCGCCGCAGTCGCTGCCTACCTTCCACCACCCGAGCCACGGCCTGCTCAGAGAGAACCACTTCACACAGCAAGCGTACCACAAGTACCACTCGCGCTGTCTCAAAGGTAACTTATAACATTTTTTTTACATTTATTTATTTAGTTTCCTCACGACCGTTTCGTCTCGCGCACTGCTGCGTAATGAACGTATCGTCAGGAACGTTCTTTAGTTTAAATAAGTTAGATTTTAATATCTTACAAGGTTGAAAAAAACCGACTTTTGAGTGTTTGTATATGTGTGTGTATATGTATGTTAGTCTTTAAGGTATATTAAATATCAATATGGGTCAATTATTGATACTTTGTATACTTAAGTAATAAGTTACCTGAAATAAAGTGATTTGATTAACAGTGTATGATTGTATTTTAAACTACAACTAGTTAAATATAAATGAAAAATTGAGTCAAAGTCAAATATTTCCTTATTCAATAAAATCACAAGTATCATTTAAAATCGTCTTACATACTAGGACCTAGTATGTAAGACGATTCTAAATGATAGACAGTTCATAAATTTTAAACAAATAAACATCCCAATCTCATTTCCAGAACGCGCTAAACTCGGCGCGGGACAATCGCAGGAGATGAATACACTGTTCCGTTTCTGGTCATTCTTCCTCCGAGATCACTTCAACCGCGCAATGTACAACGAGTTCAGGACATTAGCCAATGAGGACGCGAGCGCTGGCTTTAGATACGGCTTGGAGTGTCTATTCCGATTCTACTCGTACGGATTAGAGAGGAAGTTTAGACCGGAGTTGTACCAGCATTTCCAACAGGAGACTATTCAGGACTATGAGAAAGGTATTTATATATAGAATAGAAAATATATTAAAATATGTTTATATTCATCACACAGACATGTGCCCTGAGTGGAAATCGAACCCACGACTTACAGCATGGAAGGCAGAGCTACTACCAACTGAGCTGTGACGCCTGATTTATTTATATTATCTAATTAATTAATATTAATAAATTCGCTATAGCGTTATTTATTGACGGATTGCTACTACTAGTAGTACGCCCCGGCTTCGCACGGGTAGCCTATATAAAAGATATCATTATAATATAGCCTATGTTCAGCGCAGATAATGTAGCTTCCAACAGTGAAAGAATTTTTGAAATCGGTTCAGTAGTTTCGGAGCCTATTCGATGCAAACAAACAAACAAACAATCAAATCTTTCCTCTTTATAATATTAAGTTTAGATATTATTATTATGATTAATAAATGTTAATATTATTTCCAGCTGGTCAACTCTACGGTTTGGAGAAGTTCTGGGCATTCCAGAAGTATTACAAGCACGCCGGAGCATTGCAGGTCGAGCCGACACTAAGGCATCATCTAGCGCAGTTCAAGTCAATTGAAGACTTTCGCGTGCTTGAGGTATAGATACACCCTACTTATGTACAATAATTATTATATATTTAATTATTATAATTATCTATAGATAGTTTGCAACGGTCTGTAGATAGCTCAACTGTTTCTTACGTATTTTATATGACAATGTACATTTTGTAAATACTGTATAGTCGTAAGTGTGTTTGTGAATAAAGTCCATACATTTATGTTTATATTCTACGATTACGACGAAATATATAATTGTATATTCCAGCCGCAGTTGAACGAGCTGCTAGCGTCTCAGGGGGCGAAGGCCCCGGGCCGCGGGCCGCACGCGAGGCCCTACGACCGACACCGCTCCGTCAGCGAGTCAGACCGACAACAAGCTAAACCTAACAAGTTCAGGTATTTTCCCACTGCTGGGCAAAGGTATTTCAGTACCTCTACCTCTATGAGTTGTCACAGTAAAATCGCCTGACTTTACTACAGTAGTTACGTCAATATTAGTATTACGATTTTTAGTACCCAACTATCCGCTAGAGGCGCTGTACAAATCTTCATACATTTTTTTAACTACAGACGCTAGTGAGTATAGTAAATATAGTATAGTAAAAACTCATGGTAGAGCTACTGTACTTTCGGTCAGCCGCCACCAGTGTACGTGAAATGTGTCCAAGTCGTCACGCCAACGTTTCCTAGGTCTTCCCGTGTTTCGTCGTCCATCCGCAGGCAGCCATTGTGTGACGACTGTTGCCAATCTGTCCTCATGCTACGGCTGATATTGGTGAAAGAATTTTTAAAATCGGTTCAGTAGATTCCAAGATTACCCCTTACAATTTAACTAACACACAAACTTTACTTCTTTATAATATTAGTATAGATGATAAATGTGTTGTGTTGTGTAGATCGGGTGCAGTGCCGGTGTCGGGCGCCGCACCGCACCGCGGCCGCGCCGGGTCGTGCGGCACGCAAACCGCACTCGCTCGCACCAACACGCGCCGTGAGTCTACTACATTACTACTACTACTACTACTACTACTACTACTACTACTACACACTCTCTCACCCTCACTCCACTAATGCCTTGATCACACGTACCGAGTAAACCGGCGAGACAGTGACGTATTTAAGATACACTGCGCGCTAACGCTGCAACGTTCGACAGTAAAACTGATGTCGACGCGCAGTGTATCTCAAATTTGGCCCTTTTTACCCTTGACTACTACTCACTACTACATATATTTCCGCCCTTCAAATACACACATATACATTCACCCACCCCAAACACATGAAAACATACGTATATACATGCATAAAAACCGTTTTATTGACATACTAGTAGTACGCCCCGGCTTCGCACGGGTAGCCTATATAAATAAATATCATTATAATATAGCTAATTATGTAACTCAGTATAAATGTATTTTCGAAATGATAAAAAATATAGACCCTATAGTATGTAACCCCCCCGCATATACTCCCGTGACCGGCAGCGGCGTGGTGCCCGCTGACTTTTTTCTAATAAGTACTTACATTTTTGAACTCGTGATATCTTTCGAATGGAATGTCCGAATTCAATAATTTAAAAAGTAATAGAAGAAAGAATTTTTGAAATCGGTCCAGTAGTTTCGGAGCCTATTCGATGCAAACAAACAAACAAACAATCAGATCTTTCCTCTTTATAATATTAGTTTAGATAAATAAATGTTTACTAAAGACTCCTTAAACTCCTGAGCTAGTACAGGAGCCAATGGCTTCTCCCAGAATATATTACAGAGTAATTTATATTAAATTTATTATATTACACATCCCTCACACACCCACCCTCTCACTTACAACACACACACACACACATTTCTTACTGGTTTATACCTTTTATTTTGTATTTTGTAAGTTTACTTTTGTCTCTTTGTTAATAAGAACTTAGCTTACCTATTTTTATACAATTTTTTATCTAAAGGGGGGCCTTGATATCTGCGACACAGTTATATTAACTTCTGTAAATGTCATCCATGTGATGTTTTTCTTGATGTGTTTTTTTCACCTTAAGTTATGGTTTCGAATAAACGCATTATTAAAATTATTTACTAATTATTTATTTATTTATTTATTAATATATATTTTGTATATTTCAGCCAACAAGAAATCAAAGCAAGAATCCGGCCCGTCCGAGGTGAAATCCACCACAAAATCCCAATAAATACAATGAATGTTGTGTAAATACATAGAGAGACTATAGTGTTGAAATATGCATTTTTTTATTATTAAAATATGAATTCAGTGTTGTGTTATGACGGACATTAATTGCCAAGCAGGCCTCACACTAACGGAGCAAAGGTGAGTCTTAGAAGAGACTAGTAATATAAATAGACTGCCAATCTCATACAAAGAAACGTGACTCGGAAAAAGGTGAAATCCGAGAGTTGTAGTGGCTTATTTCTAGATGGCGCTGAAAAATTATCGTAAAAATGATCCTAACAGCACTAAAAGCCAAAAAATCTGTATTATTTCTGTGTTAGTGCACACCAACATTTTTATTTTTTTTTAAGTGATTGTAAACAATGATTTTTACCATAGGTTTGATCGGAATACAGCGATCTGTGTGGGAATCGAACCCAAAACTCACAGCATGGAAGGCAGACCTACAACCAACTGAGCTGTGACAACTGTGATTATCTAGAAAAGTAAATTTAAAAGCGATTGATTTAAAACTTTTAAGTCTAATAAAATAGTTATATTATCGCCCAGCAGTGGGACGAGATAGGTTAGAGTTTTTTTTTATAAAATCTAATTAATTTAATATAAATTAATTAATAATTATTATTTATTAAATATATGTTTTGTATTGTTCCAGCTAACCGCATCGACAATAAGTAATGCCGCCTGCGCCGATGGCATTGCATTATTGACATTAAAACTAGTATAAGATTACTTGTCTCTGCTCTAACAGCGTCCTTAAACCGGCCCTGCACTTACTATATATACATACGTCCTTGAACCGGCCCTGCACTTACTATATACACATACCTCCTTGAACCGGCCCTGTAGTAAAAAGACCCTTTGCAAATAAAATGGAATGCGTCCTCCCTGCAACCGAATACACATACGGCCTTGAACCGGCCCTGTAGTAATATTATGGAGATTACGTTCTTAATTCAGCCCTGGAATAACTACGGAGATACGTTCTTAATCCAGCCCTGTGTATATTATTGAGATACGTTCTTAATCAATCCCTGCACTTAATAACATGAGAATAATTGTTTTCAAAATATTATTTCTAAAATTGTGTATTTCTATTGCGGGTTTCAAAATGAAATGTATTTATTTAGTAGAATCACTTGTATCATTTAGAATCATATACACTAGGTGATTCTAGGTGCCAGTTCCACGCGACCAGAGCCTAGAAGAACGTACAACTAACTACAGTCTAGGTCGTTTTCTTGTATTATCCTTATATAATAATAAATAATGCTGGACAATCCACACAACATCATCTAGCCCCAAGCTAAGCAGAGCTTGTGTTATGTACTAGAAGACTGACATACTTAATACAATACATTACATAGATAGATATTTTTTATTATATATTAAATACCCAGAACATAAAATAAACTAATATTCTTATTACATTTGGACGCTCTTACGCTAAAAGACGCTGTTGGACAGAGACAATCTTTTTTTTTTATTGACATGCTAAATTACGTAATTAAAGTAATTTCAACATTAATATTACAAAAGTGAGATTTTCATATCCATGATTTTATTATCAAAAGTGCCTGACAAGATTTTGACATCTTGTTTTATTTTTCATTTTAAAATCTGTCTTTGTGTAAAAAATGTATAATAAATTAATGATGAGATTACTTTGATTTTGCAACTATCTGTAAATGGCGGGAAAACTGAGCGTTTGCTGTCAAACTCTATTGTCTATTAAATCTTTTTTTTTTTTTTAGTTTTTAACGAGACTGCGGTCATGAATGTGTATTTACGTAACTTTTAGATATAACAGAAATTTATTAATATAATATTCTTGTTGTATTGAGAAATTATGTAAATTTTATATTTATTATTGCAGAGCTTGTTAGAAAATTCAATTAAATGAAGTTAAAAACAGCGTTTTTGACTAGAATTTGCTCAGTTTTTTGACCATTATAGTCAGCATTCATATATAGTTATAAGAAATGGTAAATACCTACAGTACTTTGTTTTTTTTTTCTTAGATTAATATAATTGCTTTTTAGTCAATAACAATTTAAAGTCATAAGTTCTTCATAATGTTGTTTCCACGCAAAATTATATACTATCGGATCTCGGGATTTCTTGTACAGATAATTTTAAAAGCGGTTTATAAATTTTCATCTTTAGCAAAGTGACATTGACGTTTGTAACTGTCAAAATGTCACGGTAAAGTTTATGGGGAAAAAATAAGTTTAAGTCTCGTAAGACTGCCTTCAAAATTTTTAAGAATGATTTGTAAAATATGGCATGGAATTATAGGAAAATGTATGTTTAAAACGACAGCAGACTTCAAGAGAATTTAAATTTAAAAAATAAAAAAAATATTTTTGTAAATAATTTGACAGATAAAAAAATGTAAATTGTAACTTTTGACATTGTGTGAACTGCTATACGGCGCTCAATTCTATAATATTCGTTTTAACTGTCAGTTTATTTACTCAAAACTACAGATAAATTTTGAGTTTAAATTTTACATTAATTATTGTTTTGATTTTGTTTTTTTTTAATTATAAGCACTAGTTAATATCAAACTATGTAATACATTATAAAGTTAGTAATGTATATAACTGGTTCATGAAATTAGAAATTAGATTTCTATGACATAATCTGGTGCGCTATTGACACTGACAATGTCAAAGTCAGTTTGACTTCTGCTAATTTGACATTGTCCACTAGTCAACACAAAAAAGTTCCACACGCTACTACGTATAAGCACTAAAGTATATTTTAACGCTATAACATGCACACAACGAAACGTTGACGTGGTTCTGTCGCCTGTCAAATGTCACTTTGACATTGTCGTGACATGACAGTTTACATTTTACAGATAGGTACTTAGGGAGTTCCACAAATAAGAGAAGTGTTCTTTTTCAGGTCTGCTTTTTTAAATACTGCCACAGATATATACACACAATTGCATATTGTATTTAATATTTTTAGGCGCGAATGTAAAGTTTTAATGTTATCATTTTTGATGTAATTACAAACAACAAGGAATAAATAAAATTTTGTTTTAAAACCACCTCCTTCAGCCTTAATTAGTACCTGGATGGTGGAATAGACAATTTTTTTTTCATATTTATAAACAAAAAATACCAATATACACTATACCTATTAAACAAATATATATTCATTGTAATTTGTAACAATAGTACTCCTTGCTCAATAATGTTTTTTTTTTCATTAAGTGTACGAGTGTGTTTGTAATGACTAAGCGTTTTGTAATATCTGAATAAAAAAAAAGTTGTTTTTAGGTCCAATTTAATATAATGTTCATGGTAAATATTAATAAAACTATCGAAACCGTGATAACTTAGGCCGCATCATCATTTAACATAAGATGTGATTGCGGCCAAGCGTTTGCTAATAATGCATAAAAAAAACTACATACCTATTTATTTGTTGAATTCTTATTATATTGCACTAAAAACATTTTTATTACATATATAATCATGTTATTGTTATGGAAATAATTACATAATTAAAAAAAAACAAGTTGGAAATACTTTTTATATAAATTTTGTTAAATAAAATTGGGCCTAAAAAGACAAACATGGATATAGTTTAAAGTAATTAAAGTAACAATAAACGCGCCAAAATTTTGAATACAACCGTTTAGTTAGCGCATTCGTATTTGTTCATGCTCACTTCACGATCGCATTTGTCTATGGTTTGTCATAAATGAATATATCGAGGTTGCATTATAAAACTCCCTACTCTCGAGCCGAGAGTCGTCTCTCGGATATCCTTATATTTTTGTATGGATATCCGAGAGACGACTCTCGGCTCGAGAGTAGGAAGTTTTAAAATGCAACCTCGGACTAAGCACTCGTAAGGTGCGTACGGACAGCGCGTACCCTGGGAACGCGTAGTTGGGAAACACTGTCCACGCGTACATTGGATACGCGTACGGCCTCCTGTACGGGCCGCCGCGAACCTGTTCGCGAGTTAATCGATCCAAAGCGCTCCGCGAGCCCCAGTCATTCAAAGAACTATTCATTTTGCCGTCCAAATACAGCTTACACGGTCGCGTGCGTCCTCTTTGACTCGCGACCAAAAACCGACAAACGGCGGCTCGCGCTGAGGGCTTAGTCCGAGCTTGCATTTTAAAACTCCCTACTCTCGAGCCGAGAGTCGTCTCTCGGATCTCTCTCTCTATTTCTTACAAAAATATAAGGACATCCGAGAGACGACTCTCGGCTCGAGAGTAGGGAGTTTTAAAATGCAGGCTCGGACTAAGCCCTCTGCTTGCTAGCTCGCGCGGCACGCGAGCCCCCGAGTGTACGCGTACGCGCACGTACGGACATGGCGTTCCGGACACGCGTAAACTGACTACGCGTACAACGGTACGCGCTGTCCGTACGCACCTGTACGCACCTTGATAATAACAAATTAGCACATAAAATATGTATAGTTCGTTGAGTACGGCTATTTTCACGATTGTCTATGATTTGTCATATTATTCAGATATAAACAAAACGCGTTTATATTTCATATAAGTTTTATAAAAGAACTGTATAATGCACTAATATTTATGTAGCTGTTAAAAACGACGTCGTTGAGTTGGAGCGTAATGTGAAATTCTTTGACATAATTTTTTTTTTATTTATAGTTTTAAGTGTGCTTTTTTTCGCGTGAATACTTTGGTTTGTGGCGGTTATTGATACTGCACATTTATTTAGTTTGTAATATTCATAAAATCGTATGTTTGGATATTAAGTTTATTCACTTTTAATTACAATCATAATGAAATTTAAAAGTAATAAATTCATGCCCAAACATAGTCGCCACAGCTGAATTATTATGTAAACTTACTTCTTAACTATTAGAATAAATATAGAAATAAATAAAAACACGTTAGATGATGCTATAGATCGCTTCATTTTGTACACTTAAAAATAGTTCCTATTTTAAACTATATAGGGGCGTGACACGTGAACATTTGAAAACAGAACCTTAAAAAAAAGAATAAATTTTAAACCATTTGAAAATAGAACCATAAAAAACAATATTAAACCATTTGAAAATAGAACCACAAAAAAACAATATTAAACCATTTGAAAATAGAACCACAAAAAAAACAATATTAAACCATTTGAAAATAGAACCACAAAAAAAACAATATTAAACCATTTTAAAATAGAACCACAAAAAAAACAATATTAAACCATTTGAAAATAGAACCACAAAAAAAACAATATTAAACCATTTGAAAATAGAACCACAAAAAAAACAATATTAAACCATTTTAAAATAGAACCACAAAAAAAACAATATTAAACCATTTGAAAATAGAACCACAAAAAAAACAATATTAAACCATTTGAAAATAGAACCACAAAAAAAACAATATTAAACCATTTGAAAATAGAACCACAAAAAAACAATATTAAACCATTTGAAAATAGAACCACAAAAAAAACAATATTAAACCATTTGAAAATAGAACCACAAAAAAAACAATATTAAACCATTTGAAAATAGAACCACAAAAAAAAACAAATATTAAACCATTTGAAAATAGAACCACAAAAAAATACCATAGATAAAAAAAAATATAAGGCACTTATAGACTTATCGATAACTATTTAAAGTGTCACTATTATAACCCCTTATTTACCAGATTTTAGTTAGAAAAAGCATTTTGCATATTAACCGTATTGAAGATTAGCGTTTGTTTTGAAGCGATCGAATGCTGGCCGTGTGACGTCACACTATTATATACAGGGTGTAAAAAGACGTCTACCGAATACGAAAGGGGGTGATACAGCACCCCAACACATAACCAAATCCAAAAGGATTTTCCTTAAAAAAAATTATAACCGGAGAAAACAGCGTTTAAAGATTTTCATTAATTTCGTCAGCCAGCAATGTACGCATTCACGCAATATGTTTCGAAGTGCCAGTACGTTAGTATGCGTTAGTACTAACGCATGTTGTAGTGGTGTAATAAGTTGAACTGAACATTGATAGGGAGGTACCTAGGTACTTACCTAGTTTCTCTGTAGCCTCGGCCGCACCAGATATGGTTCAAATTGAGCTCCTCCTCGTTCACGGCACAGCTGAGTTCGCCTTAACGTGGACCGATGGACGCGATCCAGAAATGTAGGATCCTCGGCACTTCTAGTATTCAGATCCACGAATACTGATGTGATACGGCGTTTCATCTCTTCAGCCGTATCACACTCCCGATCGAACACTCTTTCTTTGACATGACCCCACAGAAAAAAATCCAGTGGAGTCAAGTCAGGGGACCGCGGAGGCCATGCACGAGGTCCAAAACGTCCGATCCATCGATCCGGGAACTCCTGGTCGAGCTGATCCCGCACAGACCTGACTATGTGCGGTGGTGCGCCATCGTGCTGAAACCACATGTTTCTTTGCTGGGCAAGGGGGAGGTCGTCCAGATACGAGGTGATTGGTCCTGTTATTAATTCGAGGTATGCCACTCCGCTCATCCTCGAAGGCAAGAATACGGGCCCGACGACTTTCCCCTGGTGGATCCCTGCCCAAACGTTAACCGACCACCGTATCTGGTGTCCTGTCTCTTGGAAGACATGTGGATTTGTCTCCGACCAATAGTGGGAATTCCGTCGGTTCCACATGCCATTCCGCGTGAAGGTGGACTCGTCCGTCCATAAAACATTTCTAACAAATTCGATAGGGCTGCCTTGATTCAAAACCCACTGACAAAATTCAAGGCGCCTCGTCTTGTCGGCAGGGAGTAGAGCCTGTACTTTGTGAATTTTGTAAGGCTTTTTGTTATTCTTCCGAATAATTTTATGCACGGTTTTGTGAGACACTACTGTCCCACGGCCCCTTAGAAACTTCGCTGCCGTTCTTGTTCCTACCCGAGGGTTCCTCGCAACGAGATCTATGACCTGAGTTTCTACTCTCTGATCTACCTCTCTGCCACCCCCTTGCCTTTGAGGTGTTATCCGCTCATCATTGAGAATCCTCTGATAAGCCGCAGTAAGCACTCGTGCATCCGACGGGTGATTTAGGTCCGGATACCTATCGCGATAAATACGCAATGCTCGTGACGCATTTCCACGAGCTTCACCATAGCACATGAGCATTTGCCCGTACTCTCTCGCACTAAACATTGTTAATCACAAATACACAGTTACACAATCACTGATTTTGAATAAATCTAACCTACCTATTACCAACACTACACTAAAAGTAACTATTTTACACTTGAATAAAAAAAGCAGTAATTAAACTAATTAAGTATCTAATAAACTAGGAAAATAAAAGAACTAGGTACTAAAAAAAATAACGCAAAACAAAACAAAAAAACTCGAAACTATTTCGCGAAAGAAAACTTAGAAATTGCGCAAGCATCCGTCCAGTACGAATATTGAACACGGACTAAACAATAAATAATAATTAGAGTACCTAATTTCGATTAATAAGGGTTGTTTCACACGTATTACTAGTGGTGGTCCACAAACAACCCACAACGATATTTGTGCGAATTGCAAAGTAAAGGTGTTAATTGACGTCATTTCAACGATGTGTGGGTGATAACGAACGACCACTTCGCAACCACAACACAAACCGCGTGAACTACTCATTTCTAGTTTGTAGACATTTTGTGATTACCACAAATGTAAGTATTGTAATAGTAGGTATGCCTCTAAATAACCCCTTAGAAATCTTCAATACATAAAAAAAGATCTGAGAAAATGTCTACTGCGCTTTGGGGATACAGTCGTATTAGTCCTGTTTTTTTTGTTACCTACCACAAATCATAACTCAATAATAATTGCAATTATTGTAGTTAGCTACAACGACACTATTTACACGTAGCTTAGCTAACCATCACTAGGTACTCCACCACTTAATGTAGGCCGCTCACACGTACGTCATCGTCACCACCAACACCACGGTGGTACCTACATGTGAACCTACCCTAAGTCTTACTTGACAAAGCCGACAAAGACGCCGCAAGTCTCTACTAGACGAGTCGGCGCCGGCGCCGACAGACGCGGCATTTTCAAAGGGATTTATCTTAAAAGATCTTATTCCTTTGAGATAAGGTTCAAATTTCTACTTCGCAACATTTTATTTGGCTAAATGCCGCACAAATCTAATTAGGTAGGTATACCTACTTATCGGTCGCGAGGAATCGGTGTAATTTGACGTGTCTAATTGATTCTTGTAATCCTAACAGAAATAAATGAATTGACTTTTGACTTTTGAAATCATTGTGTTCACAAAAAAAACAGGACCACTAGTTCGCGCCGATGACTGTATCACCAAGGCGCAGTAGACATTTTATCTTTTCTAAGACCGCAATAAAACTCAAAATCGTCTGAAATAACTAACTAAATAATTTTGTGCGGTCACAAAGAGGATGGGTTACCGCCGGTCGTCGGCCGCGCGTACTTCGACCTCGGTCAGCTGGCCGGCGCGCGGCGCGTTGTACAACGTACATTGCTGGTTTTTTAATTTTATTGTTTTTTTTCTTTTAAAAATGAAATTATTAGGTAGGTATGGTCTTATTATGTTGTACTAGTAGTACATAACTAGAAAATAAAATAAAATGACATACCTAAGTAAAAATTTTTATTGCGTTTTTTTTTCGCTAAATATGTTCAGAATCATGGTCTGATTGCAACCCCTCAGTTTTCGGTAGTAGTCTTTTTACACCCTGTATATTATACATATAAAGTACAAAAATTAAACTAAAGTTAGCACAAAATATTCTTAACTCATATCTAGTTGGTATAAGTTGAGATCAGTGAGTCGAGCATAGATATTGACAGATGTCCAAACTTATGAATTTATTGTCATGCGTGAAAAATACGTCAATTCTCATCTTTCTACTTGAATCTTGATTTAGTTTTGTAAACTGGGCGTATTTTATGCTTAAATATAATCCCCCTATCTTATAAAAAGTTAGTACAGACTTGAAGTATTGATTACCATACGTAATGATGTAAAGTCAGCGCTAACTTTTTATAAGATGAGGGTAAATCGTCCCTTAGCTTACAACACCACTCAAGTCGAAAAGAAGTGATCGATCGGAAAACAAAAATCCACCGACTTCTTAAAATAGACAGTTTTTTTCGTCTTCTGTAAAAGTTGTTAAAAATGATGACTTATGAGGTGTTGTTAGCTAAGAGCTAAGATACTTAATATGAAGCTAGGTTTAAATGGTCTTAGACCTAGCTTAATATGAAATGGTATATCTTGTATCACACATTAATAAACTATAGTCTAGAAAAGAGAAAATATGCTAACTAGTGTGACGCCGCACGCGACATCTTTTTAAGTTGTTTTTGTAACTGTTAAGTTATTTTAAGTTAGTTGGTCAATACAAATTGCAAATTGTTTTTCTATTCGTAAGTACGCCAAAGCAGAGGACATGTGCTAAATAAAATATAGATGTACCGCATACAAATACAAATAACGAAAAATATACAAAAAAAGTTTGCTAAAATAAGTTAAGATTTGTAAATTTAAGGTGTTTCTAGCTATCGGTAACCAGTGCATTGTAATTTTAATGTTTAAAAAGGTTTGTTCATATTTTACGTATCATATATTTTCGAAAATGAAAAAAAATTGGTTGTATAATAAAATACGCGCGTAGTCTATTAGTCATACGGTAGATGTACTCTTTGAGAAAAAAAAAATAAGATTACTTTTTTAGGATGCTTGCTAGCGTGAGCGGTGGCCACAGACTGTGAAATAAATAACGATGTATTTTTTCAACAATTTACCACATTTGCGGCTTGTAATCGAATTAATATGACCTGTCAAAGTGCTGTCAAAGTACTGTCAAATGCCGCCGCGCGCGCCCCTATGGCTGTAAGTAAACATTATTATAACTATACATATTATTATATTGATAAATAAATTAATAATAAAACGGTATGTTGTTTTTATTTATTTTGTCCTTATCCCCTAGTTCTTATTACAGGTAGGTAAAGGAATCGGTTAGGTAGGCATAGATACAGTCAGAATAAAAAATAAATTAATGATTTTAAATATTCTAGTAAAACAAAACTTGAATAACTAATTTAAGTATTGCATTATGTTGAATGTATGCAGAACAATGGGTAAAAACCACCAAATTTCAGAATTTTAAAGAATTTACTACTTAACCGTTTCGGTTTCGGCCGAAACTGAAGCCACAGCCGAACATTCGGTTTCGGCCGGAAAACTAGTTTCTCTCGGACTCTACTTCATACCTACTATGCCTACGCTTTAAACTCGAATAATATTTTAATAATGCTGGACAATCCACACATCATCTAGCCCCAAGCTAAGCAGAGCTTGTGTTATGGGTACTAGAAGACTGATATACATATTTAATACAATACATTACATAGATGGATATTTTTATTATGCATATACAACACCCATAACACGTGGAATAAATGGCGGGAATCGAACCCGCAATCTCGGCGTCGCAGGCGGACCTTCGCCCGCCGCGCTCGCCGCATCGGTCGTCATACAAACATAATATTATAAGCCCCTACTACCTACCTAAGATAGTAAGGTATGATTATATTATAGGATTATACGTAAGGGTGTTAAATCAAAACTAATATTATAAAGAGGAAAGATTTGATTGTTTCTTTGCATCAAATAGGCTCCGAAACTACTGGACCGATATGAAAAATTCTTTCACTGTTGTGAAGCTACATTATCTGCGCTGAACATAGGCTATATTACAATGATATTTTTTATATAGGCTACCCGTGCGATGCCGGGGCGTACTACTAGTAGAGAAATAAAAGATAAATTCAGGCACATGGTGTTTAATTCTGTTAAAACTGTATTATTTAAATCAGATAAAATAAACAATAATATTAAATATTACCCTCCGTTTCTAGAGTTCCGCATTCATTTGGCTGTATAAACATTCACGGACAATTCTCAAATCACACTCTAGCCCCAAACTGAGCAAAGCTTGTACTATGGGAACTAGACTGCTGATAGAATACATACATTTTTTTTTGTTAAAACATTCATAAAATACATAGTAACCCAGACAGAACAATTATTATGCTCATCACACTGTGGGTATTGGGTTCGATTCCCACCCAGAGATTGGCTCTGGGTGGGAATCGAACCCAATACCCACTGCATGGAAGGTAGAGCTACTACCAACTGAGCTGTGACGCCTGTCAATCAATAATGATAAAAATAACTTCATAAACATGTGAAAACCAAATGTAGACCTTATTTCATAAGTTACAAATATTATTTTGCTTGAGCAGCAGACCCTATCGATAATTTTATCCTTTCGTATAAAAAAGTATTCTCTTATTTCGTATTTATACATATTATTTTATTTTGTTACAAATTATAAGTTTGTATAACATAGTAGCTAATGTTAAACTAAATATATTTTAATTTCACACAACTTAATTATGTCTAGTCAATTAAATAAAAAAACTAAGTTAAAATACCTCAAACAGTAATGTGATTTCAAAGTTATTGCATAGCTTCTATCGCGGACCTTGAGCGTGGAGACAGAATCCAGAAATTCCGTAACGAAATAACCTAACACTGCGCATGCGTAATCCAGCAAAAAATGCTATGCAATAGCTTTACCGCGGCAATCTTCGAGTGCCACACGTCTTTTTTTATTATTTTTATACTCGGGTGGCAAAAATATGCTGTAATATTTATAGCAACTTACAAATAAACATACAATAACTTACACAACTTAAAAAAGTATAAATCATTATTTATATATCAAACAGCGGCATCTAGTCCCAAACTAAGCCAAGTACTCTGGGAACTAGATTGTGGATTACTTTTAATATATATTTAAAAGTACCTACTTACTGTACCCAAGGAGTGTTAGTTATAACAAAAACTTGGCTGTCCATCTGTCTGTCTGTCTGTCTGTCTGTCTATCACTAGGTTGTATCTCATGAACTGTGATAGTTAGATAATATTTTCACAGATGATGTATTATTTTAAAATTGCTACAACAATATTGATAACGCTAACAGTACCCCAAGCACGAGTTTGTGCACACACGGATCGCAAAGACGCAATCGCCGAGCCGCCGATTTTGTATGGAGATCCAAGCAGCGCCTCTAGCAGATTTCTTGAGAAGCTTGGATTTCCATAATAGATCGATACATACATAAGAATCGCATTTACCCGTTTTTTTTAGATACATGCATAATTGTTTCATATTTTTGTTCTTGATTGGAATTGAACCCAGCACTCACAGTCGAAAGCATATCTACTACCATTTGAGCTGTGACGCCAAAACTAGACTTTCCTTAGCTTGCTGGGAATCAAACCCACGACGTGGAAGACATAGATACTACCAACAAAGCCATAATACTCCTGAGATACTAACGCCAAAACTCAGCTTTCTATAACTTGTTCGCCATTCCACTTTTGTATTTGACGGCTCTCGGTAGAGACTACGGCCGGTTTCGCAAACGATGATCAACGAAAAAAATCGAATAATTACTATGTGTCAAACTCGGATCAATCGTGATTTGAGTTTCCAGAAACCGCCCGTTAGACAAAAATACATAATCGTTAGTTCTTAGTTTAGATTTCATTTGGGCTCTGATGGGAAGGGAACACATTATTTTTTGAAGTAAGGTTTTTAAGTTATCGAGGTTCTACTGTATAAATAAATAATAAATAATGCTGGACAATCCACACAACATCACCTAGCCCCAAGCTAAGCAGAGCTTGTGTTATGGGTACTAGAAGACTGACATACTTAATACAATATAATACATAGATAGATATTTTTTATTATAAATATAATACCCAGAACACCCGGAACGGAATAAATATTTGCAGAACATACAAACAGTTGTCCCAAGGCGGGAATCGAACCCGCAACCTTCCGCGTCGCAGGCGGACCATCGCCCACCGCGCCACATCGGTCGTCAACTATATAACTAATCTGGTATAATTTTAACTTCATATCTGGTGGCAGTGCGGCTAACGATGCGGATATCGGATCGGTGCACGCTGCGAACGTGTCTTTTCAGATCCTGCAGCTTTTGAAACTTGGTCCGGCACGCCGGGCATTCTGCGCTGCGGCGTTTGCGAATCTGGGGACAAAAAGTTAATAAATAAATATACATGGACATATTGTGCGGCGTTTGCGAATCTGGGGACAAAAAGTTAATAAATAAATATTCATGGACATGTCACACAAACAATTACATACCATTCAATGAAAACATCAAAATAATAATGTGTTCCCATCCCATCAGAGCCCAAATGAAATCTAGACTGAGAACTAACGATTATGTATTTTTGTCAACTCTTTAATCTAAACTAATATTATAAAGAGGAAAGATTTGATTGTTTGTTTGTTTGTTTGTTTGCATCGAATAGGCTCCGAAACTACTGGACCGATTTCAAAAATTCTTTCACTGTTGTGAAGCTACATTATCTGTGCTGAACATAGGCTATATTATATTTTCAAAAAAATTAGGGATCCTTACTAAAACTTCAATTATGTAACCCAAGGTGTATAAGAAATTCCTTACATCGCGTGCGCTGCGGAAACTATTGATGATAGACAGAAATTATGTACTACAATTTTGTAGAACACATCATCATCCACAAAAAAGTCAGCGACAGCATATGTCTAACTATTATAGATATGTCATAATAAGTGTTTTAATATTAAAAAAATATAATTAAAATGACGACGCCAGAAAACGTTCTATATTTGTACTTAGGTATTAATCCTTATCTAAATAAATTACTTTAAAATTAAGACTGCTTCAATACCTTTCTATTACTTTTTAAATTATTGAATTCGGACATTCCATTCGAAAGATATCACGAGTTCAAAAATGTAAGTACTTATTAGAAAAAAGTCAGCGGGCGCGGCGCCGCTGCCGGTCACGGGAGTATATGCGGGGGGGTTACATACTATAGGGTCTATATTTTTTATCATTTGGAAAATACATTTATACTGAGTAACATATTAGCTATATTATAATGATATTTTTTTATATAGGCTACCCGTGCGAAGCCGGGGCGTACTACTAGTGTCCTATATTGACTTTGTTTGTATAAAGCCCCATTTAGACGGGGTTCCTCGCCTCTAACATGCGATTATCGAAGGAATATTAAACATTTTTGTCGTCTAAACAATCGCTCTCCTCGCTCGTTGCCTAGGGCGACAATTGCCTTGCAATGGAATGTTATTATGTCCGTCTAAACAGAATGACAAAGCAATAATTGCCTAGCGATAAGTCATATGCGAATCTCGTATGACATAATCGTAGGCGAGATTTTAGTTCTTGCCTGTGTGTGAACATTTTGATACGATTATGTTATGGCGATTATTGCTTGGAGAGTTTCTCGTAAGGAAACGTACGAGAAAATCTCCCCGTCTAAATGGGGCTTAAATATTATTTATTTACAAAAACAGAGATAACAAATGACAACAATATATTGCTAAATAAATACTAAATATTTTAATCTCCATTCTAACAGAACCTCAAATAAACAAATAATATTTCCATTTGTAGCGCCATCTATCTCGTTACATGATGAACTACATCGTAGTCTCAACAGACCAGCAGATGGCGCTGACAAATCCTAGATCGCGCAAACGAAGTTATCTTGCAGTTTGTACATAAGTAATACAGAATACTATCCGTCGGTCCGAGCGACCCCGAGACAGATTCGCGAGCTTTGTCTCGGGGTCACTCGGATTCCTATCAAAAAATTCCTATCTACATGTATATTAGTCACTTACCCCCTATCATAAAAAAAATTGTGATTACATTATGTCACCAATACGTATGGTAATCAACACATCAAGTCTGCGCTAACTTTTTATAAGATAGACCGTATTTTTAATTGCATAGCTTCTATCGCGGGCCTTGAGCGTGGAGACAGATTCCAGAAATTCCGTAACGAAATAACCTAACACTGCGCATGCGTAATCTAGCGAAAAGTGCTATGCAATAGCTTAGGTGTCCCCGAGTGCCACACGTCTTTTGACGTGACAACGTCTTATAATTCGATAGAGCCGGCTGCACGCACGAAAAAACATGACTCATGAAGCGTTCTGAGGCGTTCCATGAAGTGACGTTGTCACGTTCAACTATCGTCAGTAAACCGACTTTACAGACAACAATTTTTTTTTATATTATAATTAATTCAGATGTCATTTATTTATTATTTAAACATTAGTTACTTAAAAGTATATACTTTTTACCTGTGATAACGATTTAGTAGATACTAAATCAGCAGCGTGTTCCGTTCTAGCGTGAGTTCTAACATCTTGGAATTTGCGAAACGATTTCAAACAAATTGGACAATCAGCATTTTGTTTCCTTTCTTGATGCACCTGTTGATAAATATATAATTTATTAGTCATTTTAATAGGACACACAAAAAACTAATTAAAACGAATTTAAGATCAGTACCCCAAGTACGAGTCAGATAGTAAATAAATAAAAACACGTGTGGCACTCGGGGACTGAGCTCATAAAAATAAGCTGTTACATAGCATCTTTTGCTGGATTACGCATGCGCAGTGTTAGGTTATTTCGTTACGGAATTTCTGGATTCGGTCTTCACGCTCAAGGCCCGCGATAGAAGCTATCCAATAGCTTAAAATATACAGTATCCCAAGTACGAGTTTGTAACCTCGTACCTAACCTAACCTAACACTGCGCATGCGTAATCCAGCAAAAAATGCTATGCAATAGCTTTACCGCGGCAGCCCCGAGTGCCACGTCTTTTTTTATTTACTAGCTGACCCGTGCCCACTTCGTTGGGCATAATTCGAAGTTTTTTCTCCGATTCACTTTGCAAAACGGACTACCACGTAAAAGCCTTTTTATTTTCGGTTTTTTAAATAACCTATGACACTCAGCAATAATGTGGCTTTCTATTGATGAAAGAATTGTTAAAATCAGTTCAGAAGATCCCGAGATTACCCCTTACAATTTAACAAACACACGAACTTTACTTCTTTATAACTAGCTGACCCGTGCCCACTTCGTTGGGCATAATTGAAGTTTTAGTAAGAATCCCTGTTTTTTTTTGAAAATATAATATAGCCTATGACACTCAGCAATAATGTGGCTTTCTGTTGGTGATATAATTTTTAAAATCTGTTCAGTAGATCCCGAGATTACCCCTTACAATTTAACAAATATACAAACATACAAACTTTACCTCTTTATAATATTAGTAAGTATAGATTAGATAGTATAAAAAAATAAATAATAATAATGCTAGACAATCCACACAACATCATCTAGCCCCAAGCTAAGCAGAGCTTGTGTTATGTACTAGAAGACTGACATACTTAATACAATACATTACATAGATATTTTTTATTATACGTATAAAATACCCAGTATTACTCACTTCCCAATCATGGTTCCACTTTTGCTGCGAGCTGACGAAACTGAGGTCGCATAAGATGCATTTATATTTGTGTTTTGTGTGGACTTGATATTTATGACGTTTGTAAGTCACTTTGTCCGGTAACTTGACTTCGCAAAACGCACATTGAGTCTCTTCCGATATGCTGTGGTCCTGTTACAAAGAATTTTATATATAAATATTTTATTATAACTTTTTTATTTCCTTAATAAAATCAAACATACAATATACTTAATTATGGGCATGCAAAATAAATTAATCTAATATAAGTTTATTTGAATATAAAATTAACATTAATATTTTTAAGTTGCTATTTTGTTTAATTTCAAAGGACCTCTCAACGAGTATATATAAATAATAAATAAATAATGCTGGACAATCCACACAACATCATCTAGCCCCAAGCTAAGCAGAGCTTGTGTTATGGGTACTAGAAGACTGACATACTTAATACAACACATTACATAGATATATGTATAGATATTTTTTATTATACATATAAAATACCCAGAACACCCGGAATAAATATTTGCAGATCGTACAAACATTTATCCCAAGGCGGGAATCGAACCCGCATCTGCCACACAATTCACTTGATATATATTTCAGGAAGAATAAATAAATATTTATTTACACCATGACTTAGATACATGACATAAAACATTTAAAAATAAGTGTAAAATGGCCGCCATTCAGCATAAGCTATAGAAACCATTGGTTCCTATAGCGCTGGTTTTCAGTGGTAAAAATCATGGTAATATATGGTAATTATATTTAATCACAAACAAACTTACTACTATTACAGTACATATTTACAAAATGTACGTATATAAAATACATAAGAAACAGTTGAGCTATCTACAGACCGTTGCAAACGATCTATAGATAGTTCAACTGGTCCAAATCAGTAGCAATCGCCGCGTACAAGACACTGGCTGCATTGCGTTGAATAGCAATGCTGATACGCTGGGCCAGATACTCACCAGCCCTCGGGTCACGCGTCGACAATTTATCACACAAATTGCTATAGTAATTTAGCATAAAATTAGCAAATAATTTAATTTATAATTTTTTTTTGATGTCGAAATATTTTATTTTAATTTAGAATTAAGGAAAGCATTTATTTATAAGGAGATAGGAGAAATTAGTTTAATTTGGGGTTAAAAATTGATAAATGATAAATAATGATATCCGAAATTAAATATTAAATATAAGTACAGATAGAGACGAATTAATTAAAATTAAATCCAGCCCCAAGCAAAGCTTGTTATAAAAAAAGATTATAAATTGATACATTTTAATAACCTAAAATGTAAGTCGAACAGGATTCAAAACCGCAATTAGAGTGTTTAGTATGTTAAGTGCGGTTTATGTTAATTATTATAAATGTTAAGTGTAATAGCACTTAACATTGTTGTTAAGTATGTTAAGTGCTTAAAGCAAGCGTACCGATACAAAGTCTTGAGGCAAATGTAAGTCTGTGTTTATGTTGTAGTGTTGTTTATGTTAGGTATGTTAAGTGCAGTTTATGTTAGGTATGTTAAGTGCGGTTTATGTTAATTATTATAAATGTTAAGTGCTATTAGTGTTTAGTATGTTAAGTGCCTGAAGCAAGCGTACCTAGTATGGTTTATGTTAGGTATGTTAAGTGCGGTTTATGTTAATTATTATAAATGTTAAGTGCTATTAGTGTTTAGTATGTTAAGTGCCTGAAGCAAGCGTACCTAGTATGGTTTATGTTAGGTATGTTAAATGCGGTTTATGTTAATTATTATAAATGTTAGTGCCATTAGTGTTAAGTATGTTAAGTGCTATTAGTGTTGAGATTGTTAAGTGCTATTAGTGTTGAGATTGTTAAGTGCTATTAGTGTTAAGATTGTTAAGTGATATTAGTGTTAAATAATAATAATAATCGACACAATAAGAAGAAGAAGTGTTAAATATGTTAAGTGCGTGAAGCAAGCGTACCGTTACAATGTCTCACCGCGATGTGTTTGACGAGCGCTGCGCGGGAGTGGAATTTCTTGCGACAAATGTCACATATCATGACGCGGACATTGTGCGTCTTCTTGTGTTTCGCGAAGTTGCTAGAATCGCTGCGAAAATAAATAAATAATGCTGGACTATCCACACAACATCGTCTAGCCCCAAACTAAGCAGAGCTTGTGTTATGTACTAGAAGACGATTTGAGACTGGCTGAATATTTTTACACCCGGAATAAATATTTGCAGATCGTACAAACATTTATTCCAAGGCGGGAATCGAACCCGCAATTTCCGCCCGGACCTTCGCCCGTCGAGCCACATCGGTCGTATCGTAAATAAATAAATATTTACGGATAATTCACACATCACACTCTAGTCCCAAACTAAGCAAAGCTTGTACTATGGGAACTAGATTGCTGATAGAATACTCATATACATTTCTTTTTGTAAATACATACATAGAAACAAACTTACGACTATACAGTATTTACAAAATGTACATTGTCATATAAAATACATATGAAACAGTTGAGCTATCTACAGACCGTTGCAAACGATCTATAGATAGTTCAACTGATCCAAATCAGTACCAATCGGAAGCGTACCCAAGACACTGGCTGCATTGCCGCGCTGAATAGCAATGCTGATACATAGAATACATAGTAACACCCAGACACATAACAAATATTTCTTCATCACAATTTTTGCATATCAGTTTTTCGGCGAATTTTGCTAAAAATGATTATATTCACATTATTAATAATTATTATTATACCTAAATGTTTTATTGCATATTTCACATTTAAATATCGGCATGGCCGCGTGCTCTCTCATATGGAATTTATATTTATCCGGCATTTGGAAGTCTTCAAAACATATCTGACATCTGAACGATCTGAAAATAATGAACATAATAATATGACACAACGTTATCTAGTACCAAACTAAGCAAAGCTTGTACTATGGGAACTAGATTAATAATAATAAATATTTATTGACATTTCACACTTTTACGGCCGGTTTCTCGAACGATGATCAACGAAAAAATCAAATAATTACTATGTGTCAAACTCGGATCAATCGTGATTTGGGTTTCCAGAAACCGACCGTTAAAGTTCTACTTTTTTATATATTCTCCTAATATATGTGTAAATGAATTAAGTATTTACAAAATGTACATTGGCATATAAAATACCTAAGTAACAGTTGAGCTATCTACAGACCGTTGCAAACGATCTATAGATAGCTCAACTGATCCAAATCAGTTGCAATCGTCGCGTACAAGATACTGGCTGCATTGCCGCGCTGAATAGCAATGCTGATGCGCTGGGCCAGATACTCACCAGCCCTCGGGTCACGAGTCGACAACACTAGACGCCCAGTAGCTCTACGATGAGTTTTTACTATACTACATATATACTATACTCGCTAGCGTCTGTAGTTAAAAAAATGTATGAAGATTTGTACAGCGCCTCTAGCGGATAGTTGGGTACTAAAATTAGTAATATGTATGTACTAATATTGACGTAACTACTGTAGTTAAAGTCAGGCGATTTTACTGTGACAACTCATGGTAGAGGTACAGAAATAATTTTGAAAACCCGGATGCCTCGGTACCCCACGGACCTAGGTCCGTGTCTAGTTATGACCCCAAAAAGAGCAAATTATATGTATGTATAATTTGCTCTGCCTTTCATTCTGTGGGTCGTGGGTTTTATTCTCACGCTGAGGAAATGTTTGTGTGATGAATATTGTGAATATAAATGAATAAATATATTGTATACTAACTTGTATTCGGATTTATTCATATGCGCGTCCATTAACAAATGTTCTACCAAATGACGTTTGACGTCGTACCGGCGATGAAACGCACGGTAACATATTACGCACTCCTTGTCGTTAGTAGTCGGCGATTCTAGGTGTTCTGCAAATAAGATAAGATAAGATAATTATTTCTGGGCGTCTAGTCGAAGCGACGCGTGACCCGAGGGCTGATGAGTATCTGGCCCAACGTATCAGCATTGCTATTCAGCGCGGCAATGCAGCCAGTGTCTTGTACGCGACGATTGGTACTGATTTGGATCAGTTGAACTATCTATAGATCGTTTGCAACGGTCTGTAGATAGCTCAACTGTTTCTTATGTATTTTATATGACAATGTACATTTTGTAAATACTGTATAGTCGTAAGTTTGTTTGTGAATAATTTATTAGATAATTATTAATTTGTCCCCAAAAACAAACTTGTAGCGCCATCTATATCGCTACATAATAAACTACATCGTAGTCTACGCAACAGACCAACAGATGGCAGAAAGAAGTCCTAGAGAAAACGAAGTTATCGCGGAGTTTGTACATAAGTAATAGAACCGATGACTATCCATCGGTCCGAGCGACCCCGAGACAAAGCTCGCTCGGCGTGGAAGATCTTCCCTTTTCGTAGGAGATACCACACATATCTCCACAAACTTATAAAAAAAAGAAATCTATTCTAATAATTATTATAAAGAAGTAAAGTTTGTGTATTTGTTAAATTGTAAGGGGTAATTTTGATATCTACTGAACCGATATTAAAAATTGTTTCACCAATAGAAAGCCACATTATTGCTGAGTGTCATAGATTATATAAAAAACCGAAAAAATAAAAAGGCTTTTACGTGGTAGTCCGTTTTGCAAAGTGAATCGGAGAAAAAACGGTCGAATTATGCCCAACGAAGTGGGCACGGGTCAGCTAGTACTATATAATTACCTATAGCCAATCTCAGCGCGTTGGAATCCAGCTTCTTATTGTTCATAGTAACACGTTCGTAGTCCACTGTTAATTCAGATTCTTCGTCTCGTTTCTCCTCCTAAAAAAACTTGACTTAGAAAGGATGAAAAAAAACTTGACTTAAAAGGATAAAAAAAACTTGACTTATAAAGGATAAAAAAAACTTGACTTAGGAAGGATGAAAAAAAACTTGACTTAAAAGGATGAAAAAAAACTTGACTTAGAAAGGATGAAAAAAAACTTGACTTAGAAAGGATAAAAAAAACTTGACTTAGAAAGGATGAAAAAAAACTTGACTTAGAAAGGATGAAAAAAAAACTTGACTTCGGAAGGATGAAAAAAAACTTGACTTAGAAAGGATGAAAAAAAACTTGACTTAGAAAGGATGAAAAAAAACTTGACTTAGAAAGGATAAAAAAAACTTGACTTAGAAAGGATAAAAAAACTTGACTTAGAAAGGATGAAAAAAACTTATTTATTTATTTTAAAATTTCACACAAAGCTTAGTGCTAGGAGGACTTAATGCTAAGAGCATTGTCTGCCAGTCTTCCTGGATGTGCAGAAAGATGGTGAGGCGTGTTATATAGAAAAAAACCAAGATGTACTTACCTAAATATAATACCTAATCCTACTACAATCAAAATAAAATACCTAAGAATACATAAAAATAAATAAATTACACAAAATATTTTACATATTAAACTAATATTCTATCTGTTAAATAAATACCTAACAAATATATACATAAATATAAATGACATACTTACCTAATACATAATGATATACCTACATTCATTTACCCATATAAAAATATAAACATAAATATAAATCCGTATCATAATCCAGAATGTTAAGGAAAAGGGAACTTAATATAACTTCTTTAGGAAGTGCTCACGAACCAATCTTTTGAAGGACTCTCTGGAGTCCGTTTGTTTGATATTCAGCGGCAGATCATTCCAGAGCCTTACCGCCACGACAGAGAAGGAATTGGATAGGACAGAGGTGTGATGGGACGGGGTAAACAAACAGAGATTGTCATCTGACCTTAGAGATCGACTATGGGCCTCTGTCAGAAACTTAAAACGATCCCTTAAGTAACACGGTGAGAGCGGATCCCTCAAGACAGAAAAAAGAAGACACAAAGTTCTAAGGTTTCTGCGTTCGCGAATCGGGAGCCATTTAAGTTTGGCACGAAACTCACTGACGTGGTCGTATTTCCGCAGGTTATAAATGAAGCGAATACAGGTGTTGAGGAGACGGTCGAGCTTATTAAGATGTTCCTCCGTCAAATTCAAAAAGGCAACGTCGGCATAGTCGATGATTGGGATCAGCAGCGAATTGACAAGAGATATTTTTGAAGAAATAGGTAGGAAGTTTTTAAGGCGTAAAATAGAATGTAGAGTGGCATAGAACTTTCTAGATATCTCTTTCACATGAGGTGACCAGTTTAGGTTATTGTCAAATAAGATTCCAAGGTTTTTGACTGTGGATGAGAAGGGTATTAAAGAGCTATCGTAATAGAGATTATGGACACTAGAGAGACTTACTCTACAAAGCTGACGAGAACTGCCTATCATGATGGCTTGACATTTATTTGGATTGACTTTAATGCCAAATCGAGTTGACCATGCGAGCAAACGAGAGAGGTCGTCATTAAGGACATCAATGGCACTGGCTAGGTTATCTACAGAAGCGGGGTAATAGAGTTGAAGGTCATCGGCGTACATGTGATATTGGCTGCGGAGATTTAGAGAAAGAACATTAATGAAGAGGGAAAAAAGCAAAGGAGATAATATTCCTCCTTGTGGTACACCTGCCTCAATATCACGCCATTCAGAGAAGGCATCACCATTACGCACTCTCTGACGACGATTTTTTAAATAAGAAGAGAACCAAGTTACAACTGAAGGTGCAAAATTAAGACGAGGGAGAAGAGCTAGCAAAAGATCATGATCTACGGCATCAAAAGCACTACTGAAATCAATTAACACTAAAACAGTTATCTTTGAGTCTTGCATATTAGCCCGAATATCTTCTGTGACATTTACAAGGGCTGAGGTAGTACTGTGTCCCTTTCTGAAGCCTGATTGAAACTGATTAAAAAGATGATTGTCTGAAAGAAACTGAGTAGTTTGACTATGCACGACTGATTCAACTACTTTAGAGAAAAATGGAAGTATAGAGATGGGGCGAAATTGATTAAGGGCAGTAGGATTGGAAATTTTGGGGAGTGGGATTACATGGGCCATACACCATTGGTCGGGAAACTGCGAAGAGGAAAGAGAAAAATTGATGATGTGGGTGACAGTGGGGAGAATTTGTTGAATGATAAAAGAAATCATGATACGTCCGATATTGTCACTGCCTATAGCATTAGATCTGAACGACAGCAAAATTTTTTTAATTCTGTCTTCACTGACAGCGGTAAAAGAGAAAGGTTGAGTATTAGCTATAGGAAGGCAAGATAACTCATAAATAGCATCAGTTTTAGCAGATGGAGCAAGCTTACATCTAGTAGTGAAGTGAACATTCAAGGCGTTCAGATCTATAGTGAGTTGAGAATCAACACATTGCTTGCCAATCCCAAGTGACCTGAGGAATCTCCAAATACCAGCGGGCGTAGCGAGTTCTATTTGTTCGGCAATATAGCGCTTTTTAGCATTACAAGTTCAATAATGTTGGAATTAAGGAAAGAAACTTTCTCCCCTACTGTAACCATCTCCTCAGCTACCGTCCAGTTCACGTTAGAGGTAGCGACATTAAGTTTATTAACATCTATGCGGTTGAAATTGCGTAATTTGATCGTAACTGGTTTGCATTTGGGTGGTCGAATTTTATAGGCTAAGAAAATAAGGTCATGGTGAGAAAACGCAGGAGCATTAAGTTGGCCGTGTACAAGTACACGGTCAGTCTGAGAAGTTATGATGAGGTCGAGGAGTGTATCGGAGGTAGAAGAATGATGAGTGGGGAGAGAATTAATTATGTTAAGGTTGACAGATTCAATAATAGAGATAAGTTTTTTTGATCTTGAATCAGCTTTGAGAAGACAAGTGTTGATATCCCCTAATATAATGGTGTGAGTGTAGTCAGCTGTTAAGTCTTCCAGAACTGTCTCCAACTTAGTGAAGTAATCTATAGTTGGAGGACAGTAAACTACACCCAGCAATACTTTGACACCAATGTCAACCTCGAGAAACAAATACTCAGGAGATGCGCTGTAGAGAGAGGGTGATTGGTTTACGATTTTAAATGGATAATCACTTTTAATATATATCGCCACCCCGCCACAGCCCATTCCTGTGCGATCATTACGTACAAGTACATATCCAGGGAGAGGGAAAAAAGTAGATGGGAGAGTGGGTTTGAGAAAACTTTCAGATACCAGGATTGCATCAACACAGCCAGAGCTAAAAGCTTCCAATAGGTCAGACAGGTGTGCTGGTATGCTTTGTGCGTTTATATGGCATATCTTGAGCGACTTTGAGCAATCAGCAAAAGCAATTTTCAAGGACTCCCCCAGTGTAAGTGCATCATCACTCACACTCTCAAAAGAAGTTTCAGATATGGATTCAGCTGTTAAAAAAGAGTCATCATTACTACTAGTCATTGTTACAATAGATACGAATTTTATATAAAATACCTTCTAAATTGAAGTGCTTACCTAAACTATATGAATAAAGAATATTTATATACTTGTAAAATTATATGATAATGTACCTATAAAAGGCAGAATAATCCTGGTATACAAAGATTATCCAAACCTTGCTAAACCAATATAATATATAATATAAAAGAATATAAATGTATTCCTAAAATAAAATCAGGGTTAATATATATCTCTAAAATCTTTAAATGTTAAAAGAAAAAGTGTATAAATTAAAAATAGTAGATCCCTATAATCTATAAAATTTACTTATGTATAATAGCTGCTATTGCTATTTGTTAAGTATACCTAAAAGTGTACACTTACAACAACATATTTTTGCACATCCTGCTGGCAACTGAAATTATTACCTAGGAAATAAACAAGAATAATATGAGGAAGCGGCATGACATGATATAAAAAGAGCCTAAAACTATTAAGTATCTACGATCTAAGTTTAGTATTATTTTAGCTGACTTTGTAATACATATTTAGCTTTGAGAACATTATTGTGTTGTGTACGTACATTGTTTACATTAGACTCGTGAATAGTTTTGACAGTTGTCTGACATTATAGACGTTTAATTAACATTCAAACTGACAGTGACAGTAATCAAATAAACAAACAAACAATGCTTCAAATGCTGGGAAAATAGAACGGGTGATGGAACATATTATCAAAATTATCAAATAGTGAATGAATGTCAGCGAAAAACAAAAGATGTGATAGAAGCGGGTTGATTTACATTTCGTTGAAAAGGCTTCTCATATCATCGACGTAACATTGGAGCAGTGATGATCATGCGTTCGTTTAACCATAATATGGGTGGAATTAGCCGCTTGGTACCGCTGTCCGCTTGCTACTTGTTGGCCCTGCGGCCTGAAGCCACAGCTGTGGCTGTGGCTGAGGCAGCAGTCTTGCTACGAGTCGCTGGTGGAGGCGGCGGGAAGCGTCCGGAGGCCGCAGCGGCCGTCGACGCCGATGTTCCGGGCTGCGGCTGCGAGGGTGCTTGCGTAGACGAGTTGGGAGTTGAGCTCGACTGTACGGCTGGATATTTGTTTTTCAAAGCGTCTAGCCCCTCTATTGACGCAATACGCATGCGGTCATTATTGGGGAGCTTCACAAACACTGAGCCATCCCGAGTCCAGCAACCTCTGATACCAAAATGCAGACGAGCGGCAGAGAAAACTGCTTGTCTGGGCTTAGTCAGAAATTCACTGATCACCGTAGGAGATGATTTAAGCCTCTTCTTTTCCCTCCAGATATGATTGCGGATTTGAATATTAGTGAAACGTACTAGGATTGGACGGCATCCAGTAGGCTTCTTAGCGCCTAAGCGATGACAAAGCTGAATAGTTTTCAAGTCAATATCATCCAGGTTCATGACAGTGTTTACAGTGTTGAGTATGACCAAAGCGCAATCCTCACCGTCAGACTCTGGAACACCGCTGAATAGTAAAGCATTCCTCCGGTTGTAAGTATCTATTTCATCCACTTGAAGTAGCAAGGCTTGGATTTGGGAGCGCATTGCTTTCAACAAAGACCAGGCCATAGACTTGAAGTTGTTAAAGTCTTGGGATAATTCAACCAAATCAGGCTTATATACCTCGCTGGTAGCAGTCTTCAGTGATTTCTCATACATGTCCATGCGTGACGTCAGGGAGGCCTCCATGCTGCGTTGTGTATCCAATAATTCTTGCACTTGAGCCATCTCACTAATTTGGGGTTATGCCAGCAGGAATGTGTTCACAGCTATGCACACATAAAACACATAAGCAAAAACAAACTCTTTTACTACAAAGAGAAATTAATTCTCTATGTGTTATTGTTATTATTTAACTGTTTTAACAGGGATTTACTATTAAAATTGAATAAAATAAGGGAGCAAAAACGTAAAGTATGTTGACAGGTGAAACGCCTACCCGCGTGTTCCGCGTGTTAAAACTTGACTTAGAAAGGATAAAAAAAACTTGACTTAGAAAGGATGAAAAAAAACTTGACTTCGGAAAGGATGAAAAAAAACTTGACTTAGAAAGGATAAAAAAAACTTGACTTAGAAAGGATAAAAAAAACTTGACTTAGAAAGGATGAAAAAAAAGTCTAGACTAGAGAGTCAAATAATCATGCCATTGACAGATACTAAGGCAGCATTTGACGTCCGATGTGGCTGCGACGCGGAGGTTGCGGGTTCGATTCCCGCCTTGGGATAAATGTATGTACGATCTGCAAATATTTATTCCGGGTATTTTATATGTATAATAAAAAAAAAATATGTAAGTAATGTTTTAAGTATGTCAGTCTTCTAGTACATAACACAAGCTCTGCTTAGCTTGGGGCTAGATGATGTTGTGTGGATTGTCCAGCATTATTTATTATTTATTTAAATATTTATTCCGGATGTACTGGGTATTTTATTTGTTAATAAAAAATATCTATGTATGTAATGTATTGTATTAAGTATGTCAGTCTTCTAGTACATAACACAAGCTCTGCTTAGCTTGGGGCTAGATGATGTTGTGTGGATTGTCCAGCATTATTTATTTGCACTATCCCAGACGCTATGAACATTCTGTAAATACTGTTATAGGGGTAAGTTTGTTTTTGAATAAATACTATTCTTTATTTATTTATTTTTCTTACCGTGGACTCATGTGTAGTTTTTGAATTGTTATCTGTTAGTACTAAATGTCTTTCCCAATGAATAAAGATGTTTTTTTTATTCACAGCTTCACGGCATTCTTGGCATCTGTAAAGTAAATTATTATTTATATTAAAATTAATATTTATTTAGGCCTTTGCCCAGCAGTGGGACGATTTAGGCTAGAGAAAAATAAAGACTGACATATTTTGCTGGATTACGCATTAGTTAGTGTTAGGTTATTTTCGTTACGGAATTTCTGGATTCGGTCTCCACGCTCAAGACCCGCGATAGAAGCTATGCAATAGCTTTGCCCAGAAGTGGGACGAGATAGGTTAGAGAAATTAGAAAAATACTTTTATGTACTCACTTGACTTGCTGTTTCGTTTTAGATGATTCTTCGCCCCCTTTGTTAAGCAGATGTAATCCAACAAACCCGTTTTTGATGTGTTTTTGAACATGCGATATCAACTTAACTTGGGAGTCGAAACGTTCGCTACATTTTGGGCAGATCATAGGTTCATATCCATGTGTTTCAAAATGGAGAACATAGTTTCTAAAAATGTGGAATTTCAGTCCACATTTAGAGCAAGGATGATTGTTAGGACCAGGGGTTATCGAACAGTGGGATTTAAGATGGATTTTATATTTTTTATGTTCGGCTGTGTACCCACATTTATTGCAAGCGTAGACTTTCTTTGTCTTGTATAGTCCGTTGGGATTCTGTACTTCTAATGACATTTCATCCGGGTTCAGTTCATCGGCCCAATTGTCACTATTGTAGTTTAATAAGTCGAGAGGAATGTTGTCCGATGTGATTTCATCAGTCACATCAGTCTCATCAATCTCATTCTTGATGATGATATCCTCGGGTAGCATTTCATCGATATCGATATCCGGTTCCACTTTGACTGTCAATGTCTCCGGTTCCTCGATTGGCTCTTGATGGCTCAGTGTCTCAGATTGGCAGAGATAGTTGAGATATTCCTCAGATTCATCAATCGGTTCTGATTTTACTTTGACCAGTTCGATCGGATGTTCTTCAATTTCAATTTCATCTATCGGCTCGGTTTTTATTTTGACATTTGTGTAATCAAATTCTGTCATTGTGTCATCTTTATGTTTTTGTAGATTAGTATTTTGTGTGTGATCTGGCTCAATTTCTTTTTGTGGACTATCTTGCTTAAACATAATATGTAGCATTTCCTCATAATCTACTTCTCCGTTTGGTCCGATTGGTTCTTTTTTAATGTCAACTTCGTCGACTGTCACATTGACATCTACTGTCAGTATTCTCAACGGTTGATTATTAGATTGATTAGACGTTGTTTGCTTACTGGAATTACCTGTTATTTAAACAATAATAAATTAGTTGGAAGTTTGTATGTTTAAGTCAACTAGTAATAAGATTGGATGTTTGTAATTTTCATTATAAACGGGATATTTACCATGATTTGTGAGTTTGATTATTTCCCGATATTTCGGCACAGTTGCATGCGCCATGATCACGGGTCGAACTGAAGTGAGTGTAGTGAAGAGAGTGAGTGTAGTATGTCGTAATCGAGTTGAAAGTGAGAGTGAAACCGATGGTAGTATCGTTCGTAATAAAAGAGTGCGAAAGAGGGTAGACCGGTATGTCTGCCAATGACTTTAATATCTACTTGCAAAGACTTCAGTTCGACCCGTGATCATGGCGCATGCAACTGTGCCGAAATATCGGGAAATAATCAAACTCACAAATCATGGTAAATATCCCGTTTATAATGAAAATTATGTTCAAAACCGTGATAGTTTCAAATATTATATTGGATGTTTGTGTCAACTAGTAGGAAGTTTGTATGTTTGTGTCAACTAGTAGGAAGTTTGTATGTTTGAGCCAACTAGTAGGAGGTTTGTATGTTTGAGCCAACTAGTAGGAAGTTTGTATGTTTGAGCCAACTAGTAGGAGGTTTGTATGTTTGAGCCAACTAGTAGGAAGTTTGTATGTTTGAGCCAACTAGTAGGAGGTTTGTATGTTTGAGCCAACTAGTAGGAAGTTTGTATGTTTGAGCCAACTAGTAGGAGGTTTGTATGTTTGAGCCAACTAGTAGGAAGTTTGTATGTTTGAGCCAACTAGTAGGAGGTTTGTATGTTTGTGTCAACTAGTAGGAAGTTTGTATGTTTGAGCCAACTAGTAGGAGGTTTGTATGTTTGTGTCAACTAGTAGGAAGTTTGTATGTTTGAGCCAACTAGTAGGAGGTTTGTATGTTTGAGCCAACTAGTAGGAAGTTTGTATGTTTGAGCCAACTAGTAGGAAGTTTGTATGTTTGTGTCAACTAGTAGGAGGTTTGTATGTTTGAGCCAACTAGTAGGAAGATTGGATGTCTGTATGTACTAGTAGGAAATTTGTATGTTTGTGTCAACTACACTCGAGAGCAATGAATCCGGGTCACTTAAAGAATCCTAAAAATCTCGGAAACTAAAAATGCTAGGTTAATGCAATAAATTGTATTTAATAGACAATGTAATACTCCTTAAATGAAGGTATTAAAACTTCTTAGTTATTGTAAAGTTATATCATAAAAAAATCAAATTTGAAAAAGGGCCACTTTCGAAGATGGAACTACGAAATTACAGCATTTGGTTTTGCTTTTGTTTGTAATCTGTCATTTATGTGGGTACATAAACCATGTTGATAGTGCTCTATATTCATTATTCAAGCTGAAATTATGTCGCTTACGCCTGAAGAATGCACCAGAATACTTACAATGCTGGAAACCGGCCGGAGTCAGCGCGATACAGCCAGGACTGTCGGTGTGTCGCTGTCAACAGTACAAAGAGTTCTCCGACGTTACGAAGAAACTGGTTCTAACCTACGCAGACCAGGAACGGGCAGAACCAGGTGTACCACAGCACGAGAAGACCGATACTTGGTGAACACCATGCTTCGAAATCGCTTTCTCACAGGAACTGAACTCACCAATCAGTTTCGACGCCTCGGAGGAAGTAACCCAAGTGCATGGACAGTAAGACGTCGGCTTGCTGAATCTAACTTAAAACCCCTTAGACCTGCAAACGGCCCTAAACTGGAGCGTGGGCATCGTATTTCGAGACTAAGATATGCCCAGAGCCACGTAAATTGGAGTATTGAAGATTGGTCAAAAGTTATGTTCTCCGACGAATCAAAATTTATGCTCTACAAGCACGATGGAAGACACAGAGTGTATCGAAGACCAGGGGAAAGATTCAAGCAAGCATGCATCGAAGAAAAAGTAGCCTACGGTGGTGGGTCTGTACTTGTGTGGGCCGGAATTTCTTCTGAAAGTCGCACAGAGCTGGTGATCATAGAAAACGGCTCTTTAACTAGCGTAAGATATGTGGAAGAAATCCTCAATGATCACGTTGGTCCATTTATGGTCAATTTAGGTGAGGATGCTATATTTATGCATGACAATGCCCGACCTCATACAGGTAGGATTGTGAATGACTACCTTCAAGAGATGAACATTACTCGTATGGAGTGGCCAGCGCGCAGCCCGGATATCAACCCGATCGAGCATGCTTGGGACGAGCTAGGCAGATGCGTAAAACAACGAAACCCTCCCCCAATCACGCTTCGTGAGCTCAAAATTGCTCTCACAGAGGAATGGGAGAATATTCCCCAAAATCGTATAAGGAACTTGGTGTACAGCATGCCAAACCGCGTAAACGCAGTAATGGAAGCACGAGGAGGCAATACGAAGTATTAAAATTCAAGAAAATCGGAATAAAGTTCAAAAATTTCATGTTTCCTATTTTTGTTTTAAGGAGAGATCAGCAGTTTTTTTCTTTATGTAATTTTGTGTTAATAAAATGTATGGTGACTCATATTTTTTTTACTTTCATTTAAGGAGTATAACATTGTCTATTAAATACAATTTATTGCATTAACCTATCATTTTTAGTTTCCGAGATTTTTAACATTCTTTAAGTGACCGGGATTCATTGCTCTCGAGTGTAGTTGGAAGTTTGTATGTTTGTGTCAACTAGTAGGAAGTTTCTATGTTGTGTCAACTAGTAGGAAGTTTGTATGTTGTGTCAACTAGTAGAAAGTTTGTATGTTTGAGCCAACTAGTAGAAAGTTTGTATGTTTAAGTCAACTAGTAATAAGATTGGATGTTTGTGTCAACTAGTAGAAAGTTTGTATGTTTAAGTCAACTAGTAGGAAGTTTGTATGTTTGTGTCAACTAACTAGTAGGAAGTTTGTATGTTTGTGTCAACTAACTAGTAGGAAGTTTGTATGTTTGTGTCAACTAACTAGTAGGAAGTTTGTATGTTTGTGTCAACTAACTAGTAGGAAGTTTGTATGTTTGTGTCAACTAACTAGTAGGAAGTTTGTATGTTTGTGTCAACTAACTAGTAGGAAGTTTGTATGTTTGTGTCAACTAGTAGGAAGTTTCTATGTTTGTATGTACTAGTAGGATGTATGTTTGAGTCAACAAGTAGAGACATTTTTTGTAGACAATTTTACAACAAACAATTTTTATAATGACTTTATTGACCTCTGAGCAATAGATCGCGAGATATTAGCGAAAAACTGATTTTCGTGACCTTTTGACGTTTATAACTTTTTTAGCCGGCACGATATCAATGTCGATTTTTCACATCTTCATGCCGCAAAAAAGCCGTATACAAAAATTCAGCCCACTAGGAATTATTCCGCAGATAAAACCTAAATTGACTGGACTATAAAATATGCTCTTAATAAAGCAATAATGTTAAATAATATTTTTATAATTACCAATTTTGGGAGTCCTAATACTTTTGACCGTCTTTGTGTCCTTATTTATTATTTCCTTGTCATGTACAACTTCCAAACGCGTTGGTGGCTCGTCATCACTTGAATCCATGTCTGTAATTAAATAAATAAATATTCACGGACAATTCTCACATCACACTCTAGTCTCAAACTAAGCAAAGCTTGTACTATGGTAACTAGATTGCTGATAGATTACTCATATACATATTTTTTGACGTGACAACGTCTTATAATTCGATAGAACCGGCTGCACGCACGAAAAAACATGACTCATGAGGCGTTCTGAGGCGTTCCATGAAGTGACGTTGTCACGTTCAACTATCGTCAGTAAACCAACTTTACAGACAACCATTTTCATTTGTAAATTCATAGAATAATAACACCCAGACATAATAAATATTCATGCTTATAACACAAACATTTGATCTGGGTGATATCGAACCCACGACCTACAGCATGGAAGGCAGAGCTACTACCAACTGAGCTGTGACGCCTGTCATACTTATATACATATTTAATTTATATTTATCTGGCCCAGCGTATCAGCATTGCTATTCAGCGCGGCAATGCAGCCAGTATCTTGGGTACGCGACGATTGGTACTGATTTGGATCAGTTGAACTATCTACAGACCGTTTGCAACGGTCTGTAGATAGCTCAACTGTTTCTTATGTATTTTATATGACAATGTACATTTTCTAAATACTGTATAGTCGTAAGTTTGTGAATAAAGAGATATTTTCAAGAGGAGAGTGAATAGGTTCTATCTAGGCAAACGCGCTACACCGTAGGCCGCATCGTCATTTAACATCAGGTGTGATTGCGGCCAAGCGTTTGCCTATAATGCATTAAAAAAAAAATACACGCGCACGCCGTAAGGCTTACAACTATAACAAAGTGTCGTTACAACTTTTGGTCTTAGTTTTTTCCGTCTAGCCCCCTTTCGCAACGCGCGATAAAGAATTTCGTTCCAAAAACTTCGTTGTAAGTTTATATAACCACAAGTCATGATGGCACACATGGAAAAATTATCGTTCCAAAACATAATTCCAAAACTTCGTTCCAATTATGTTTGTCTAAACTAATATTATAAAGAGGAAAGATTTGATTGTTTGTTTGTTTGCATCGAATAGGCTCCGAAACTACTGGACCGATTTTAAAAATTCTTTCACTGTTGTGAAGCTACATTATCTGTGCTGAACATAGGCTATATTATATATTCAAAAAAAAGGGATCCTTACTAAAACTTCAATTATGTAAAGGCTACCCGTGCTAAGCCGGGGCGTACTACTAGTTTTATATAATTATAAATGGCCCCAATACATGACACGCATGGAAGGCAGAGCTAATATAATAACTTTTTTTTTCCCTACCCCATCTCGTCCCACTGCTGGGCAAAGGTCTCCCCCAAAGCCTTCCACTCATCTCTGCATTCCGCTCTCGTCCACCAATCCCTCTCGAAAGCACCGAGGTCGTCCCGCCATCGCCTCTATGCCGAAATAAATAACGTAATAATAACAAGTGCTTTTAAATTATAATAAATCAAAATAAGCCCGGTTGACATTTTAAATATATTGACATTTTGAATTTTTATTTTTGTGCTTGTATAATATATTATTATTTTTTAGATTATTTACTATTTGTATGTATTGTATGTTAATTTCAAACACAATTGAATTGTAATTGTTATGAATAAATGAAATGAAATGAAGTGTACTTACTAGTTTGAATAAGTACTTCTGTACTATTTGTTTCTACGCAAACCTTTGGGACCAGCATCTGAAAAATATCAATAATAATAAAATCAATAAATAATGCTGGACTATCCACACAACACCATCTAGCTCCAAACTAAGCAGAGCTTGTGTTATGGGTACTAGAAGACTGACATACTTAGTACAATACATTACATAGATATTTTTTATTATACATATAAAATACCCAGAGCACAAAGAATAAATATTTGCAGATCGTACAAACATTTATCCCAAGGCGGGAATCGAACCCGCAACGTCCGCGTCGCAGGTGGACCTTCGCCCGCCGCGCCACATCGGTCGTCATATACATAAATGCTATAAATAAATAATGCTGGACAATCCACACAACATCATCTAGCCCCAAACTAAGCAGAGCTTGTGTTATGTACTAGAAGACTGACATACTTAATACTATACAATACATATCTATGTATTGTATTGTATTAAGTATGGGGTAAGTATTTATATATATTCAACTTACCAATTCATAAAAACCCCGTCGTCTGTCGGTTTTTTTATGATGGCATATAATTTTATGCTTTTTTATAGACTCTTCGTTAACATACAGTAGATTCTGATCCGAGCATATTGTACATCTATATACTAATTTGTATTTATCAGAATGCTTAGCCGCTATATGTTCCATTTCCTGACATTTTGTGTTAATTTGTTGATCACAAAATCTACACAACAACGGTCTGTTGTATAATGATAGCATATGAGCTAATGCTAGAGGTTTTGTTGCAAATTTGCGGCAGCAATGATCACAAGGTGAGTTTTTCACGCTTTTCGGGCAGTTATGGGCGCTGTATGTAAAGTATTTGCTTTCACATTGTGTACATTCTTTATATGTGACTGGTACGGGTATATCAGACCGTACAGTGTGGGATAGAACCATGTGTTCTTCAACTTTTTCTACGGTGTCCATGAACCGTTTGCAGACTGTACACTGTCTTTTAAGATCTATATTAAAGTTGGATACATCTGTGTATATACATGCAGATTCATGTATGCTCCATTCATAGCATGTGTTCAGAGTTTTAGAACACCGAGTGCAGGAGTATGCTTTACTATGATTCTTGTGGAACTTGACATTTTTGCCACAACGCCAGCAATTTTCTTTTATATCAATATACTTCATCTCGCTAACATATTTGTAACTAGCTATGACCATAGATTCATAACCATTCTCTTGAAACAATATTTTCATTGTCCGTATCTCGTGGTTTTGTAGATGCTCCCGGAATGGTTGGAGTCTCCACCAAGATAAGTGGCAGATATGACATTGGTAGAATAGAGGACTTTCTCTCACTGACCGGGCTGCATGCGCCCACATTTGCCAGGATATCAAGCCCATTTGTATCATGGCCTCTTGTGCGTTGATAGTGTCCGGAGTCTGCAGTATATTACCCCATAGATTCCTTATTTCTATGTCTAGTACCTTGTCAGCAGGGTTGCTAGACTTTGCTGCTATATCAGCGGACACAGCGAAGAGATTATCCGGGTTATATTTCAACATGATCATGCTTTCAATATTTCTTTTTTTTGTGATCTTATTCCGTACACTCCATTGTGTGTTTTGGATGTTTGGTTTTTCTGAATTTTGTCCTCCATCGATGGCATAGTGAAGAAAGTTTTTTCGTTTGGAGTTGTTCATTTTGGCGAAAGGTAGGAACGGTTGGATAGCAGGTCTTTTGGGTGTCACGCCTTTGATGAGGTAGTACGGAGCTGCAAACCCTTGAAACCCTTGTTTGCAGTAGTCATGGTCGAACACCAAGGGAATCCGCGGACAGCTTAATTCAGGCTTGGGTGTGAGCTTCTGTGAACAAAAATTAAGATATATTTGTAGACATTTCATACATACCCTAGTCTCAAACTAAGCAAAGCTTGTTCTATGGGAACTAGACTGCTGAGTCCTCATAAATCATTTTTAAAAATCAATAAGTATTCTTAGACATATCACACATCACACTCTAGTCTCAAACTAAGCAAAGCTTGTACTATGGGAACTTAACTGCTCATAGAATACCTATATACTTTTATTTTGTAAATACATAACATAGAACACACAGTAACACTCAGACACAGAACAAATATTTATGTTCATCACACAAACATTTGCTCTGGGTGGGAATCAAACCCACAACCCACAGCACATAGTACAGTAGATAATAGAATATGTTATCAGTGTATAATCATAACTTGCTGGATCCACTATTAAGATGAAGTTTAATATTCAAGTATGATGTATTGATCACCATATTATGTAAACAATCTAAACTAATATTATAAAGAGGAAAGATTTGTTTGTTTGCATCAAATAGGCTCCGAAACTACTGGACCGATTTCAAAAATTCTTTCACTGTTGTGAAGCTACATTATCTGCGCTGAACATAGGCTATATTATAATGATATTTTTTATATAGGCTACCTGTGTGAAGCCGGGGCGTACTACTAGTGATGATATAAAGTCAACACTAACTTCTTATAAAATAGAGGGTATGATGTATAAGTATAACAGTTTATCTTATAAAAAGTTTTTTTTTTTTTTAGTTAGAGCAGACTTGATGTATTGTTTACCATATGAAATGAAATGAAATGAAATGAAATGAAATAATTTATTTGCTTCAAACATGGTAGGTATAAGATCTTATCATAAGTACATACCTAGTGCCTCACGTTTCACCAAATATTGGCATGCAAATCTTACAAGAATTATAATTTATTAATTAAAGAAGATAAAATGTCATACAATAAACACACATTCAATAAGATAACAACAAAATACAATTAATAATACATAAAATAATAATTAGTCACCGCTTAAGAAGTCATTAATGTCGTAAAAAGATTTTTCGATTAGCCATTTTTTTAACTTAATTATAAACAATGTTGTTGGCAGTTCCTTCATGTCATTAGGAATTTTATTATATATTTGCCCACACATAGCAAAAGAGTTTCTTTTATATAATGTGGTTCTAGGTATTTTAGAGAGAACTATTCTGTCAGGGTTTCTTACACATCTCGAGTAAGAGAATATATGTAATGATGACATAAAGTCAACGCTAACTTTTTATAAAATAGAGGGTAGGTATGTGTTATTTTATTTTAGTGATTTATGGACTTTAGAATTTTTGTCCATCGATTATGTTGTAACTACTGGTCTAATTTTGATGAAATGTTTAATTGATTAGTTCATAATCAGTGAGTATTTCAAATTTTGATGTTTTATATCTGAATGTTTGTAAGTTTATCTGTCAACTACCTATGTTAACTACAGTGGGGTTAATTAATAGACCCTACTACTGGTCTGATAGGGATGGAATTTTGAATTGATAGTTAAATAAATAGATAGTTCATTATCCAAACTTCTGGGGTAAACATAATTGAAGAGAATCTGTCAATTATGTTACCTACACTATTTTGGATGAAATTTTTAATTGACATAGTTCTTAATCTGTATTAATACATTCAGAATTCAAACATAAATATTTCAATGTTTGTATGTAAAAAAAAAAAGTATTATATCGGCAGTCTAGTTCCCATAGTACAAGCTTTGCTAGAGGCTTTGCAAGGACTAGAGTGTGATATGTCTCTGAATATTTATATTTATTTAAGTTTGATATTTCCTCAAATATTTTGCAAAAATATTTGTCTTAGGTAATTGGATGTACTTAATTATAATTTGACTTTGTTTGTAATTAACCAAAAAACATGTTTAAAAAAATCAAACTGGACGCGGTTGAAGTCGCGGGTGTATGCTAGTTATTTTATTATTTTCGTAAATTCTCATTCAACATATTATATAAAAGAAAAGTCAACAAATAATGAACAAAATCGATTTTGCATCATGATTTGCTAGCAAATCATAGCAACATTTGATTATAAAAATACTTAAGTATATGATTATAAAAACTAGACAGTACCTAATCAAATTACATTATTTTCAGGTTATTGTCATGTTTTCTGACAAACAACAGCTGATAATTATAACGAAAATAGACGAGATTGCAATTTACAATAACACCACGTTTCAATTTCGCCATTATGTACACAATGGACTACAATATAAGCCATAACCTATTTAGAGAAGCTAATGTGATCTGAATTCCTAGACATGTTGATTGTAAGAAAATAAGGGTAGATTAGATTCATTACAAAAAAATATTTATTCATCTACCCTTTTCCTATAAATTTTCATTCCTATCTTCCTACCCACGAAAATTCTTAGTAATGCGCGCGCACCAAATTGACACAAAAATCTCGAACTTACCTTCAGTATCAATCTATTTTTTCACTAAATTATTCATTCTAGAGGTAAATATCAATTGTTTAGAGTACGATGTTGAAATTACACATATTTCTTCTCGAAAAACACACTACTTAACACAATAATTGAACATGATTTGCATGAAAAAAGTAGGTAAGGTACTTGATAACAAAATGGAGTCTATCTACCTGCAATTTCGGTGGAGCTATCGTTTCGTCACACTTTTCACTCACTATCTCAAAATCACTATCATCAACTCGGACTTCCAATTTGGATTTTCTGCTTCGTTTCCTGGTTTCAGACATCGTAAATTACAACTATAGCTTCGCAAAACAAACCTAACGTAATCTATTTGAAGGTAAATAGCAAAAATCGCAATACATACCACTGCCACAGGCGTGTGTGGAATGATATGAGTGAATGATAAAACTAAATGAACGGATTCGAAATTCAACACAACACTCATTTGATTGTCAAATCAGATTGAAGAGGTTACCATCTACAGCCAACCGATCTTCTATTTCTTTCTTTCACACTCCATTGCGCAGCTAAATTACAGTTATCTCTGTCTAGTGAAAGAGTAAGAGAGGAGTATTCAATTTTATCGTATTATACGCAACAAGCTAGCTAGAAAGTGCATGACGCCGACGACGCTGTTCAAATTGCGTTCAAACCGGTAGGTTATTATTATTTTTCTTGGAGGTCACCGTTCTTCCGCTGCCATGCGCCATACGCCAAGCCAATAATATTACATTCATTCCGTTCATTCGATTCCTCGCATTAATGAAAAAACTTGAAAAACATTTTTTGAAAATAAAATAGAGCTTATTGAGGGATTTTCTGTGGCATTATTGACACTGTTGTTACTTAGTTGCGGACTCTTTTCTATTTTGTTATAAGCTGCACTTGCAGCAGCAGAGTAGTGTAATTATCTCTTCTCGATATCTATACTCTTTGGCACAGGCAAGCATATCATTATAGCTACAGCCTTGCTGAGGCTACATCGCTAGCGCTACTCAAATAAATCGGGGTTAGTTCCGTTGTATTGTTTCTTGTCTCTTCTACTCTACATGAATACATCGAGTACCTAATCTTTGGCAGGTACGTTCTATAATTGTTTACAGCGTTCTATGTGCTGTGCTTAGTAGGTTTATTACAGTTTTTTGTGGTTTAAGTGTACTATTGTGTGTATTAAATGCGCTAGAGTGCTATTTTCGGCTGTAGAATACATACAAAGTTATGTCAGTGTCTATAAGCTCAAAATAATCATTTAGTTCGTAGGTATGTATGGTATCATGCATGATCATGATGTCCATATGTCAAGTTCATTTGGGTATTGCAGATCTAAGTAGATCTATTATTGCAATAACTTTTTTTTTAGTAAAAGAATTAATAAATCTGTAAGGACATTACATAGCTTGGTCGAACGTTGATATTTTCATACCGTTGTGAATAGCGCCATCTTGTGGTGAGTAAATAATTCCACAACTTTTTACTTGATTTAGCACTAAAAAAAAAGAAAATCGCGTGAGTTTTTATAAGACTAGGATAGTTTTATTGTTTTTCTAGACCTTTGTTTGCCAAAGTTTGGCAAACGTAAGACAGAAGTGCCAAATAAAAAAAAAAGTAGCGAAGTGAGATCAACGAAATACGAACATAATTATGTGGGTCCGATTTCCGCGTGAGTTTTGCAGATGAATTTAGACTTTGGTTTTAAACTATCGCCTTTAGTCAAATAAATATGTAGTTTTTTTATCTAAATTGTCTAAAATACTTACTTACTAGTTTCATCCAATGACTATTAAAATTTAAAGATATTAAAACTTTAAAACAAAACATAGGTGGCGCCTCTGAACCTGTCATGAGGTCATGAGATTTCGGATTGTGAAAGATTTGTGAAGCTAAGATTATGCATGCATGCAAATAATGTTTATTGCTATAATTATTATTTAGCTGTGCTGAGGCCAATAAAGGTAGGTTTCATTTATTAAAGAAGTGAAAGGTGTGTTATTTTTATCTAAAGTCGTTTAATAGTTTTGTGTATTGGTTCTGATTATTTCTACTCAATAAATCACAGTAGGCCTGATAGATAGATATATATATTGATTCATGTTGGTTATTGGGTAAAAATGATCCAAACATTTCCACTGAGACACTAAAATATTGTTACAAAAACAATATACCTACTAGGCAAGTCTTCTTCCTAAAATACTTAACAATATTGTAAAAATATATTAACAATCTTAAAAAAAACATTTACAGATCAAAATGACCACTAAAAATCCAGTCAACGAACTCAACATCCCAAGGAGAAAGAAACGCGACTTGGAAACTACCATGAATACTTTGAAGCAACTGCTGGAACCCACATTAGTCTCTAAAACAGGTTCAAGAAAAAAAAACAAACCAAGGAGTCTGGCGAAAAAAGTTATACCGCCAAAAAAAGTAATACCATTTGAAAGTTGTTCCGATGGAGAATACTATCCGAATAAAATGAAACGAAAAGTTAGGTTGAAAAAGACTATACTAAAACCGAAACATGATCTAAAAGTTATTTTGGCTACTAATAAGAGGAAGAGACGGACTCCGCACAGAGGTAATAATTTTTTAAAAAATTTCAGTCAATAAAAGTTCATTAAAATCATAAGTATCATTTACAATTGTCTTGTACACTAGGTGATTCTAGGTGCCTTTTATAATTTCTCAAAAGTCAATACAAGATTAAATCACAAGGATCATTTAGAATCATCTTATATACTAGGTCCTAGTGCTAGGTCCTAGTATATAAAATGATTCTTATATGATAGTATATAAGATGATTCTGCGTTTTTTAATTTCTCAAGATCAATAGCAGCTTATTAAAATCATTTAGAATCATCTTATATACTAGATGATTCTATGTGCCAGTTTTTTTACAAAGGATTCTACAAAAAATCTGTATCTAGTAAGCTACTAAATAATGAGATATTTGAGCAGTGTAACAGGAAAACATTCTGATATTGATCTGCTTATAATAAATTAATAAAATATTGTACGCCCGAAATGGGTAGGCTGTTGAAACAATTTATACCATAAGATCTTTATACATAGTTTTACAATAAATGATTATTATTCTTATTCTTAACAAATATTTGTCATCTAGTACCCATAACACAAGCTCTGCTTAGCTTGGGGCTAGATGATGTTGGGTGGATTGTCCAGCATTATTTATTTATTTGTTTTAGAAAAACAATTTAAGACAAGATGTGTGATGTGTGATGTGTGAAATGTTAGTAAATATTTATTGTATGTAAAATGTTAAATCATGCAAAATTAGTAAATTATAATAATAATAAATTCTTTATTTCCCAAAAACATAGTTACACATAAAAAATATACATACAAATTAAATAATTTAGTACTTATACAATAATATCTATTTGTTTTTTATTTTTTTATATCCTGCTACTTGGCAATCTGTTCAGGAACAATGATCCAAGATGTATCGTGGTGAATAATATCTATGAATATTTATTTTTCAGGACTAGAATCAATCTACGATGAAACAATAATGGACAGACTTATACCTCTAGACATAGAATCAATACAAGCACAGAGTAATCTACCCGACAATACCATCGTACCTACTGTACCATCTAAAACCATAGACGCTGAAAATGTTACCCATAAAGATGCCAAATCTGACATAAAGAGTAAACAAACCATAGACACTAAAACCTTGGCCCAAAAAGATACCACATCTGTCAGTTTTGACATAAAAACCAAACCGATGCGAGCTTTCAAATGTCTAAGCATAGACACACAAAGTTTAAATGCAGATATACATAGTAATAATGATTTTAATCATACAAGTAATAAGTATGAGTTGATATCTCCTCCGCATAGAAGTCTAACGGAGATGACTGTGGATGATCTGATAAGGATGGATGAAGATAGTCTCAGCGATGAGAATTTGATGGAAATACTGACATGTCCTAGCCCAGTGTGGTGGGAAAATCCTAATGAATGCCGAGGTATATATATTATATACAATCCTTAAACATACATAGTTTTAAAAAACCTCTTATGTAATGGGGCGTCTAAACGGGCAATTTGTTTGCAAACATTGCCCTGCCATCAATAAAACATTTTATGGCTGAGCAATCAATTGCAGGCAACATGTTGCAATATGGCTGCAATAGTATGGCCTTTGATTCAGAACCCTTTAATAAGCCACACAATCCAGCAACAATGACCGACGAAATGTCAAAAAATATGTGGCTGTAATGCCGGGCCATCCTTAAAATATTGCATAGTGTGGCTGGTATTGGTAGCAATGTTGCCGGCCACAGTATTGCAGCCACAAATTGCCGTAAAATATAGCCCGTTTAGACGCCCCATTAGATAGATAGTAGATTAAACTGGTGACACAGCTCAGTTGGTAGTAGAAATGAAATGTCTTTATTTGCCGGAAGTATGGTTAAAAAATATGGTAATTGGAGTATTTTATGTCTCACACACTTCGTCGGAGATTGACATGCTATATAGCTCTGCCTTCCATGCTGTGGGTCGTGGGTTCGATTCCCACTCAGAGCAAATGTTTGTGAAAATAAATATTTGTATTAATACAATACATAGACCCAGACACAGAGTCTGGGTCTATGTATTCTATGTATGTATTTACGAAAAAATGGATATAAGTATTCTATCAGCAATATAGTTCGCATAGTACAAGCTTTGCTTAGGGACTAGAGTGTGATGTGCGAAATGTCTAGATTGCTGATAGAATACTTATCACCCTTTTATGCTTCCAGGATCTCTGTTCTTCGCGTTAAAAGCTCAAACCTCTACAAATACTATAAATGATGTAGAACAAACCACCAATATTCAAAATAAAGTAATAAGTGAGAAAAAAACAGACACAGCGAGTAAAAAAAACACTAAAAAAGCTAAACTAGAAACTGTTTTAGGAAATATCAAAAGTCGGGTGCAAACTGATACTATAACTAACAACAGTAATGATGATAGTATTCTTAAAGAGAACAGTAATGATACTGATGATGCTAATATTCCGAAAGAGAATGCAAAAGTAAATGAAACACCAGCTTTTAAATCAGACACAAAACGAAGGAAAATCAGCTCTTCCGGCTCTGAAATAAGTGTGAACGAAGATACACTTACAAATCTAGCAAGCATAAACATACCTGTTCAAGAAGACAATCTAGATAAAAATACAGACAAAGATTCAGGTAAAGATTTAGACGATAAAACAATCGATATTGCGAATGATGACGATGTATCGATAATCGTTAAAGATACACCAATATTTGATGAAGAAATGGAACCAGAAGGAAACGAATGTGACGATTCGTCTGATAAACTGTATGTTACCGAAAAACGCCCTGAACTGTATCGTAAGAAATATAGAAATAAAAACAAAGAAACAAACAAATGTGATTCAAATGAATCAACTGTACCAGAAGATAAAGATAAAACAGATAGCATACTAAAAAGACTTAAAAATATAAATGACGATATTCTAGACGTAAGACTGATACAGGTACCAACAAATGTTACAAATGAAGTGAAAGTTTGGTCTAAACTAGATAACTTCAAAAGACATAACTTCAAGCCCGAAGACTTTATAACTGAAGTTATAGATATTGAAGACGAATTAGAATTTTCTATGATCGAAACCAATCAATCTGAAGATCAGAAATCTAAAAGTGAAACTATATTAATAGATGATGACTCTAATGATGGATCAGATAACAGAACGTTAAATATCAATGACACTATCAGTATGGATGATATTGAACAATGCAGTACATTTACTGCTATACTAGAAAACGATACAGCACGAGAAACTTACGATGTTATAAACTATAGCGATATTAAAGAAGTGACGATCGATAATAACATTGAAAAAGACCCCTTACTCGATGAATTAGCTGTTATAATTAATACTGCAGATATAATACTAGAAGATTCTATACCCAAACGCAAACCGAAAAACGCTGGTAAGGAAGAGCGTAAAAAGAATGCTAAAATTAAAAAGAAATTATCTAAAATAACAATATTACCTATGAAAGCAGTATTACCAGCTGAAAATGTACATACCCCAGCAGAAATAAGTTACCAGTATATTGATAAGAACTACGCAAGACGCAGTTTAAATAAAAATAAAGATTTGCTAGATGTTACAGATACCGCAGATGCTATTTTATGTCTAGATGGTGTAGATGTGTCGCTAGTCAAGAATCCAGTACCAGATGTTGTTAAAATAAGTGAAAATCAAGCAAAAGACAATGATCTAAGCATAACACTTATTAATACAAATCCTAAAGATATAACAGGATCACCGAAATCAGATAAAAGTACAACTTCAGGTAGTAACATAGACTATTCTGAAGACACAATATCCGTCTCAAACATTCAATTTCTCGACGAATATGAAGATAATAAAACTAATAAAGAAGAAGAAAGTCAAATAACATCTGAAGAACTGGATATTGAAGTAAGAAAAGATGTTATTATAATAAAGCATGCAAATCAAAATGAAGCAACAAATTCGGATCAAAATGTGGAGAATACATTAACAGATATGATGGAGTTAGATGGTTCTCAAACATATGAAATAAGATATTCAGATGAACATACACAAATAGATGAAAACGTCAACAAAGGCAATTTAAATGAACGAATGAATGAACAAGATCATGAACAAATCCAAGAAGAAGAAGACGCCAATAATGAAATTGAACAAAACATGGAAGAAAAATCTGATGACAATGAAATTAAAAATTCGGATACAAATGATTTAGATCAAAATAAAATGCAAGATGAATTAGTAACTATTTATCAAATTGTAAGTAATTCGGATATTGATAGTATGGCGGTGAAAGAATTTGAAGATTCAACGGAAGAATAAGATAGTATTGTTAAGTAATAAGTAATTTAGCCGAATAGCAATTAGTTTATTATACCACTTAATTATATTGTTAAAGTGAAATTACTCCTAAAATGTGTATGTCCGATTATTAATTAAATCCTCTCATTATATTATAATAGTTCGTATATCTATGGCATTTTTATTTGTTAACTTCAAGGTGTGTTGAGCATAAAGTTTTTAAAACGTTTATTTTATCAGGAAGCTATCTACTAAAATTTCTTATCTAAACAAAATAATTATAAGATAGCGTAGATGACAAAGTTACTTATTCACAAACTTACGGCTATTACAGTATTTCAAATGTACAGCACATAAAATACATAGAAATAGTTGAGCTATATACAGACCGTTGCAAACGATCTATAGATAGTTCAACTGGTCGAAATCAGTACCAATCGGAAGCGAACCCAAGCGTAGATTGTGTTTAGAATATTCATAGCTTTGAAAAAATCATCGTTTGTTAAATAAGCATACAATTAAATTCATAACACTCTGCTCCGCATAGTCGAGTAAAAAAGGATCTATTCTTTTAACGGCGAAAAAATAGTCCAGTCAAATTATGGCTAAAAACGGGTTAAATAAACATGAGCTAACACAGTTTGAGGATTTTTAGGATCGATAGGGGGGTGTATTCTGAGCATAAATTCCAATTTGAGGGGTTGTACTGAGGTCAGCTCAAGGTCATTTCGATGGGAACGCGTTTAGTTCGATATCTCGAGAATGGTTAGTGTTAGGCGAAAAATTGTAGAAACCTTTTCTTTTCCAAACAAAATTTACAAACTTTTTTATTTGAAACTTTTTTTTATAACATTAGTATTTTCTAACTTATTACTCCCGCAAGGCAAAAATTTTACTTTTTTTTCCATTTTTCATCGTTTTCTCCCCAACCATTCAATTTTGTTAAATTTTACCAATCATCGAAGTGTAGATCTTTTAATTATGAACAGTTTTGTTCTTAATTTTTTTTCCGTAATGCCAATACCTTCGGAGTTATATATTACTTTACCGAGCGTAAACCGAGTTTTATAACCTATTTTTCTATCAATAAATGTGTGAATCAGTTTTAATTGTTAATTTACTTCTTACCCAAATTAACCCAAAAATTTACCCAAATTAAATACCTAATTTTTAAATAGTTTAATCGATTGACCTTTTTATATTGCGACAGTGGCGCGGATTTCGCTCGGTACAGTGATCTATAACTCCGAAGGTATTGGCATTACGGAAAAAAGTTTAAAAACAAAATTGTTCATAATTGAAAGATCTACACTTCGATGATCGGTAAAATTTAATAAAATTGAATGGTTGGGGAGAAAACGATGAAAAATGGAAAAAAAAGTAAAATTTTTGCCTTGCGGGAGTAATAAGTTGGAAAATATTAATGTTATAAAATAAAGTTTCAAATAAAAAAGTTTGTAAATTTTGTTTGGAAAAGAAAAGGTCTCAACAATTTTTCGCCTAACACTAACCATTCTCGAGATATCGAACTAAACGCGTTTCCATCGAAATGACCTTGAGCTGACCTCAGTACAACCCCTCAAATTGGAATTTATGCTCAGAATACACCCCCCTATCGATCCTCAAAATCCCCAAACTGTGTTAGCTCATGTTTATTTATTTCGTAATTTGACTGGACTAAAACCAACCTGTCTGTCCCTGGATACCACAAAAAAAACCAAAAACTGTGTTACCAGGCTAGTATTCTTAAATAAGCGACAGAAAGTTAATAAAAAAAAACTGGTGGTTCTGTGAGAGAAGCAAACCTCGTAAACATCTTGCTAAGAATAAAATGTTTATTTTGCCACCACTCAAATTTGAAATAAGTCTGTGAGTAACGCTACACCAAACTTTGTCATAAATTATACAAGCGAAAATCACGATCGATCAATAAATTAAGTACCTATTATAAACAGAAAGATAAAAGTGTTATTGACCAAATAGAGACGCATTTAGCACAGTCAAAAACCACAACATCAAAATTGTTAACGAAAATGCTACGTTGTTAATTCATCAATTCCGCTAGAACTATCAACTATATTGCTTACTCTGGTAACACTGACCTCATTCTGAAAATAAAATCCAGTTCATTCGATTGTATTCTTAGTTCATTCATTCATTCAAAGCAAGAAAAATATGTAATTTTTCAGTGTCGAAACGAAAGAAAAATGTGTGTTTATTTAACATCGTTCAAAGCGGTGTTTGACCCTATAAGTGCTTAAAAGATAAGTTTAATTTGCATGCAAATCATAAAATTTGGCATAGCACCATCCGATCTAGTTTTGCCGAAAGCCTTAGATGAAAGCGCTCATCAATATTTTTACAATTGCCCTATAATTCCTACATATTTACGTCTTTAATCTATAATTCTCACATAATATGCTCTTATACAAGTTTTGTCAAAGCATAATACGCTGTTACAAAACTACTTAGTACTGAAGTTATCATTAGAAATGTAGGGGTTCAACTGGGCGTCAACTTTGCTCCGATTTCATTCATTCTTGATCTTCACGTCAGCTAATAAATACAACGCGACATTTCTGTTATTTTAATAGAAAAAAATGTTGTGTTTTTCTTATGTAAGTGTATTTTGTAAGTTGTTGATAATCTTATAGAGCTAAACGAGGGTACACCTCATATTCACGAAAGAGTTTTACATCTATTAATGAACCTTAGTTATGCAACCTTCTTAAAGCAAACCTACTCTAAAAAAAATGTTTTATTTTTCAGAAAAGCAATGAAATATAAATAGTTGGTACGGTTGTCAGTATTTAAAATGCCGAAACACTTTAAATGTGATAAATGTGATAAGGTAAGTAAACTTTCTGTAGTACCTAAGACACTCTAGTCCTACACTAAATAAAGCTTGTACTATTGAAACTAGAGTGCTGATAGAATACATACACAGAACAAAACATTAGGGTTTATCGCACAAATATTTTTTCTTGGTAAGGATTGATCCTACAATCAATCAATCAAATATTTCTTTATTCAATAAAATCACGCGGATCATTTAGAATCGTCTTAGGGTTGGCTATAGATATCCGGTACCTGCGCCGGGAGTCGTGACTAGGTGGAAAGGGAAGGGTAGACAACAAGAAGTCTTCCCCTGAAACCAGTTTTTCTAGGAAAGCTATAGTTTTTGAGTTATAACACTTTTTAGGTGCCAAAATCTTCATTTTTAGGTTAGTTTTTGATGAACTTCACACTAATTTCTGGCACTAGCTGACACTTGAACTAGTGTATGTCAGTTTGGGAGTGTCAGGACAGGAGGCCTAAATGTAAACAATAATAAAAAGAAAAGTGTAATTTAAATTTAAATAATTTTTTTTCGCGGCAAATTTCTGAATTTTAATTCAATTTATTTTTTTCAATTGCTTTTGAACTCAGAAAGGTGATTTGTGACAGAATACTAGAATAGGTGCGAGGAGCGAAGCGACGAGCGTTAGTTTGATATAAAAAACCGCGCACGAGCCGAGCGAGCAAAGCGAGCGTGCCGCGGTAGCGGCCGGCGAGTGCCAGAACCGACATGCACAAGATGAAGTGCCAGTGACAGGAATTAGTGTTTAATGCATAAAAAACTAACCTAAAAATGAAGATTTTGGCTCCAAAAATGTCATAACTCAAAAACTATAGCTTTCCTAGAAAAACTGATTTCAGGGGAAGACTTCTAGTTGTCTACCCTTCCTTTTCCCCCTAGTCGCGACTCCCGGCGCAGGTACCGGATATCTATAGTTTAACCTCGTCTTACATACTAGGTGATTCTAGGTGCCAGTTACAGTTTTGTACAACCCACAGCATGGTAGGCATAGCTACTACCAACTGAGCTGTGATGACATATTCATGAATCCTACTTCCTACTAATATTATAAATGCAAGTTATATGTGTGGATGTATGTTTGTTACTCTTTTATGCAAAAACATACTGTCCTGTGTTATGCAGAAACATGATGACCGAATTTATAATTATATTTTTTATTACAGCAATTCACGGACAGATATTACTTAGCCAGCCATCAGTATGTCCACACAAATGATACCCCGTTTGCTTGCCCGCAATGTTCTTACCGGGGCAAGACTAAAAAGTATCTTGCCCGACACATCCGGAAAGTACATACAGATAAAACAGGGGAACACAAATGTAATGTGTGCGGCAAGGTTTTCCATCATCATAGTAATATGAAAGTGCATGCTATGGTGCATACTGGTAAGATAAAATTTTATTTGTTTAAAACTACATTAAATATATCTACATAAAAAAACTTGGGTGGTTGAGGTGTCAACAGACATCCCGATGGAATGAAGTTCTTAATTGAATAACTGGCTTGCTTTCTATGAGAGAGAGAGAGAGACAGAGAAACAGAATCACGCGCACGCTGCACTGCTTACAACTATAGCAAAAAATTAAGACCAAAAGTGGTAACGACACATCACAACTTTTGGTCTTAATCTTTTCCGTCCTTCTTTTTGCAACGCGCGATAAGGAACTTCGTTCCAAAAACACTGTCCAATTAGGAACCTTTTGTTTGAAGATGTTTGTAAAAACAGAAAAAGAATTATATCATTATTTTTTTTCAGGGGAGAAACCTCACAGTTGCAAAGTATGCGGCAAAACATTCAGAGTGACATATTCTCTGAATTCACACATGCTTATTCATAAAAGTAAGTTATTTTATCAATACTCAATTCATTTATTGTTGTCATATGTGTCATATATGTTAATAATGTAGTTATATGTGTGCATATGAACCCTGTATAAAGGGTACAATATTATCGTAGTTGGAAGGAAGGCAGACCGAGGTTCGTCAAAAGTATAGGTAGATAGTAGGTATCAAAGAAGGGGTATGTAGAATGTTAAATTACAATATACTTAGGTAAAAGGCATGTCTATGTATTTATTATTTCCTTTATATCATTTTATATCACAAAAATATAGTACTTACCTCCCCCCTCCAGATAGATATGAATATACAGATTTAATTAAAATGCATGTATAGATTTTATTAATCCCCCTCTCTTTGGTAACCCTTATGTAATTAACGAATGGCCTCTCAGAGGTTCTTGATAATAGTAAATAAATATTCATGGACAATTCACACATCACATGATCACACTATAGTCCCAACCTAAGCAAAGCTTGTACTATGGGAACTAGATTGCTGATAAAATATTTATATACATTTTTTTTGTAAATACATACATAGTAACACCCAGACACAGAACAAATATTTATGTTCATCACACAAACATTTGAACTGGGAATCGAACCCACGACCCACATAGAAGGCAGAGCTACTACCAACTGAGCTGCCACATTGTGATATTGACAGCTGCGTTAAAAAGCCTTAGAACATTTAGCCCCGGTAGCAGCTAGCAATTTTTGAAATATATCTGTGAAAAGCTTTTACTAAATATGTACATGGTGTTTTATTCTTTCTAATGTTAAGGATTTAATGTACAATGATTCTTGATAATAAATCTTTTTCTATGGGTTCTTCGAAGCAATCTGCGGGCATCACGCATTGTCCAGTTTTTTCCACGAACCTGTTTGAAAATACAATAGCGTTACTCAGGGTAGGACCTTGGTGCCTGTTTTATTTATTATAGATCATTTTGTTTCACTTAAAGCTTTAGATATAAATGTTGATAATATCAATAGGTAATAAAGTTCACTAGTAACATTCAAAGTACAAAGTATGCTTAAAATATGTATTGTACATACACTTTATAGCTGGAGAGCTAGTGAACCCTGCGAGTAACGGTCTTCCTGTAAGGCTAGAAATTTGTACACTTACGATTTATAGCATGCTAAGAGCACTAGCCATGATCTGGCAGGCTTCAGCCCTGTACTTCATCAGCCACTTAATTTTTTAATTGTAAAATAATTTGAGTTTCAAAACTTGTTTCTGTAAGCTTAAAAATTTAATAGGATAGAGTTTATTTATTGTAAATCTTGAAAAAAAAGTTACAGACGATTACAATCAGCAATAGTATATGCCAGATCAATTAGAAAATGCACAGTTGATGAGGTAAAATAAACTTTATCCTGTATACTTAAAATTTTTATATGTTTTCAAGTAAACGTCTCAGAGTAAATATGTACAATGCCAGACGGTTTTGAACAGCATAAGACCTTGCCAGGCGAGGGGACAGCTGCTAAAGGCGTGCGAGTCAGAGGTATTGCGTGAATGCCTATCTTTCAGTTTTAGTTCAGTTTCAGTGATTTTACTTATTTTTTATGACATATCTGGCAAGCTAGCTTGCGGGCCACCTGATGAGAAGTGGTCACCGCCGCCCATGGACACTTGCGAACACCAGAGGCGTTGTCGGTGCACTACCGGCCTTTGAGATAAAGATATACTCTTCTTTTGAAGGCTCCCATGTCGAAGCTCCAAATGTATGGTTTGAAATGTTTAAAATTAAATAATGCTCCTTATGTTCCTTACTACGTACAACTACGTACAAAAATAAATTAAGTGGTGTGCAATAAAGTGTTTTCTATCTATCTATCTATCTACAACACAAATAATCCTAAAGTGCTTATGAAAAAGTAGTAAGCTATGATTCATCGAATTCACCACCCTGCCAACGTGAACTACATCAACAATTATTGAGAACTGCCTACATTACCTACAAATATATGGCGAAATTGTAATTTTAAAGAACCATTCTTATTCCTGAAAATAACGGTTGGAACTTAATTGATAGTTCTTACGATTTTAATTGGTTTGAGAGGAATAAAGTTCCATCTTCTTTGCATAAAACCCAATAAAATACATTGCATTTACTGTATGCTAATAAATATGTTCATAAAATTGAAACATTAACATTTCTTATTTGCACTCCCTTAGCAGCTGTCCCCTCGCCTGGCAAGGTCTTATGCTGTTCAAAACCGTCTGGCATTGTACATATTTACTCTGAGACGTTTACTTGAAAACATATAAAAATTTTAAGTATACAGGATAAAGTTTATTTTACCTCATCAACTGTGCATTTTCTAATTGATCTGGCATATACTATTGCTGATTGTAATCGTCTGTAACTTTTTTTTCAAGATTTACAATAAATAAACTCTATCCTATTAAATTTTTAAGCTTACAGAAACAAGTTTTGAAACTCAAATTATTTTACAATTAAAAAATTAAGTGGCTGATGAAGTACAGGGCTGAAGCCTGCCAGATCATGGCTAGTGCTCTTAGCATGCTATAAATCGTAAGTGTACAAATTTCTAGCCTTACAGGAAGACCGTTACTCGCAGGGTTCACTAGCTCTTGGACTATTATATAACACTAGATATGCACAAAGCCGAGCATAAACTTTAAGGTGACACCTCTCGCTCTAGCGGGAAATTCAAATTTTTTAGGGTTTTTTTAATTGAAACTGAAACTGTTTACAGTTTCTGTACTTTCCCAGTAAAAAATACCAATCTCAAAAATTGATACAGGCTTACACAGAAAATTATTGTTTATGTTCGAAAAATAGCTTAAACTAGTAAAAGATATAACAGTTCAGCCGCAATAAAAAAAACCCCTAAAAAATTTAATTTCCCGCTAGAGCGAGAGGTATCACCTTAAGAAGAGTTTTTTCCAGTAAACGTTAATAAGAGAAAGATCATTAAAACCATACCCTCCGATACAAAAACATCCTGAAACACCCAAAGATAAGCACTGCCTTGATCTTAGATTCACAACCTGACCGATATTACCATCCTTGTTCCTTTCATGGTTCCGTATCGCACTGCTAAGGAATACTAATATCTTTTTCACGTCAAACAAACCGTGTCGGAGATCTAGATTCTTGCCTAGGATCTTCTCTAGGATCATCTGAAAGTAAATCACTATTAGCAAGGTTTTAAGTATCGGTGGCCTAGTTTTAGTGTCTCTTTTGATCCTAATCTCGTGAGTCAAAATTTTTAACAAGGTATCATCAGTCTGTCGAGTGTTCGTTTCGTCTTGATGTTTTGGGATTCAAACTTAAATCGTGTTTTCATCTTGAATGAAACTTTACAATATTGTGGTTTCTACATCAGTAACTCTACCATGAGTTTTTACAAACTATACTCGCTAGCGTCTGTAGTTAAAAAAATGGATGAAGATTTGTACAGCGCCTCTAACGGCTAGTTGGGTACTAAAATCGTTATACTGGTACTGACGTAACTACTGTAGTAAAGTCAGGCGATTTTACTGTGACAACTCATAGTAGAGGTACAGAATAACACATTGGCTATAAGTTATAGAACTATTGTGCGAATTGTCAAAAATATAACGATAGCAAGAAGAAATCGCAGGCATGAGCTAGTCAAATTAATATTAGACCAACCATTTAAACATTTACATAAAACTTAATATCAGAATTTACTCACTGCAGTAAGTTCTTCAGTAAACGGTATTGAATTAGTATATCTATTTAGGATCGCTGTAAATTTCTTCAAAAAATCAAGCTCTATAATCGATCTCCTTGTGCATAACTTGTTAAATGTTTTGAAAAAAGTTTGTTTCACTTCGTTATGTGAATAACATGCTTTAAGTTGCAACATAGCGTCTTTGTATTCAGCTTTAAGATCCTTAATAACTCCTTCGTTGTTCAATATCTTGTAGTATCTTTTGTATAATTGTATTTCTGTATTGATATTATTTCGTCTGTACTCATGATCACTGATTTCAATACTCTCGTTATAATACATTTGGTTATTGTTTGTTTTATATTCGTCTATCATGTTCTGTGTATCGTCTATTTGGTTAACTTTGTATGAGAATAGTTTATCGTATTCTAGAGCTTTCAGTCTGAAAACAAATGTTGTTAGATTATCATAATTTTAATCTTATTTAGATTTAAACAACAGAAGAATTGACAATTACTTAAATTCTTTAGTGTACACTTAAAAGCTTACAAACGAGTATAACAGAAGATATGTACAAAGGCGAGCTTAACCCTACTAAAAGTTTTCTACCAGCGAACCTTTTGAGGCTAAAGAGATGTTACAATAAAACGGTAGAGTTGTGTACTTTGTAATCGTAAAAAAAATACATTCGTTGAAGCAAACAGATACTGGAGTAGCGTTAAGGCAAATGTAGTACACCCTCTAGGAAGCAGCGACGATCTGCGGAATGTAGCTGCCAAACACTGGATGAGAAGAGCCGAAGACCGGTCTCAGTGGCGCGTCTGTAGAGAGACCTACGTCCAGCTGTGGACTGAAAGGTCGATAATTAAACTAGCTGATCTTACTTCTTCACAGCAGTAATAACGTTGTCGCAGTTTATGGCACACGAGTACCCGCGCGGATCCCACGGTTGGGCGTGGGAATCTTGGCAGAATACTCTGGCTTCTGGAATCAAATAATTTATTTAATTCCTTTTCATCATACTGAAAGTCATTTATAGTCCTTCAGCCTCTTCTACTCTTTTCTCTGTCCCTAGCTGTATTTTGTTTATTCTCTGCAGTATCTGTGGAGATAGGTGTGGTGTCTCCTACGAAAAGGGAAGATCTTCCACGCCGAGCGAGCTTTGTCTCGGGGTCGCTCGGACCGATGGATAGTCATCGGTTCTATTACTTATGTTCAAACTCCGTGATAACTTCGTAAGCGCGATCTAGGACTTGTTTCTGCCATCTGTTGGTCTGTTGCGTAGACTACGATGTAGTTTACCATATAGCGATATAGATGGCGCTACATATCTTTCAAATTGTCCTTTAACCTGTCTATTTTGTTGTCTCCTTCCATTTTCTGTATTTAGGTAATTATTATGGTCTTACCAGCTTGTAAAAACAATAATATTAATATCATTGTATTTAACAAAGCATTGCGCGTTAACGTCACAAACTATTACTACTTTAACTACGTATTAGTCTACGTACGTAGCTTGAATAGCTAATGTATGACGATTTTAAGGATTCAAAAGTCTAATTAAAAATCCTTCGTCAATATATACCAGGCGTCACAGCTCAGATGGTAGTAGCTCTTCTTTCCACGCTGTGTTCGATTCCCACCCAGAGCGAATGTTTGTGTGATGAACATAAATATTTGTTCGGTGTCTGTGTGTTACTATGTATTCTATGTACATATGTATTTACAAAACAAAATGTATAGAAGTAGTCCAGTCAAAATAGACTAAAATTATGACTTCAGTTTGCATTAATTCCCAACAAGCTGGATTTTTGTGCAGGCCTTAAATACGTCATTACAAATGATATATCAAAAGTCCCCATCGATCCCGCTTGTGCGTTGTTTTTTATTCGAGGTCAAAGGTCATAAATTTGCATTTTTTGCATATATCTTTGAAACAACGAGAGCTATCGAAAAGTGATTCAGGCAAAGTTTGTACATCATAAAATTGTCCACAAAAATACTTCAACACTTTTCTTCAACAAAGCATCGTTTTCGAGATATAGTGACTTTAGACCGCAGGAAAATCTACTAAAACGCTGCGTTTTTTTCATTTCAGCCGTTTTATCTGCTCCATTGCCACAGAACAAACAGTATTTCTTGAAATTTACTGAAAGGGTTGATGGGTTCGATGGGTTAGTCCTCCTCCGAGGTAATGAATCGTCTTTTTGTTTCAAGAAATACTGTTCGTTCTATGGCAATGAAGCAGATAAAACGGCTGAAATAAAAAAAACGCAGCATTTTAGTAGATTTTCCTGCGGTCTAAAGTCACTATATCTCGAAAGCGATGCTTTGTAGAAGAAAAGTGTTGAGATATTTTTGTAGACAATTTTACGATCTACAAGCTTTGTTGGAACTATTTTTCGATAGCTCTCGTTTATGACTTTTAAACGCAAATTTATGACTTTAACCTGGGTATTTGCGTTTTTCGCGTATATCTCTGAAACAACGAAAGCTATCGAAAAATGCTTTAGACAAAGTTTGTAGATCGTAAAATTGTCTACAAAAATATCTCAACACTTTTCTTCTACAAAGCATCGCTTTCGAGATATAGTGACTTTAGACCGCAGGAAAATCTACTAAAATGCTGCGTTTTTTTCATTTCAGCCGTTTTATCTGCTTCATTGCCATAGAACGAACAGTATTTCTTGAAACAAAAAGACGATTCATTACCTCGGAGGAGGACTAACCCATCGAACCCATCACCCCTTTCAGTAAATTTCAAGAAATACTGTTTGTTCTGTGGCAATGAAGCAGATAAAACGGTTGAAATGAAAAAAACGCAGCATCTTCGAAGATTTTCCTGCGGCCTAAAGTCACTTTATCTCGAAAACGATGCTTTGTAAAAGAAAAGTGTTGAAATATTTTTGTGGACAATTTTATGATGTACAAACTTTGCCTGAATCACTTTTCGATAGCTCTCGTTGTTTCAAAGATATACGCAAAAAATGCAAATTTATGACCTTTAACCTCGAATAAAAAACAACGCACAAGCGGGATCGATGGGGACTTTTGACATATCATTTGTAATGACGTATTCAAGGCCTGTACAAAAATCCAGCTTGTTGGGAATTAATGCAAGCTGGAATGTCTATTTTGACTGGACTAAAGTATTCTATCAGCAATCTAGTTTCCAGTACAAGCTCTGCTTAGTTTGGAACTAGAGCGTGTTGTGTGAAATGTCCCAGAATATTTATATATTTCTTTTCCTCAATCCAAAACGCTTATTAGAATATTAGTAGCATAGAATTATATTCTGTAAGATTTCAATAAGTAAAAAATATAATATTGAGAGTTTTTAGGCATTTGATGTCGAACAGAATATCACTTAACAAAATACGTGATTGACTACAAAATGATTTTTAATTGATTGTAAGTAATGATCGATAAACTATTACAAATTACACATGATTAGGTAGTTAATTATAATTAACGACCATACACAGATTACAAAGAAACTAATGAATAGTTTCTACGCATTTATTCAGGCGTCACAGCTCAGTTGGTTGTAGCTTAGCTATCCATGCTGTGGGGCCGTGGGTTCGATACCCAGAGCAAATGTTTGTGTGATGAACATAAATGTTTGTTCTGTGTCTGGGTGACACTATGTATGTATTGTTAAATATGTTAAAAATGTATTAAGTATTCCCATAGCACAAGCTTTGCTTAGGGCACTAGAGCGTTATGTGTTAAAGTCCATTAATGATTAATAGGGATTGTAGAACCTACAACACAAGGTTTTAATCTTGGTGTAAACAAATGTCAAACTTGAGTGCCCGACACTTATTGTAAATTTTATTTGTGTTTATATTTTTTATGTGTAACTAATTTTTGAGAAATAAAGAATTTATTATTAATATATTTATTTATCTCTATTTTCAGATGAAAAACCCTTCGAATGTTCATTTTGCGACTACGCGTGTCGAGACAGCTCTACATTACGAAAACATCAAAATAAACATATGGGCATACAGAAAACATATGAATGTAATATATGTAACAAAGGGTAAGTTCTATAAATAACAAAAACTAAATAGTTAATTCTGTAAAATCACAAGGATCATTTAGAATCGTCTTAAATACTAGGTGATTCTAGGTGCCAGTTCCACGCGCCCAGAGAGCTTAGTACGAAGTTGCATTTGCAAAACTCCCTACTCTCGAGCCGACAGTCGTCTCTCGGATAGCCATACAAAAATATAAGGACATCCGAGAGACGACTGTCGGCTCGAGAGTAGGGAGTTTTAAAATACAACCTCGGACTTAGCCCTCTGAGCCTAGAAGAACGAGCGACCTTTGTCTCGGGGTCGCTCGGACCGATGGATAGTATTCTGTATTACTTATGTACAAACTGCAAGATAACTTCGTTTGCGCGATCTAGGATTTGTCGCCATCTGTTGGTCTGTTGAGACTACGATGTAGTTCATCATGTAACGATATAGATGGCGCTACAGAGTTATCTTTAAAAGGTGTTTATAACTTGTCGATGATGATTAAAGCCGGTTTAGTAAAATGATATAAATAATGTTATCAATTAAACAGGCGTCACAGCTCAATTGGTAGTAGCTCTGCTTTCCATGTTGTGGGTTCGATTCCCATCCAGAGCAAATGTTTGTGTGATGAACACATTATATTTGTTGCGTCTGGGTGTTTCTATGAATGTATTTACAAAAAAAAATGTATATAATGTATTCTATCAGCAATCTAGTTCCCATAGTACAAGCTTTGCTTAGTTTGGGACTAGAGTGTGAATTGTTCGTGTATATTTATTTATTTTAAGTTTTAATGTTTTATTAACAGATATTCAGCTCTAGCGAAGTTAAAAGTACACATAGCAGAGCAGCATCTAGATATTGATGTTAAGAAGTACCCATGTCAACAATGCAACAAAGTTTTTAAATCAAGTGGACACAGGAAAAGACATGTTGTAAGTAATATAATAACATTTTACAGGCGCCACAGCTCAGTTGGTAGTGCCTGCCGTCGTGGGTTCGATTCCCACTCAGAGGAAATGTTTGTGTAATGCGCATAAATATATGTTCGGTCTGGGTGTATGTTTTTACAAAAAAATATGTATATAAGTATTCTATCAGCAATCTAGCTCTCAAAATAAAAGCTCTGCTTAGTTTGGGACTAGAGTGTGATGTGTGAAATGTCCAAGATTATAATTATTATAAATTATTCACGGACAATTCACACATCACACTCTAGTCACAAACTAAGCCTAGCATGCAACATTGGGAACTAGGCTAATAGATTACTTAAATACTTTTCAAAATATAAATAACTAGCTGACCCGTGCCCACTTTGGGCATAATGTTAATTAAAAATGCTGTTTTCGTTCATAAGAAACGTTTAGAAACAACTAATAGAAAGCCACATTATTGCTGAGTGTCATAGGTTATATAAAAAAACCGAAAAATAAAAAGGCTTTTACGTGGTAGTCCGTTTTGCAAAGTGAATCGGAGAAAAAACGGTCGAATTATGCCCAACGAAGTGAGCACGGGTCAGCTAGTTTAATATAACTTTATTCTTTGTTATAGGATTGTGTACACAAACGTACATTGGTATGTACATGTCCCATTTGCGGCCGGCGATTAATGAATAAAAACAATTTATCCACACATATGCGAGGTCATCTGGAAGAAAGACCCTTTAGTTGCACGCATTCGGGCTGCGGACTGGCCTTTAAGGACAAGGTAAGGTCATTTGAGGTCAAAGGTCATAGTCATTTATTCCAGAAAACAAAATTACATTGTATGCGGAATTCGTACAATATCAGAGACATGTTCAAAGATAATATTTAAAATACAAAGGTCAATTTAAATGTTATATAAAGGGTCATTGTAGGACACGTTAGGCCATAAATCAAACGCCTAGTTATGACAAATTATATTCAATGTCATTAAACTAGTTTTAGATCTACAAATGCTATTGACATTGTTAAAAGAAAAAAGGAGTTTATCATTTACATGCAAAAACATCTCGATAAAAGAATCCTCAGAATCTCTCCGCTCGCCGCTACCCACGGTACTCTGCTCTATATACTTACAGAATTTAAAATCGTCCAACATTGCACTAAAATGGTCAACATTTTGCTAGAAAATTTATAGCACGATCCACCGCGAGTGGAAAATTAAATTAAAGAATCCCATTCGTCTTTGGATTCGTACTGACTAATTTTATGTTCTCTTTACAAAATGCTGCATCAAATTGGAATTTATTTATACTTCTGTACTAAACAAAAATTTTCAACATTAATAATGAAGCTTGGTAACTTAACCAAGCTTCATTATTAATTTTGAAAATTTTTGTGTGAAACTGTCCTTATTCACAAATGATAACATAAAATTGGGTATGCAGAAGGAATCTAAAGTTATTCAAACCATATAAACCAAACGACAGAATAGTTAGAATATCAAAATACCTTTAAAATGCTAATAAAACATCGTTCGTCCAATTATAATGTCAAAACCATTGCAACATGGAGTCTATCTTCGCGTTTTTCCTTAGTTTTTGTGTAATTTCTACCGTAAATTGTCAGTTTTACAAGTACCCGCCAATCAATGTCAGGCATCGGCTGGGTAATGTGAGAGATGGGGCTGACCCAGGAACTCCTCTTTTCCTCACTCCATTTGTTGAGTCGGGAAACATAACAGAAGGTAGGAGCCTCGCTCGTGTCCCCTTCACTGAGAGTTTTAACATCACGAGCTATGCCGGCTTCTTCACTGTGGACAAAGTCTACAACTCAAACCAGTTTTTTTGGTATTTCCCGGCGATTTCGGCAAATATAGATGCACCAGTTGTTGTATGGCTCCAAGGAGGCCCCGGTGCGAGCTCTCTGTTTGGCCTCTTCAATGAAAACGGCCCGATTCTAGTTAAAAACGGTAAATTTGAACGCAGAGAATGCAACTGGGCTTTAGACCACCACATTATCTACATTGATAACCCAGTGGGCACTGGATTCAGCTTCACAAGCGACGGAGGTTACTGCAGTAACGAAGACGAAATCGGAGAGCATTTGTACTCCACCATCACGCAGTTCTTTCAACTCTTCCCAGAATTGCAAGGCAATAAGTTTTTTGCGACAGGAGAGTCATATGCAGGCAAGTATGTTCCGGCTTTCGCTCACACTATTCACAGGAAGAACCCTACCGCTGCTGTGAAGGTTAACCTGAAGGGAATCGCTATGGGCAATGGATGGAGCGATCCGGAACACCAACTAGGGTATGGAAAGTACTTGAATGGAATCGGTCTTGTCGACTTGAACCAAGCAAAGATACTCGAAGGTTATGAAAACCAAATAAAAAAGCACATCCAGCAACAAAACTGGGACCAGGCTCATGACACTAACTCAGAACTACTTGATGCTATCTACCAAATAGGTGTTGACTTTTATAACTATTTAAAAACTTATGACAAGAATGACTATGGTTCCTATATACCAATGCTGCGGAACTGTTGCGCTACTGATATCAGAACTGCTAAGTTACTACCAGGTTCTCACTTATAACGGTCAGCTTGATATTATAGTTGCGTATCCACTGACTGTTAATTATCTACAGAACCTCAACTTCAGTGGATCAGAGATTTATAAAACTGCTGAACGGCACCAATGGAGGGTTGGTCACGAAACAGCAGGTTACGTCAAGCTAGCTGGTAACCTTACTGAGATCATGGTGAGGAACGCAGGGCATATGGTGCCTGTAGACCAGCCGGAGTGGGCTGCGGATATGATCACTCGCTTCACTCATGGCAAATCTTTTATTCATCAACAAGAAGTAGACGCGTTTAGGCAAGCGTAGTGTAGGACGCCCTCCGGCGAGATGGAGCGACGATCTGCGGAGTGTAGCTGGCAAACACTGGATGAGAAGAGCCGAAGACCGGACTCAGTGGCGCGTCTTGGGTTAGACCTACGTCCAGCAGTGAAGTAACATAGGTTGATTGATGATGATGATGAAGTAGAAGGTCACGACTATAGGATAGGTATAGGTATTAAGCAAGAAACTAAAAAAAATACTAATTGCAATCTTAAGCCTATATTTTCTGTTCTCTTTCCACGCTCCCCATAGTTGAGTTAATATTTCAATTGTTAGAAAATACTAAATGTGAACCTTATCAACGCAAAAAATGCTTTAATTCATTTGTGCTGTTAAAACATTTTATTACTTGTGCGGAATATTCTCTAGTAACCTAACTTACTACGTAACTTAAATAAAGCAGTTGCTTCTTAAATCGTATATTTTTTTAATGAAATTGTTTGTTGCTCGTCCCAAACTTTGAATATTGAAAAAGGTATGCCTTAAAAATAAAGTTCAAAAAAAATACTTCGTGACTGTGTTGACACAAAGAAAGACTGTCATATTGACGCACATAAAAATACTTGTTTATAAGTGCATTTAGGAGTGTGCCGCCTTGATCTTTGTACCCTGATGTACCGCGTGCAGTACCCCAAGTACGATGCTACAACTGTACTTTGTTGTAGCATCGTGTTGGAAAGATTAGCCAGACTAGACACCGCTTTACCGTGCTTAGCTGTTACCGGTATCCTAATAGGTTTGCCTCTTCGATGCATCGAACAAAAACCATCGATGTTTACTCGATGATTAAAAATACTGTATTGAAACGATGTTTCGATAATTTACATCGAGCGTTTTTAAAACATCGATGTATATCGTCCATCCCTACTGTGGACTGGCTTTTAAGGACAAGATAAGGTCATTAGCTGGGTCCACACCAGTCGATCCGGCGATCCCGCGATCCGCGATCCAAAATCGTGATGCGTGGAGCGTGGATCGTACTAGGCCGATCCAGTTTTTTGAAACTGCGATCCTGAACTACGCTCCAAGCGATCCATAGGCGATTCAGACGAACTATAGCTGGAGATGGAGTCATACGTACAGTGGCGGCGTCAAATTGCCGTGGCAGCAGCAACCTTTATTTTGCTTAAATATTTGCGAAAAAAATCTCATAAAAAATTGATAAGATTGACAAGACAAGATGTCCATGATGTGGTGGATCGCGCGAACAACACACAACCGTCCACACCGCGCGCGCCACGCACCTGAGGCACCTTTGAAGCAGGCAAAAACCGACAACGTTTGGATCGGGCGCGGCCGGGAGCGCGCGCTCCAATACGAGCGCATGGATCGCGCGCGTCACGTCCACACCGCCTGCATTTTTGGATCGCGCTCCTGCCGCGTGCGTTTGGAGCGCGACGGATCGTCCGGTGTGGACCCGCCTATTGAGGTCAATTTAAAAGTTGGTTGCTAGGTCACTGTAGGTCGATAGTGTATTGAAAACATAGTAACACTTGTAAGGTCATTCAGGTGATTAAAGGGCTTGACTAAAGGTCGTTTAAGCTCATTCAATGACCTTTTAAGTCAACGCTCATATGCTGAGTTCATCCTAGGTCAAACTCCTTATTATTTATTCTACATGATTAATATTTTATTTTACAGGGTACATTAAAAAAGCATATAGTGATCCATAAACCGCCAAACTACGCCTGTTCGCACTGTGATCGCAAGTTTTCTCGTAAAACACATCTAACATATCATGAGAGAGTCATGCATTTAGAAAGACAGCGCGGAGTCGAATGCGATTATTGTGGTTCTAGGTATGTATATATTTATAATATTTGAAACTATCGCGGTTTTAAACATAGTTTTCATTCTACCCGAAAGAGGGTAGACCGGTATGTCTGCCAATATAACAAGAAGAGTGTTAGATATGAATGTGGATGTAGAAGTAGAGGGAGGCCAAAGAAAAGATGGATGGACTGTGTGAATGATGACATGTGTAAGAAAGGTGTGAGCGAGATGACGTCTGATAGAAGTGAGTGGAAGAAGAAGACGTGTTGTATTGACCCCACATAATGTGGGACAAGGGTAGGAAGATGATGATGATTTTTATTTTATGTTTATCTATGTTTTTGACGTGACAACGTCTTATAATTCGATAGAGCCGGCTGCACGCACGAAAAAACATGACTCATGCGGCGTTACCTCGCTCTGAGGCGTTCCATGTAAGGCTTGAAGTGCAAGCGAGAGCGCGGAACGAGCGACAAAGAAGCACAATCGGCCTTTGCGTTCGTTGTCACGTTCAACTATCGTCAGTAAACCGACTTTACAGACAACCATTTCTTTTCAGATTCTACTCAAAGAACTACCTTCTCAAACATATACAAACGAAGCATGTATATAAGCAGGAATTCAAGTACATATGTGATATATGTGGACTCACAACACATAATAAGCCTAGCATCGTTATGCATCTTAAATACGGGCATTCTAATGACCATGTAAGTAGTATATATATTTTCCCGTCTTGGGATAAATGTTTGTACGATCTGCAAATATTTATTCCGGGTGTTCTGGGTATTTTATATGTATAATAGAAAGTATATATCTATGTAATGTATTGTATTAAGTATGTCAGTCTTCTAGTACCCATAACACAAGCTCTGCTTAGCTTGGGGCTAGATGATGTTGTGTGGATTGTCCAGCATTATTTATTTACTTACTTATATATGTATATACATTTTTATAAATATTCACGGACATTTCACACATCACACGGTCCCAAACTAAGCAAAGCTTGTACTATGGAAACTAGATTGCTGATATAATACTAAGATACATTTTTTTTTGTAAATACATACACAGAATACATAGTGACACACAGATACAGAACAAATATTTATGTTCATCACCACAAAAGTTTGCTCTGGGTGGGAATCGAACCCACAGCCCGCAGCATGCAAGGCAGAGCTACTACCAACTGAGCTGTGACGCCTGTCTTTTTCTAATGTAATAATGTTTGTTTCAGGATATGCAGTGCAAAATATGTGATAACAAAATGGTTTACAAAAAACATACGTACTTGAAGATGCACTATTGGAAAGTACATAATATTAGGTATAAAATTACAAGAAAAGCTACCAACAGCTTGGCTGCTAGGTAAGTTTATTTATAGGCGACAATGAAATTGGTTTACCACTCTAAGACTGAATATCATTTGCTCGTACAAAACATCAAGGGCTATTTTCGCTTGACAGATTAATGACTGCTACGTCAGAATCTGTCAATCTGTAATCCTTAGCGAATAATTATGTTACTGGGAGATGTCATCAAAAGTGGTAAACCACTTTCCTTGTCGCCTATACATATTAGATTTCCACATTTGAGAAAGTGTCACACAAACGTGTGGAGATAGATGTGGTATCTCGTACGAAAAGGGAAGATCTTCCACGCCGAGCGAGCTTTGTCTCGGGGTCGCTCGGACCGATGGATAGTCATCGGTTCTATTAGGGGGCGTCCATAAATTACGTGAGATGTTTGAGGGGGGGAGGGGGTCGAATTAAATCTCATTTAATCTTACGTTGGGGAGAGGGGGGATCTCGGCAAATAATTTTAAAATTTAAATAATTTTAAATATTTTTTTTTGAGATTGAAATAAAAAATAATTATACTATTTTCGTCAATATAATCATTATAATCTTTTTACAATAACACTCCAGCGTGTTTACGTAAGAAACCTACATTTTGAAAAATCTCACGTGAGATTGGGGGATGGGGGAGGGGGTTGAATAAAATCTCACGACATCTCACCAGAGGGGGAGGGAGTGTCAGAAAATTGGAATAAACACCTCACGTAATTTATGGACGCCCCCTTACTTATGTACAAACTGCGTGATAACTTCGTTTGCGCGAGGATTTGTTTCTGCCATCTGTTGGTCTGTTGAGACTACGATGTAGTTCATCATGTAGCGATATAGATTGCGTAACAAACGTTTGTTCTCGATGGAGATCGAACCCACGACCCACAGCATGGAAGGCAGAGGCTACCTGCTGATCTATAAGTTTTCTCGTGATTTTATTCAAAAATACAAAATTGCAGATAGCTCAACTGTTTCTTATGTATTTTATAAATACATAATGTAAATACTACTTATAATAGTTGTTTTAAAGTAAGTTTGTAAAAAATGTTTTCAATAGAAAAAAGTACTAAATTATATGATTTAATTACAGAAAAGAGAGGCGAGAAAAAAATGCTTTAGTTGAAGTGAAAGTAGAACCCGTTGAAACAGATTATGAAGAAATAGAATTGATGGACATTAAGAAACTCGAACATGAAGGTAAGTCCCGAGCCCCGATCGTGCTAAATTGTAACGTAAACGGTTCGTCTAAGCAGCAGCTAAGGTTCACCAACTTCTATATTTTCAGCGGTAAGATTGTGTCTTCGATCATTTAGAACAATTTTGCCAAAATCACAATTATTACGCAATAGCCCATATATAGTGTCTAAACTAATATTATAAAGAGGAAAGATTTGATTGTTTGTTTGTTTGTTTGCATAAGCCGAATGGGCTCCGAAACTACTGGACCGTTTTCAAAAATTCTTTCACTGTTGTGAAGCTACATTATCTGCGCTGAACATAGGCTATATTATATACCACCCTACCCGTGCGAAGCCGGGGCGTACTACTATTAATATATGATCGCTAATAATTAAAAATAATCAAAAACAAACTCGACAACTGGCTACGAACAAGTTAAGTATAAAAGTACTATCATTTATGAGGTAGAATACAATGTTTATGTTTTTATTTTTTTTTATTTTTCGCCCTGTGCCGCCTAAACAGAGCAGCACACTCAGGCACGGTAGAAAGAGTGGGAGATACTAGTTCCTCTCCCTTCCCCTCGATCTTACGCTTTTTCGATCAGCATCACGTGACCCTGACGCGAGTTTGAAAGTTTTTACCGATACAAAAAAAAGTGCTCAGCGCCGCTAAAGAAGTTTTCACTTCAAAAATAATAATACTTAATTACCTATATTGTTACCTAAGATCTTAACTAGCTCTTAGGTAAGATATGCTATTACCGCTGAGAATGGCTAAAATCGTTGTAATCGTAGAACAAGGATGGATGTGCAAACCTGCAGGTTTACATTTTATGTCATAACTTTAAAACGGTTACGCCTATCAACGTGACATTCAGACAAGTTGCTATATGTGTATAGGCTTTCACAATTTAATACAAATTTTAGTTGCATATAAAACAAATTATAGGTTAATTAATTAAATAAAAAACTGGCCAATCACATCTGTCTTGTTCTACGATCATGACGATATATGCAAATGCATATAATCCGGTCTCTAACTATGACTAATTTCAAAGTCGGGGTTTTTGACGTGACAACGTCTTATAATTCAATAGAGCCGGCTGCACGCACGAATAAACATGACTCATGCGGCGTTACCTCGCTCTGAGACTCATGCGGCGTTACCTCGCTCTGAGACTCATGCGGCGTTACCTCGCTCTGAGACTCATGCGGCGTTACCACGCTCTGAGGCGTTCCATGAAGTGCAAGCGAGAGCGCGGAACGAGCGACAAAGAAGCACAATCGGCCTTTGCGTTCGTTGTCACGTTCAACTATCGTCAGTAAACCGACTTTACAGACAACCATTTTTTTTTTATTTATAATTACCTGTTTTTTTCAGATGAAGACGAATGCTCGGAGTATTCCCGCCGAGTTCTAGCGGAAGACATGACGTATGCACACGGCGCTCGGTCTATTGAGACTGATTTTGACGCTTGTTTTGTGAGACGCGTTATAGGAGAGAGACGAATTCAATCACATGGTAATTATTAATTACTTATCCTACTTCCTATCAATGTGACAGGCGTCACAGCTTAGTAGCTGTAGCTCTACCATGAGTTTTTACTATACTATATTTACTACACTCGCTAGCGTCTGTAGTTAAAAAAATGTATGAAGATTTGTACAGCGCCTCTAGCGGATAGTTGGCTACTAAAATTCGTAATACTAATATTGACGTAACTACTGTAGTAAAGTCAGGCGATTTTACTGTGACAACTCATGGTAGAGGTACTGTTGGTAGTAGCTCTGTCTTAAATGCTGTGGGTTGTGGATTCGATTCCCACTAAGAGCAAATGTTTGTGTGATGAACATATTTAACAAGCTCTGCTTAGCTTGGGGCTAGATGATGTTGTGTGGATTGTCCAGCATTATTTATTTATTTGTTCTGTGACCGGACATTTCACACATCACACTCTAGTCACAAACTAAGCAAAGCTTGTACTATGGGAACTAGACTGCTGATATAATACTTATATACATTTTTTGTAAATACATAGAATACATAGTAACACACAGACACAGAACAAATATTTATGTTCGTCACACAAACATTTGCTCTGGGTGTGAATCGAACCCACGACCCGCATGGAAGGCAGTGCTACTACCAACTGAGCTGTGACGCCTATCATATACAAAGGCGAGCTTAACCCTAAAAAAGTTATTCCTACTACAAGAGATAGTAGTTATCTGTATAATATGTAATAATAGTCTGAAATATTATTTATTACTAGTAGTACGCCCCGGCTTCGCACGGCTAGCGGGTAAGGAATTTCTTAGGTATTTATTTTACACCTTGGGTTACATAATTGAGGTTTTAGTAAGGATCCCTATTTTTTTTTTTAATATAATATAACCTATGTTCAGCGCAAATAATGTAGCTTCACAATGCTGAAAGAATTTTCGAAATCGGTCCAGTAGTTTCGGAGCCTATTCGATGCAAACAAACAATCAAATCTTTCCTCTTTATAATATTAGTTTAGATAAATATTAACTATTTCAGAAATAAAACCAGACGGAGTCAACACAGAACAAGACAGATCAGTAAAATGTCGCATCAAACAAATAATAACAACAACGAATAAAATAGAAAAAGCGAAGAAACTGAAAGCGAAACGCAAGATAGAAGATAAACTCAAGAGGAAAAGAGAGAGAAAAGAGGCGCAGTTAGAGGCTGAGAGACAAGGACAAGAGATAGTAGAACTAACGAGAGTGAGGGAGATGTATAATGAAAGGATGAAAGCGGCTCTCGCTAAGCAGAATGAGAAGAAAGGTACTCTTTACAACACATACTTTGTATTACTTTGTACATACTTTGCACATACTTTGTACATACTTTGTACATACTTTGCACATACTTTGTACATACTTTGCACATACTTTGTACATACTTTGCACATACTTTGTACATACTTTGTACATACTTTGCACATACTTTGTACATACTTTGCACATACTTTGTACATACTTTGCACATACTTTGTACATACTTTGCACATACTTTGTACATACTTTGCACATACTTTGTACATACTTTGCACATACTTTGTACATACTTTGCACATACTTTGTACATAGCACATACTTTGCACATACTTTGTACATACTTTGCACATACTTTGTACATAGCACATACTTTGCACATACTTTGTACATACTTTGCACATACTTTGTACATAGCACATACTTTGCACTTACTTTGTACATACTTTGCACATACTTTGTACATAGCACATACTTACCTTGCGCATACTTTGCACATACTTTGCACATACTTTGTACATAGCACATACTTTGCACATACTTTGTACATACTTTGCACATACTTTGTACATAGCACATACTTACCTTGCGCATACTTTGTACATACCTTGCACATACTTTCTATATACTTTGCACATACTTTGTACACACTTTGTACATACTTTGCACATACATTGCACATACATAGGTATTGACAGCACATACTTTGACAAATAATGTGGTCGGGTTTTGACAGGCGTCACAGCTCAGTTGGTAGTAGCTCTGTTTTTCATGTATGGTCGTGATTCGATTCCCATCCCGAGTAAATGTTTGTGTGATAATACGTTATAACAAAAAAAATATAAATATATTCTATCAGCAATCAAAATTCCATATCACAAGCTTTGCTTAGTTTGGGACTAGAGTGTGATGTGTGAAATGTCTGTGATGAACAAAAATATTTGTTCTGTGTCTGGGTGTTACTATGTATGTATTTACAAAAAATATGTATAAATATTCTATCAACAATCTAGTTACCATAGTACAAGCTTTGCTTAGTTTAGAACTGAGGAAACTAGGACTGTTTAAAATGTTGTGAATCATTATTTTTTGTAAATTAGTAAACACTGGCACTTAAAATCTATATTATTAAGTTTATTTTAATTATTTCAACTTTGATTTTCAGAGAAAGTTAAAATAAAATACTTCAAGATCCCAGAAACTAACACAGATACAACTAAAAACAACGCATCTACTAAAAATATTGATAAAACATATATTGAAGAAGTATCTAATAATGAAGAACAGATTGAAAAAGAACTTGATAATAAAGACATGACTATCAACAAGGAAGGAACTTGTAATATTAATAAAGAAAACTCCGATACTGAAGTTTTTGATAACGAAAATGATCACAATAATACTAAAAATGATGAAACATATCATAACACTGAAGAGACTAATAATTTCAGTAAAGAAAATGATGATAGATTACTTTCTGATGACGAAAATCATCAAAATAATGCGGATATTGGTGAAACAAATCAAAGTAATGAACGAGCTTGTGAAGACGATGATGACGCAAAGCTAACTGATATTGATAATCACCAAAATGATACTGATGATGGTGAAGTAAGCCAAAACTGTAAAGAAATTGATGATTCCACTAAAGATAATCAAAACGCAGTGCTTTCTGATGACAAAAATCTTGAAAATATTATTGAAAATGACGAAACAGGACATACTAAAAGAATTCGTAATAACAATCAAAATAATGATACAGATGACGAAAATCATGAAAATACAGCTAAAAATGATGAAGCAGTCAATAATACTAAAGGAATTCGTTATAACAATCAAAATAATGATGATACAGTCGATGAAAATCATCAAAATACAGCTAAAAATGATGAAGCAGTCAATAATACTACTATTCTTCATATCAATCCAAGTAATGGTGATACAGATGACGAAAATCATCAAAATAAAGCTAAAAATATTAATTATGATGGAACTATAACTAAAGGCAATGATGACATTAATATTGAAAATAATACAAACAATACCAACAATGAATCATTTGATTTTAGTACAGATAACGAAATTCTGTCTGATACAGATAATAACATAATTAAAAATGCAAGCAAAGATAATAAAAATGATAGTAAAGAATCTATTAATAATGAAATAGAATCAGAATCAGATGATTCTTTTGATAAACCATTGCTAGAAAGAAGGAATAAGAAAAGAAGTAAAAAAGTGAAGAAAATGGAATTCAAAACGTTTCAATGTTATATATGCTTTAAGGTTAGTTTTTTATCTTAGTTATAATTAAAACGACAGGCGTCACAGCTCAGTTGATAGTTGCTCTGCCTTCCATGCTGTGGGTCGTGGGTTCGATTCCCACCGAAACGTTTGTGTGATAAACACTAATGTTTGTTCTGTGTCTGAGTGTCTATGTATTCTATGTATGTATTTACAAAATATGTTATAAGTATTCTATCAGCAATCTAGTTCTATGTCTAGTGTACCTAGTACTTTTACAAGCATTGTATTTTTTATGTATTCTATGTATGTGTTTACAAGACGAACTGCAAAAATGATAGAATACTCATAAGTATTCTATCAGCAATCTAGTTCTAAGTCTAGTTCCTTTACAAGCATTTTGTTTTCAATATTTATAATATGTTGCAGCTATACGAAACAAAAGATGATCTTATGTCACACTGTCAAGAACATTATGACATGTGTCATTCTGTCACTCTCAGCAAATGTCCGTTATGTGGGTACGTCAGTCACAAAGGTATAGCCCCGCATTTGAAATTAAAACACGAAATATCCCTCAAGATTCCGATACACAGAATGAAAAAACAAGATGGCGGATACATCTGTCACGCTAATGGAACAACCGTAGAAATAATCCCCAGCGTGAAAATACTCAACAAAGTAGCCAGTGATACCATAGACAAGAAGAAAAGAGAAATAAACAATCAAACCATAGCCAAACCTAAACTAGTTAAAATTAAAAATAACTGGATCGTAGCAAAAGAAGCAATTCCAATAGAATATGATGAGATACCCGAAATTAGTGACCGTGATATGCATAAGCTTAAAATATCCGATAATGATGTGGACAGACTTGGACAACTAAGCCGTGTAGCGAGAAATAAATCCCTGAAAATGATGTATCCATGTTTCAAATGTGACAAAATATGTCAAACTTTCAGCGCGTTGAAACTACACAAGAGAAGACATGAAGAGAATCCAGTCCCGTTCAAACCTAAAGTCAAAAAGTGCAATAAAACTATAAATATAAATAAACCAGCGAAATTAAACATAGCTAATCGTACAGCATTTCCTAAAGCTATTAAAAATAACCATAAATGTGATGAAAAGTTGAAAGAATTCTATGAAAGCAACATAAGAGGTGGTGATATAGAATTTTGGCAGTTTCTCAAAATATATAACAAAATGACCAGAGAGAAAATTGAAGATTTCAAAGATTTGGAAAATAGAACCGATTTTGGTAATCATTTGGATTATTATAAGGATGTTGCGAGCGATGGCGAAGTAGAATAGAAAAATATATGTATGTAATGTATTGTATTAAGTATGTCAGTCTTCTAGTACCCATAACACAAGCTCTGCTTAGCTTGGGGCTAGATGATGTTGTGTGGATTGTCCAGCATTATTTATTTATTATGCTATTACTTAGCTTCTATCGCGGGCCTTGAGCGTGGAGACCGAATCCAGAAATTCCGTAACGAAATAACCGAACGAAAATAACCTAACACGTGCGTAGTCCAGCAAAAAATGCTATGCAATAGGTTTACCGCGGCAGTCCCCGAGTGCCACACGTCTTTTTTGTTGTATTATTTTGTGCATAGTTTGTTGCAGCCTTAGTTTTGTTGAATCTTCGGTGTCTAAGTTTGAGCACATGATTATTTGTCAATAGGTACCATAATGTGTATGGAATTAAAAAACAACTTTTACTTAAATACCTTCAAATAACAGTTTTCAATACATTTAGCTAAGTGCAATAATTATAGGTGAATAGTTTGTGAGATCGTTATTTAGTTATTAAATTAAAAATGAAGTTTACGTTTAAGTTTTGTTAACTAATAAATAAAATAAGTTTACGTTGAAAAATAAAACATAGAATGTAACAGAATGACTTTTATTTCACATAATTATACTATCTAAAGCGCCATTTACATGATGCCAGTTTCTTGCCTATTGCATACAATAAAATTGAAGCAATAAATTACCTGCATGGTCTAAACAGTACGTAACATTTTGATCTTTGCGCAAGTTTTGCTTGCCAAAATTGTCTTGGTGTAAACAGCACATACAAAAATTTACAAAACCTTCCAACACTTGAATGAAAAATTTGACAACGCAAATACGTGCAATACTTGAAGCAACCCGCCAATGAATGGTACACGCACTTATAACTCTATTTAGACAAGGCAAAACTTGAAAGCAATAATCTCCTAAACATTATTGTATTGGTCTAAACAGAAGACATTTGCAACTATTTTTTGTCAAGACTTGCATTCAATAATTGCGTTCAATTTTTTTACTTGTATCCACGTGTAAACAGTTACGTACAATTCTTGAAGGGCAATTATCGCACTTCATTTATTGCATTCAATAATTGCACTTGAATGTACAAGAAAATTGTATCGTCTAAACCAGGCTTTAGACTATTGTAATCTTGATTTAAATCACCATAAACCAGCCAGCCCCCGCGATTTTCAATAGTTTTTAAACAGACTTGTTTGACTACAAGCGTTACATTATCAATAATTCTATCATAGCACTGATCGTCTAAATATACCTTACATTTTAATCTACATCTATGGTCTATACGCCTTTGTCTGTTGTCTATAGTTAGGTTTGATAGATAGTCTGCAGTGTTGGCAACGTAGTATACTTTCCCTTCTTCTGTGTATATTGTGTAAATTACTATTCACAGTTAAAGATATATATTTTTAGTGTAAAGGTGAACTTTAGTAAACCTATTTGTACATTCTGTGTTTACATTTTGTCGTATCACCAAGTGATAGAATAATTTAATTACGTTACTCCTGAGTATGCTTAACCAAGTTAGTAGTTAAATCGTAATAAATAAGTTACTTACCAGTATATGTTAGAAAAAAAAAGGTAGGTTTCACTTCTGCCGGCACTCCGGGAGTGCCGGCAGAAGTGAAAACTTCAATATTAACGTTGTGTTTAATTATAAGTATAAAAGTACTATCATTTATGAGGTAGAATACAATGTTTATGTTTTTATTTTTTTTTATTTTTCGCCCTGTGCCGCCTAAACAGAGCAGCACACTCAGGCACGGTAGAAAGAGTGGGCGATACTAGTTCCTCTCCCTTCCCCTCGATCTTACGCTTTTTCGATCAGCATCACGTGACCCTGACGCGAGTTTGAAAGTTTTTACCCACCCAGCGCCGCTAAAGAAGTTTTCACTTCAAAATATAAGTTCCACATTTTTCTAACAAGAATCTCATGGGAATGCGGTCTGAATATTTATAGGGATATGTTTCCCTAAGAATTGGGAGAATTCGAAATACAAGACTGGCAGCACCGAGTGCCGCGGGTCATTCGGATTTTCGTATTATCTTTTATTACAAATACGTAAAATAGTCAGAAAATCGTAGATATTAACACGTAATTATATTTAGTAAACGTTTTAATTGGCTTGATAAACATTTTTCAGCGAAGGTATGGTATAATGTTTATTTATATTTTCATAACCTTGTATTTAGTAAGTTTAATTAATTAATGTGTTTGGAAGATAAAGTGCCCACTCATTTTTTCTTAGATTTTTACTGCTTTTTTGCTGTTCCGTATCTTGTTTTGTAATATTAGTCAAGGAAAACCTTCAAATTAATGAATTTATATTATGTTTGATTATGTCATGCATGTTGTATATATATTGTAGAAAAAGCTCAAATACTTTTGCGTCACAGCTCAGTTGGTAGTAGCTCTGCCTTATGCTATGGGTTGTGGGTTCGATTCCCACCCAGAGCAAATGTTTGCGTGATGAACATAAATATTTGTTCTGTGTCTGTTAGGTACTATGTATATATTTACAAAAAAGATATACAGTTCAAGTTTTGCTTAGTTTGGGACTAGATTATGATGATTTGTCCATGAATATTTATTATTTTATTATTATTTAACAATCCTGTCTTTAAAACCAATCTTATTATTTCAGAAAAGCCGATATGCTGACCACAAGCTTACAACACCACATAAAAAAACTACTGCGAGTACCAAACACACAAAAAATAAAACAATGTTCTTGTATATGCAGATATCTATATAAAAATACCTTTAAATATGACAATAAATTAATAATAATAAAAAGGCATTCAACGCAAAGTGATCAACACCGACAGAAAGTGGTTATTGAAACAAGTACACCGAATATCGTTGATAAACTCAGTTATGAGAAAATATTGCCGTTGAAAGATAAATTGTTCTGGAGGGATAAAGTTGATCCGTACTTGAAACTGGCAAGATGGGACAAGCCTATAGGTAAGAATAATACTATATATATCGACAGGCGTCACAGCTCAGTTGGTAGTAGCTCTGCCTTCCTTGTTGGGTGTTGGGTTCAATCCCCACTGAGTTCAACCCACCTTCCTCCTACCTACTCCCTTCCTATTCCCTACCCACTCACTACCTACTTCCTACCTTCCTCCTGTCTACTCCCTTCCTATTCCATACCCACTCCCTACCTACTTCCTACCTTCTCCCTACCCACTTCCTACCTTCTCCCTACCTACTTCCTACCTACTCCCTTCCTATTCCCTACCCACTCCCTACCTACTGCCTACCTACTTCCTACCTTCTCCCTACCTACTTCTTACCTTCCTCCTACCTACTCCCTTCCTATTTCCTACCCACTCCCTACCTACTCTACCTATTCTATATAGACTAAAATCGAAAAATATCTATCTATGTAACGTATTGTATTACGTATGTCAGTCTTCTAGTACATAACACAAGCTCTGCTTAGCTTGGGGCTAGATGGTGTTGTGTGGATTGTCCAGCATTATTTATTTGCAGGTCTATCTACTATTCTGGCCGTGCTCATGGTCCATAGCAACGGGGGCCATTGTCTCCGGTGTAGATTATATCCACTGCTTTGACTTATTTAATATTTATTTCCTACCGACTTCCTACTTCCCTACACACTCCCTACCTACTTCCTACCTTCCTCCTACTTCCTACCCACTCCCTACCTTCCTTCTACCTACTCACTACCCACTTCCTACCTACTCTACCTATTCTATATCACACATAATATTCCAGGTATCTACCTTCTATTCTGGCCGTGCTCATGGTCAATAGCAACGGGAGCCATTGTGACCGGTGTAGATATATCCACTGCTTTAACAACTGCCGGAGTATTTCTAATTGGAGCCGGCTTAATGAGAGGAGCGGGTTGCACTATTAATGATATGTGGGATAAGGATATTGATAAACAAGTAAGTGTTATTTAATAATAAGTCTTCTATACTATTAAACTAATCTATACTTCTATACTAATATTATAAAGAAGTAAAGTTTGTGTGTTTGTTAAATTGTAAGGGGTAATCTCGGGATCTACTGAACCGATTTTAAAAATGATTTCACCAATAGAAAGCCACATTATTGCTGAGTGTCATCTATACTTCTATACTAATATAATATAATATATAATAATATTATAAAGAAGTAAAGTTTGTGTGTTTGTAAAATTGTAAGGGTTCTCGGGATCTATTGAACCGATTTTAAAAATTCTTTCACCAATAGTAGGTAAGCCACATTATTGTTCAGTGTCATAGGTTATATAAAAACCCGAAAAATGAAAAGGCTTTTACGTGGTAGTCCGTTTTGCAAAGTTAATCGGAGAAAAAACGGTCGAATTTATGCCCAACGAAGTGGGCACGGGTCAGCTAGTTTTATTAATTAGCGGGTTGATCGTCCTAATGACAGGCGTCACAGCTCAGTTGGTATCTCTGCCTTCCATGCTGTGAGTCGTGGGTTCGATTCCCACCACGGACAATTTACACTTCACACTCTAGTCCCAAACTAAGCAAAGCTTGTACTATGGGAACTAGATTGCTGATAAATACATAGAAACACTCATACACAGAACAAATATTTATGTCCATCACATAAACATTTGCTCTGGGTGGGAATCGAACCCACGACCCACAGCATGAAAGGCAGAGCTACTACCAACTGAGCTGTGACGCCTTTCAAGTATTTTTGCAATAGTCTCAATATTTTTTGTACATAAATATCAAAATGTAATTTAATTAAATAAATAAATGTTTTTATTGTTCAAAATAGGCTTAAAATGTAAGAAGCGAAGTATATTCACATAAACTGTAACTGCCCTAATGTAATTAATTATTTTAAACCTGTTATTGAAAGTGTCCTGCTGACAACTCGCTTGAACTAATTATATAACTTGTTTATATTTAATATTTAATTATTTTATTCTTACTCTTCAGGTCGATAGAACTGCAACAAGGCCGTTGGTCACTGGTTCTGTTTCCACCACTGGGGCAGTGACCTTTCTAGGAGTTCAATTATCAGCGGCGCTCGCTGTTTTATTACAATTAAACTGTTACAGCGTCGCGTTGGGAGCCAGTAGTATGGGTAAGTTGAGGTCAAATATTAGTCAACGGTCAAGTTTTAGTCAAAGGTTAAGTGTTAGTCAAAGGTCAAGTTTTAGTGAAAGGTAGTATTGATTCAATTCAATTTTTATTTAATGGCGTCTGGGGGTTAGCCAATTTCGCCAATGTCACGTTGCAAGGCTTGTTTATGTTTGTGGGCAACGTTGGACGGTAAATTGTTAATTTTTTTTCTTTTTTTTCGTATTTTAAGTTTATGGGCAACGTTGGACGGTATTTTTGTTATTTTTTTTCTTTCGTATTTTATTTACAACGTCCTTCCGCCATCTTGGTGATGGCGAAAGGCCGGTAGTATTGATCAGTTGAGGTCAAATTTTAGTCAAATGTCAAATTTTAGACAAATATCAAGTCAAGTAAGGTCAAATGTTAGTGATGGACATGTCTTTGTTAAATGACAAGTCAATGTCAAATCTTAGTGAAGTGTTAGGTCAAGTACAAATCTTAGTGAAATGTTAGGCCAAGTTCATTAGTGAAAAGGTAGATCATAATTCAGAGGTGGTTTTAATATAAGTTTAATGTAGATGAGATTTTTTTTGATAATCATGAAAAATTGATTTTAAAATATTATTACAAACTTAGTTGTGACTGATATCACTGTGCAATTGGTAGTAGCTCTGCCTACTATGCTGTGGGTCGTGGGTTTGATTCCTACCCAGAGCAAATGTTTGTGTCATAAACATAAATATTTGTTCTGTGTTTGAGCGTTTCTATGTATTCTATGTATATGTATTTACAAACAAATATTGTAAGTATTCTATCAGCAGTCTAGTTCCCATAGTACAAGTTTTGCTTAGTTTAAGACTAGAGTGTGATGTGTGAATTGTCCGTGAATATTTATTTATTTATGTATTTCATTTCAGCTTTGGTGATCACATACCCGTTAGCGAAACGATTTACAAACTACCCTCAAGTATTTTTAGGAGCTACTTTCAACTGGGGCGCGTTATTAGGATTTAGTGCTATTACCGTAAGTTATTTTAATATATTTAAAATATATTTTCATGTAACACTTTTAATAACAACAAAAAAAAATGGTTGTCTGTAAAGTCGGTTTACTGACGATAGTTGAACGTGACAACGTCACTTCATGGAACGCCTCAGAACGCCTCATGAGTCATGTTTTTGACGTGACAACGTCTTATAATTCGATAGAGCCGGCTGCACGCACGAAAAAACATGACTCATGCGGCGTTACCTCGCTCTGAGGCGTTCCATGTAAGGCTTGAAGTGCAAGCGAGAGCGCGGAACGAGCGACAAAGAAGCACAATCGGCCTTTGCGTTCGTTGTCACGTTCAACTATCGTCAGTAAACCGACTTTACAGACAACCATTTTTTTCGTGCGTGCAGCCGGCTCTATCGAATTATAAGACGTTGTCACGTCAAAATATCATCAAAATCTGATGATTCCACAACATGGAAGGCAAAGCTACTAACAACGCCATCTAGTCGTAATATAAGAAAAGCGACTGCATTATTGTTCGCTAGATGGCGCTGATTTATCTAAGGTGATACCTCTCGTTCTAGCGGGAAATTAATATTCATTTATAATAACTTACTTAATTAAATTACTGTACAAAACAGTTAAATAATTAAGTAAGTTAATATGAAGAACCAATCTCAAAAATTGATACAGGGTTACACAGAAATTTATTGTTTATGTTCGCAAAATAGCTTAAACTAGAGACTAGTAATATAAATAGACTGCCAATCTCATACAAAGAAACGTGACTCGGAAAAAGGTGAAATCCTCGAGTTGTAGTGGCTTATTTCTAGATGGCGCTGAAAAATTATCGTAAAAATGATCCTAACAGCACTAAAAGCCACAAAATCTGTATTATTTCTGTGTTAGTGCACACCAGAAATTTTATTTTATTTTTAGGTGATCGTAAACAATGATTTATACCATAGGTTTGATCGGAATACAGCGCCATCTAGAAATAAGCCACTACAACTCTCGGATTTCACCTTTTTCCGAGTCACGTTTTTTTGTATGAGATTGGCAATCTATTTATATTACTAGTCTCTGCTTAAACTAGTAAAAGATATAACAGTTCAGCCGCAATAAAAAAAACCCAAAAAAATTTGATATCGCTAAAAAAACGTGGTTCTCAATTCAAGTGTATAATTAGCGATTAATTCGCTAATATATTAGCATCAACCGAAGGAAGGTATCAATACCACAACACAGGTTTTATTAACCTAGCGTGGCTTTTGATGCGACCTCGACCATGTTACCCTCTAAATGTACTTAGTTGTAATAAAGGCTTGTAAAGGCTTGTAATATCGTATACTTAACGGTAACTTTTGTGAAACTACATTATACACACGCGTAGACTTCATAATATGACAGCTTATACAATATACTTTCGATCCTGTATTTTTATGAATTGTAGTAAGTACATGTCTTACTTAGCTCGTATAAGCACAGTCACGCACAGTTTTGTTTTTGAATATGTAATCTACCGTGGTGTTGTATTCTTTTGTAAACTGTATGTATTGTGAAAGTTAAAATAAAGTATTATTATTATTATTATATTAAATTCGGCAATTGTTTACAGATTTTGATGATTATTTTGTGTATAAAAATCAACCAACCAACTCTTACTAATATTGATAAATTACCTAATCATATAAAGGAATTAAAAGGACATCTATTCAGTAGAAAATTATTTAATGTACTTATTGATCATTGTTTTTATTCTGTAGAAGATTATTTTAATTTTAATTTTAAGTTTGACATTAATATTGCGATACCCTTGAAGAGGGTTCATGTGTGAAACTAACATTAACAATATTTGTAACCTGACATGTACCATTATGAATGCAATAAATATATTGAGTACCTATTGAGTATTTATACTATTAACTGAGCTGTGACACCTGTCGAATATATTTATGTTTTGTTTTCAGGGCTCAGTAGACCCACATATATGTCTGCCTATGTACGCGGGTGCCTTAGCTTGGACTGTTATTTATGATACTATATACGCACACCAGGTAATCTTAAAATCATTTTAAAATCACGCTCTAGTCCCAAACTAAGCAAAACTTGTACTATGGGATTTAGATTGTTGATAGAATTGTTATATACTTACGTTTTTTTTGTGTGTAACACCCAGACATCAAATATTTATGTTCATTACATTCGGGGATCGAACCCACGACTCACAGCATGGAAGGCAGAGCTACTATCAACTGAGCTGTGACCTCTGTGCAGAAGAGTTCCCAACCCGATTATATATACAACTTGTAGTTACTAATAAGACTTTAAATAAATGTGTAAATAATAAAAACTATTGTTTGTTTATTTTTTGGGGTCATTCAGAAAGTCCGTCACACAAATTTCATGATTTTTGATGCCCCCTCCCCCGTCCTTATTACATTTGTAAGACAAAGACAAAAAAATCATATCATATTAAAAAAATGTTTTTGTAATTAAAATATTTAATCAAAATTTTCAGGATAAAACAGACGACGCTCGTATCGGTATAAAATCAACCGCACTAACATTCGGCTCGAGAACGAAACCGCTACTCTCCGCCACATTACTACTAAGCAGTGGGAGCCTTCTCTACGCGGGCTATGCCGCAAATCTATCTCATATTTATACACTCGCTATATTGGGATATGTAGCTAGTGTAGGACAACAGGTGATAAACTAATATAATATAATAAATAAATAATGCTGGACAATCCACACAACATCATCTAGCCCCAAGCTAAGCAGAGCTTGTGTTATGTACTAGAAGACTGACATACTTAATACAATACATTACATAGATACATATTTTTTATTATACATATAAAATACACAGAACACCCGGAATAAATATTTGCAGATCGTACAAACATTTATCCCAAGGCGGGAATCGAACCCGCAACTCTCTCTCTCATAGAAAGCAAACCAGTTTCGCATTGAACCGTGTGGTGTCGCGACTATTATTTTTTGTGTATTCAGGTTTTTAGTATAGGCGACCAAGAAATTGGTTTACCACTCTAAGGCTGAATATCATTTGCACGTACAAAACATCAAGGGCTATTTTCGCTTGACAGATTAATAACTGCTACGTCAGAATCTGTCAATCTGTAATCCTTAGCGAATAATTATGTTACTGGGAGATGTCATCAAAAGTGGTAGACCAATTTCTTGGTCGCCTATACATAATAAATATTAATACTAAATCGAAAGGAACTTCGTTCTATCCGGGTGTCCCTTGACACCTTTCAAATATTTTTAATTTTATTTTTTAAGTAAAATATTTTTTTTTCATTTCAGATATACACCTTGGACATAGATAATCCTACGGATTGCGCTAAAAAATTCTTCTCAAATTCATACATTGGATTTATAATACTAGCCGGTATATTAGGAGGGGGGTACGGTAGTTATATTGAGAATAGACGGAAGAATATAGATAAGAATCCTAGTAGTAAAGTCAAAAGTTGTGTTTTTAGGTAAATAAATAAATATAATTAATAAATGATAATGCTAGACAATCCACACAACATTATCTAGCTCCAAGCTAAGCAGAGCTTGTGTTATGTACTAGAAGACTGACATACTTAATACAATACATAGATAGATATTTTTTATTATACATATTATACCCAGAACACTCGGAATAAATAAGGGGGTATACATTTATTTATTTATTATCCAAAAAAAAAATATCTTATAAAAAGTAGCGTTGTTTTTAAGTCATTATTACGTATGGTAATCAATACTTCAAGCCTGCGCTAACTTTTTATAGGATAGACCGATAAGTCAGGGACAAATCACACATCACACTCTAGTCCCAAACTAAGCAAAGCTTGTACTATGGGAACTAGACTGCTGATAGAATACTTACATTTTTTTTGTAAATACATAATAAAATAAAATATTAAGTTACAATAAACTTTATGTAATGAGATATAGAAAGAATGAGCTCTGCCTTCCATGCTGTGGGTCGTGGGTTCGATCCCCAGAGCTAATGTTTGTGTGATGAACATAAATAGTTGTGTCTGGGTGTTACTATGTATTATAATGTATTTACAAAAAAAAAAATCTAGTTCCCATAGTACGCTTTGCTTAGTTTGGGACTAGAGTGTGATGTTGTTTCAATAAGTGTGTTTGTATGACAATTATTTTAAATTCTGGGATGTAATTAGTGGGTTCGATTCCCAAAGAGAGTAAATATTTATATTGTGAATTGTAAACATAGATTTTTATAAATATGTACAAACTATGTACCTAGGTACAAAATAAATGTATAGTCATGTTCTTCTATCTAGTTCCCATAGTACAAGCTTGGCTTACTTTGGGGCTAGATGGCGTTGTGTGATATTTATTTAATTTGGTAACTGAGGTCAGTTGGGCTATGGCTTGTACCTACTGTAGGTTGTGGGTTCGATACCCACTTTGGCTATGTTCATTATGTAATATAAGAAAAGATTATGTATAGATATTGCGTTGTACAAGTTTGGCTTAGTTTGGGCTTAGTTGGCCCTGTATGGAATATTATTTTGTATTTTACCTAGCTCTGGCAAGTTTGGCCTAGTTTGGTTCTAAATGGCGCCGAATGTAGTATTATACATGTTATTTAGCTTGGCTTAGCTTGGGCCAAAATGGTGTAGTATGAAATATAATTTCAGATATTAATCTAATACTTACAATACAAGCTTGGCTTAGCTTGGAGCTAGATGGCGCTGTTTGTTATATTTATCGGTTACCTGGCTTTATATAATACAAGTTTGGTTTAGTTTGGGGCTAAGTGGCTCTGTGGGAAATATCCACGTTTTATTTGTAATTAATTAATGGTAATTAGTCAAAGAATATACCTCGCATTTATAATTAAAATGTTAAGAGTTTTTTAATTAACAAAACTTTACGAATATCATTTGTAATATTTATTTTATTATAGACAGGCGTCACAGCTCAGTTGGTAGTAGCTCTGCCTTCCATGCTGAAGGTCGTGGGTTCGATCCCCACCAAGAACAAACATTTGTCTGTATGTATTTTATTTATTTGCGAGTATTGTTGAACCATAATAGTTTTGTAAAGTACAGAATGTATATTGGATAGATGTATATGGTAACCATATACATCTATCCAATATACATTCTGTAAAAAACCATATTATGTTTTTTTTAGAAGCCCTCCTAAAAAAATACCCTCTGTATTAACGGCCAGTTTCTGGAAACCCAAATAACGATTGATCCGAGTTTGACACATAGTTATTATTTGTTTTTTTCGTTGATCATCGTTCGAGAAACCGGCCGTCAGTCTTGTATTTAGTTTAAATGGTGTGCTGTGATTAGTGTATTAATTATGAATATTAATAAGTTTAGTAGAAGATTTACACTTACGACAGTAAGTCTACACTGCGCGGTTTTGACTCTTCATTGAACAGTGTGAGTCGGAAACAACAAAGGTTACAAAAAAAAACACGTTTTTGTATGAGAGCTTAAATATTTATTGGAACGAAGTTCATTATCGCGCGTTGCGAAAGTTTTTTCAAACTTTATTTATACTTTTTGGAACGAAGAAGGAACTTCGTTCCAAAAACTCTTGGTTAGCAAATTGCTGAATTAGAGTTGTTTACCCTTTCGTAATTTAATTCGCTTCTTGATCATTTTAATTACTTAACTTTAAGGGCCGCAAACTGCAGACTTTTTATCGGCCGATAGTTTGGTCGGCTTCTTAATCAGTATGAAGATGTATGCAGATGCGCACATTACAGTGATTCAGTCTTCATACTGATTAAGAAGCCGACCAAACTATCGGCCGATAAAATGTCTGCAGTCTGCGGGGACTCGCCACAATTTCTGTCAAAGTTCGTACATGATTTTGTTAGACTATAGATAAAAGAATAGATAGAATATACCAAAAATGTTGTTTAATTTTAATAAGTAAATAATGTTGAAATATATTGTTTCTTGCCATACATTTTGTGTTATTATTTATTAGTCCTGAGACTCTATTAGCAGTTTTTTGGATAGTAAATATTTTATTTAGTTTATCAGATGTGATTGCGGCCAAGCGTTTGACTATATTGCATATTGTGTCTTTAAGTATAATATCAATATGGGTCAATTATTGATACTTTGTATTGAAAAAAAATTATTATTATTTATTGACAAAATGTACATTTACATATAAAATACATAAGAAACAGCTGAGCTATCTACAGACCCTTGCAAACGATCTATAGATAGTTCAACTGATCCAAATCAGTACCAATCGGAAGCGTACTTTGTATTAGTAATAAGTTACCTGAAATAAAGTGATTTGATTTGATAAAAAAAATACTAAAATTATCTTCTTCTTCTTCTTCTTCCTGCCCTTATCCCACTAGGTGGGGTCGGCACAACATGTTCGTTTCTTCCATTCTCCTCTATCATCCGTCATCTCAGTATTCACTCCTTTCACATCCATATCATTTTTCACACAATCCATCCATCTTTTCTTAGGCCTACCTCTTCCTCTATATCCATCCACATTCATACCTAGCACTCTTTTCGTCACATGACATTCTTCTCTTCTCATAACATGTCCATACCACGCCAAATATAAATACAAATAAATATAATATAAATAAATATAAAAAATATAATAAAAATACAAATATAAATAAATACTAAAATTATCAAAATATACTTAAAAATAAATTTTTATTCTATTCAAAACCGATTTCAATCGTCATCGATTAGTACTAATCGAGTAGTATCAAAAACACATAGGTAGGATCTTTATGATATTTATACAGGGTGTAAAAGGAGGCACCCCACCCGTCCATAAGCTAAGCAAAAGGCCGATGGAGGAACTCAATGCTAATTTTTGAAGTGAAAACCTCTTTAGCGGCGCTGAGCACTTTTTTTTGTATGGGTAAAAACTTTCAAACTCGCGTCAGGGTCACGTGATGCTGATCGAAAAAGCGTAAGATCGAGGGGAAGGGAGAGGAACTAGTATCTCCCACTCTTTCTACCGTGCCTGAGTGTGCTGCTCTGTTTAGGCGGCACAGGGCGAAAAATAAAAAATAATAAAAAATAAAAACATAAACATTGTATTCTACCTCATAAATGATAGTACTTTTATACTTATAATTAAACACAACGTTAATATTGAAGTTTTCACTTCTGCCGGCACTCCCGGAGTGTTACCTTTTTAATGCAATAAAGGCAAACGCTTGGCCGCAACCACATCTGATGTTAAATGATGATGCGTAATATCAAAAACATATCTGTACCTTTACCATGAGTTGTCACAGTAAAATCGGCTGACTTTACTACAGTAGTTACGTCAATATTAGTGTTACGAATTTAAGTACCCAACTATCCGCTAGAGGCGCTGTACAAATCTTCATACATTTTTTTAACTACAGACGCTAGCGAGTGTATTAAATATAGTATAGTAAAAACTCATGGTAGAGCTACAGATCTTTATGATATTTATACAGGGTGTAACAGGAGGGGTGGACCATAAGCAAAAGGGCGATAGGGGAGCTCAATGCTAAATTCTTTTTTAGCATTTTAGGCAAACGCTTGGCCGCAATCACATCTGATGTTAAATGATGATGCGGCCTACGGTGTAACGCGTTTGCCTAGATAGAACCTATTCACTCTCCTCTTGAAAACATCCAAATTATATGTATCTGGAAACACCGACGCCGGCAACGAATTCCACTCTGTATCGGTTCTCAAAATAAAACTTGAGCCAAAGCGTTTTTGTTCATATATTATTTATTTAAGTATATGAAATATAATTAAATTTTATCCTTGGGAAAATGGAGAACTCCGGTTGGTTGTCAAGTAGTATATTCCGGTAGATCTGCAAAAAAAAATTTCATGAATATCTGGTTCAGCGCTGAATAGCAATGCTGATAGCATTGCTATTCAGCGCGGCAATGCAGCCAGTGTCTTGGGTACGCGACGATTGCTACTGATTGGGATCAGTTGAACTATCTATAGATTTGCAACGGTCTGTAGATAGCTCAACTGTTTCTTATGTATTTTATATGCCTATGTACATTTTGTAAATACTGTAATAGTCTAGTCGTAAGTTTGTAATGACAGGATCGTTGAACAGCCCATTTGGCCTTATTTCAGAAACCCTAGCCCTAATACTTAGTTCGGGTGTTCTTGGGACATCTTCTTTTGAACGACTGAATATAGCTTATACAAGGTTAAATTTAATATAATATCTAGATATTGTGACTGATTAATCTGACCTTAAAAATTAATTGTTTTTGTTTTGTTTATTTAGGTTACCATAGGTAGGGACTTTGAAGTGTGACATACCTATACTTATTATATATTATATCGATAGGCATTGAGCTCCCCCATCGCCCTGCCACTTTTGGCCCACCCCTGCTGTTACACCCTGTATATAAACAATAATTTAAGAAAGCTAGTATATTTCTTACCCAGTTTTCGGCACCAAACCTCCCATCTGCAGTGTTCCCCACAGATAGCACTGTCCGAGCATAGCCGAAGGATACGAAGCACAGCGACGACCAGTAAACCCTCCTGAGGTCAACGACTCCGCCATGTAGTAGTAGCACCTAAAAAAAAATGGTTGTCTGTAAAGTCGGTTTACTGACGATAGTTGAACGTGACAACGAACGCAAAGGCCGATTGTGCTTCTTTGTCGCTCGTTCCGCGCTCTTGCTTGCACTTCATGGAACGCCTCAGAACGCCTCAGAACGCTTCATGAGTCATGTTTTTTCGTGCGTGCAGCCGGCTCTATCGAATTATAAGACGTTGTCACGTCAAAAAGACGTGTGGCACTCGGGGACTGCCGCGGTAAAGCTATTGCATAGCATTTTTTGCTGGATTACGCATGCGCAGTGTTAGGTTATTTTAGTTACGTAATTTCTGGATTCAGTCTCCACGCTCAAGGCCCGTTTTTGACGTGACAACGTCTTATAATTCGATAGAGCCGGCTGCACGCACGAAAAAACATGACTCGTGCGGCGTGACCTCGCTTTGAGACTCATGCGGCGTTACCTCGCTCTGAGGCGTTCCATGAAGTGCAAGCGAGAGCGCGGAACGAGCGACAAAGATGCACAATCGGCCTTTGCGTTCGTTGTCACGTTCAACTATCGTCAGTAAACCGACTTTACAGATAACCATTTTTCTATATAGATAGAACAACATAGGTTGGTAGGTATATGTACCTAGCGTGATCGCAATCCTGAGAATTACACCCTGGCATGTCGACACCACCGTTGGGATAGAAGTCCACGTCAGCTAGAGTGGCGATATATCCTAGGAGACCAGCGTTGGTGTGGATGGCTTCTGTATACGCTCCGTCAGTGGACCTGAAGCGATTGTCGTTGGTTATCCAGCCGGGGAAAGCTGCGTCAAGAGCTGGAACAGATATACAGACATAAATAACGCTGGACAATCCACACAACATCATCTAGCCCCAAGCTAAGCAGAGCTTGTGTTATGGGTACTAGAAGACTGACATACTTAATACAATATCTACATTACATAGATAGATATTTTTTATTATAAGTACTTACATATAAAATACCCAGAACACCCGGAGTAAATATTTGCAGATCGTACAAACATTCAACAAGTCGGGAATCGAACCCGCAACCTCCGCGTCGCAGGCGAACCTTCGCCCGCCGCGCCTCATCGGTTGTCCGTTTGTGAGTCAAAGTTAAATATTTCTTTATTCAATAAAATCACGCGGTTCATTTAGAATCGTCTTACATACTACGTGATTCTAGGTGCCAGTTCCACGCGACCAGAGCCTAGAAGAACGAGCAAGAAAAGAGTTATCTATCTATATACTTATACCCCCTATCTTATAAAATGTTAGCGTTGACTTTAATTCATCATTACGTATGGTAATGAGTACTTACTTCAAGTCTGCGCTAACTTTTTATAAGATAGACCGATAGTCTATAGTACCAGTGATGTAAGCAGCTTCTCTGTTCAAGTTCCTCCCGACGATGCCGGACTGATGTCCTCCCAAACTGTGCCCAACGATGTGGAAACTAGCTGGTGTTGAGCCGGTGAACTGATTCAAGGAGTTGATGAAACGGGCTACACTCTCTCCTGAAATGATAAATATAATATGTTGAATATTATATACAATAATGACAGGCGTCACAGCTCAGTTGGTAGTAGCTCTGCCTTCCATGCTGTGGGTCGTGGGTTCGAATTCCCACCCAGAGCAAATGTTTGTGTGATGAACATAAATATTTGTTCTGTGTGTTACTATGTATGTATTTAAGAAAAAAAAAAATGGTTGTCTGTAAAGTCGGTTTACTGACGATAGTTGAACGTGACAACGTCAACGAACGCGATTGTTGTGTTATCTTTTCTTATCTTTTCTTTTCTTATCTTTTCTCAGATAATCTTATCTTTCGCGGAACGCTTCATGAGTCATGTTTTTTCGTGCGTGCAGCCGGCTCTATCGAATTATAAGACGTTGTCACGTCAAAAAATGTATAGTATAAGTATTATATCAGCAGTTTATTTCCCTCCAACCTTTGTTTAATTTGGGACTAGAGTGTGATATGTCCATTAATATTTATTTATTTATTTTATGTTAAATATTTTATCAGCACTCTAGTTCGTGATTATGAAGTTGGGGTTGGGGGTTCAAAAATATTCGCCCAAAACACTTCGACAGCGCATCTACAAATCGACAAGATTGCACCGACATCTAGTTATGAAATTGGAACTAATGATATCGGTTTTGTTCATTTTAGCAAAAAATATTATCACTATTGCAACAACGATTGCATTATATTTTATGCAACTAACTTACCTGACCTGGGCTGACGATATGGCTAGCGTGGCGGGTCGCACATGAGACTAGCACAGGGCTGCGGAGAGTGGCACAAGAAAAGGGAGGCCTATGCCCAACAGTGGGCGAAAGGGCTGCGGATGATGATGAATTTATCCAAGGGCGGATCCAGCTTTGGCGCCAGGGGGGGTCACATAGTCGTGGTCAAGTCAAGAACTTATAATTTTATTTTGATAATGTAATTCCCAAACGTTTGCCATTATACAAAGTTATTACATATATGTAGTTACATTACTTCTGTATGGTGACAAAATATATAAATAAAATAATTATGTTCAATTAGTGGTCCACCTAAGTCCTGGAACCAGCTCAGAGGGGGTCATGACCCCATGACCCCCCCCTGGATCCGCCGTTGAATTTACCTGACGTTAGTGTGTTAGACACAGCTGCAGCGTAGTTAATAGTTCCAGCTCCAGCACTCCAATCAACCACGATCACATTGACATCCTCAGCAGCTAGGAATGCAGGTATCAGCACGGTGTTGAAATCAGCTGTGACGCCGTCCAGCCACCCGTGGATGAGGATGATGGTGCGGCGTCGAGGCTCGTAGTTCACTGCACCCAACAGACCAGAACTGCCTATCAGTATCGGCTGACTGACCGTTGGATTCTGTCTGCAATTAATTAACGAAATAAGATCATATCATATATGCTGGTCGCGTGGAACTGGCATCTAGAATCACCTAGTATGTAAGACGTTTCAAAGTAATCCTTGTGATTTTATTCAATAAATGAATTTGAAGTTTGAAAAAGTTTCATAAAACCTAGAGATCCCAGTTAAAAATACATAGTGACGGTCCATACATCATGTCTATCAAAATCAAACCTAACTTGAGAAATAAAAAAGAGATGTTGCACTCGCGGGCTGACATTTTTTGCTGGATTACGCATGCGCAGTGTTAGGTTATTTTCGTTCGGTATTTTCGTTACGGAATTTCTAGATTCGGTCTTCACGCTCAAGGCCCGCGATAGAAGCTATGCAATAGCTTAATAATAACACGAGCGGAGTAGGTAATTAAGTTACAAAATACCTGAGCGGGCAAAATATTGTTTTGATGTTAGGACTATGTTACTATGACCTATTCTGTATTGCCACAGAATACGGTTGAGTACGCGAGGAACATAAGTAATACAGAATACTAGGTATAATACTATCCATCGGTCCTCAGTCCCCGAGACAAAGGTCGCTCGGCGTGGAAGATCTTCCCTTTTCGTAGGAGATACCACACCTATCTCATCACACTCTTACCTTGTGAATAGATGGTATATATTCTGCGTATCGGGTGAGTATCTAGTACTTTCGGCTACATCGCTAGCCTTGACCCACAGGTCCACGAGATGAGCGGTACCATCTGGTCCCGTGATGTACTGGTACCGGGTCTCATCGAGCTTACGGATGATAGGGTCACTTGGGAAGCCTGGAATGTGAAAAGAAGTGTTGTCAAGTCATGATGGTCGTTAGTAACTGGTACTTAAAATCACCTAGTTTAAGTATTAAGTTCCTAAAATTGCTGATTGATCTGCGTGATTTTTGACTGACTGCAAAACAGGAGATTCTCAATTTGACTGTATGGTTTTATTGTATGTATAGTACGAGATTACGTCAATAATTGAACGATTTTGATGATTATATTTTCTTTCATAGATACTTTAGCAGTGGTCCCATTAAAATTGTGATGTGAGTAAAAGTGTGATCAAACATTTATGTACTTTACAATAATGTAGTTTATACATCAAGATAACACATAGTTTGTGTCTATGTGTTATCTTGATGTAGGTATAAACTACATTATTGTAAAGTTTCATTAGAATCCATTCAGTATTTGCGTGAAAGAGTTACATACATACATACAAACTTTCGACTATGCAATATAAGTAAGAGTAGGTATTAGTCAAATTACTTATACTTATTCTTTCAAAAATAAATAATCCCGACTTAAATTGTCATTAACAAATTATACTTACTTTATAAAAAATTTTGAAAATTACTCAAAAAGTACATAAATGTTTGATCACACTTTTACTCACATCACAATTTTAATGGGTACTAAGTATAATTTACAAAGAAACTGTGCGAATTGTCAAAAATATAACGATTGCAAGACGAAATCGCGTGCACCAGCTAGTTTTTAATATTTTATTTCTTGATAGCAACTAAAATCTACTTTAATTACATTGCTATATTGATTGATCGGCCAAAACATAATTATTGTTTTTTTTAAATATCTTATCATCATTACCTAATGTGATAATGTTTATCAAGTTTTAATAATTAGTGGTATTTCCGCCAATGACATGACATATTCGCGGACATTTCACACATCACACTCTAGTCCCGAACTTAGCAAAGCTTGTACTATTGGAACTAGATTGGTGTTTTTTTTTCTGTAACCTATCTCGTCCCACTGCTGGGCAAAGGTCTCCCCCAAGTCCTTCCACTCGTCCCTATTCTCCGCTTTTTTCCACCAATTCCCCTCGAAAGTGTGATAAGATTGGTGATAGAATACTTATTTATTCCTGACAGACGTCATAGCTCAGTTGGTAGATCCTCTGCCTTCCATGCCCAAATCAAAGTCGTGGGTTCGATTGATCGAAATACATAAAAGTATTCTATCAGCATTTAGTTCCCATAGTACAAGCGTTGCTTAGTTTATGACTAGAGTTGTGTTAAATGTCTTGATAGGTATATAACTAGCGGCCCGTCCTGGGAGGTCGTCCTCGCACGGGAGGACATTTTTTGTACACCTTTGGTAACGTTACTAAAGTTTTAGTAAGTATGCTTAATGTTTTCTAGCAATAAATATAGCTTATTTTACTCAGGATAATTGTAGCTTTATAATGGTGAAAGAATTTCACACAGACAGGCATCACAGCTCAGTTGGTAGTAGCTCTGCCTTCCATGTGAGTCGTGAGTCGAGGCTTATACCCAGCAGTGGGTTAGTACGGGCTACCTATGATGATGATGATGTATTTACAAAAAAAAATGTATTTATGTAGATATTATATCAGCAATCTAGTTCCCATAGTAGAGTCTGGGACTAGAGTGTGATGTGTGAAATGTCCATGAATATTTATTTCTATTACATATTTAAATTCGGCGCAGTAGTTCTTGAGTTTATTCATTACAAACATTTATTTACGGTTTATCTTACAAATAGTTAACGCAGACTTGAAGTATTGATTACCATACTTGCTTACTTTTTTCATATCATCATCATTTCAAATAGGTACGATTTGTTGTGTATCAATATCAACTCAACTCATCAGTACTTACGTAACGATGACATAAAGTCAACGCTAACTTTTTCTATGATAGGGGGTTAGTGTAGATGTAGATTTATCTTACCTGAAGCCAAAACAAAGGCGGATATAAACAGGATCGCACTAAGCGCCATCTTGTACGAATGTGCTCAAGATTTATTTCAACCAATTTTTATGTAATTCAACGTAGATAATTAAAATCTTATCAAACTACTGGATTATCGTTGTGATTATAAAGGTAACAGGTGTAAAAGGCGTCACAGCTCAGTTGGTAGTAGCTCTGCCTTCCATGCTGTGGGTCGTGGATTCGATGCCCACAGAGCAAGTGTTTGTGTGATGAACATGAATATTTGTTCTGTCTACTATGTATTCTATATATGTATTTACAAAAAAAATACGAAGTATGATTCTATTAGCAATCTAGTTCTAATAGTACAAGCTGTGCTTAGTTTGGGACTAGAGCGTGATGTGTTAAATGTCCGTAAATATTTTATTAAGTATTTGAGATACAAATAAAGCTCGTTTCATGCGTTTTTAAATACAATCAATGTATGGGCCTTGAAGGTTAGGAGTAATAAGACTTTAAAAGATTTTTTTTTCTCAATTCAACCCATATGGTCATTTTTCAGTCGTGGCCCGCGCTCTCTAGAGTTTTGCCCATTCTCTTTTAAGTTATCAAATAATAAAGTTTTTTTTTAATTGTTAGTATTTAAACACAACTAATCTTGGGTACGCTTCCCATTGGTACTGCTTTAGATCAGTTGAACTATCTAGAGATCGTTTGCAAAAGTCTGTTGATAGTTCAACTGTTTCTTACGTATTTTATTTGCCTATGTACATTTTGTAAATACTGTAATACTTAGTCGTAGGTTTGTTTGTGAATAAAATCATAATTTAAATTAAAAAAAACTAATTTATTCATCTATTATTTATTTACAATTTATTTAGAAACACAGTTTATCATTATATTTTAGCCTCGAGAAAACGGAGATCGCCAGTTGGTCACCAGGTAGTATATTCCAGTAGATCTGAAAAAAAACTTTATAAATAAATAAATTCTACTAATACTATAGACGCGAAAGTTTGTATGGAGATATGTGGATGTATGTGTTACACTTTCACGCAAAAACTACTGCATGGATTTTAATGAAACTTTACTAACTGCGGTTTATACATCGGAATAACACCTAATAGGTAAGTATACAAATATATTTTGCTAAATGTCAAAAATATAACGATAGCAAGACGGAGCATCATCAGCTACATAAACAAAATGTAAAAAATAAGACGTGGCACTTGGGGACTGCCGCGGTAAAATTGCATAGCATTTTTTGCTGGATTATGCATGCGCAGTGTTAGGTTATTTCGTTACGCAATTTATGGATTCGTTCTCCACGCTCAAGGCCCGCGATAGAAGCTCATCCAACAAAAACTGCTATGCAATAGCTTTACCGCGCGGCGGCAGTCCCCGAGTGCCACACGTCTTTTTGTGTTATATTTCTTACCCAGTTTTCGGCACCAAACCTCCCATCTGCAGTGTACCGAACAGATAGCACTGTCCGAGCATAGCCGAAGGATACGAAGCACAACGACGACCAGTAAACCCGCCTGTTGTTACTGACTCCGCCATGTAGTGGAAGCTCCTAAAAATACATGAATTCATTAATTGCATCTGGGGGGGTATCCTGACATCTGAAATGTTTTTGAACTGTTATTTGATCAAATTGTAGTTCAGTTTTCTGTTTCGTCTTTAATTGATATTTTGAATGATCGGTTTTCATACCGTTTTATAGAATTAACGAAAAATCAGGTAGGCCATGCTCAAACCGCAACATTGACGTCATTTTTAACACCTCAGTCATCATTTTATAAAGCTCAGTCACGTCAGTCCACAAAAATGCCACGGAATACTTATGAGTTACTAAAGTAAAATCATCGAAAACTGAACTGCAACTGAAAGGATATTCGGTCACGCAAGTTTCCTGGATCCAGCTTGCTGGATAGCCCCCCTGTTGATAATATAGGTCTTAGATTAAGATTAGAGCCGAACATGTTATAACCGCCAAATGCAAAACAAGGGGCTTATGTCATGTCTTATCTAATCAAACAGCGCCCCTAGCAGATTTCTTGATAGGTTGGATTTTCATACAAAATCGGTGGCGCTCGGCGATTGCGTCTCTGAGATCCGTGTGTGTACAAACTCGTACTTGGGGTCCAGTAGCTCTACCATGAGTTGTCACAGGAAAATCGCCTGACTTTACTACAGTAGGAACGCCAATATTAGTATTACGAATTTTAGTACCCAACTATCCGCTGGAGGCGCTGTACAAACTTTTCATACTTTTTTTTAACTACAGACGCTAGCGGGTATAGTAAATATAGTATAGTAAAAACTCATGGTAGAGCTACAGGATATTACCTAGCCTGATCGCACTCCTGTGAAATACACCCTGGCATGTCGACACCCCCGTTGGGGTAGAAGTCCACGTGACCTAGAGGAGCGATGTATCCAAGATGACCAGCGTTGGTGTGGATGACTTCTGTGTACCCTCCGTCAGTGGACTTGAAGCAATGCTCGTTGGTTATCCAGCCGGGGAAAGCTGGGTCCAGAGCTGGAACAGAAATACAGGCGTCAAAGCACTCACAGCTCAGTTGGTAGTAGCTCTGCCTTCCATGCTGGCCTTGGCATCCTCTCAGAGAATAACCCCTATCTTATAAAAAGTTCGCGTTGACTTTATGTCATCATACGTATGGTAATCAATACTTTAAGTGTGCGCTAATTTTTTATAACATAGACCGTTCATGTCCACTGTTTTGACAGGCGTCAAATCAGCGTTTCTGTTGAAATGTCCTTGTATTTTAAGTGTCTTTACCAGTGATGTAAGCAGCTTCGCCGTACAAGTTCCTGCCCACGATACCAGCCTGGTGGCCTCCCAAGTGGTGACCGACGATGTGGAAACTGGCAGGAGTTGAGCCGGTGAAGTGGTTCAAGGAGTTTATGAAGCGTGCTACACTCTCTCCTGTAATAGACAAATATGTTTGATCAGTGGCGAAGAATTCGAAAACCTAGGGCTAAATTTTAGGGTCGGCAATTTTTTGTTTATTTGCTTTGTTCATATGTTTTTGAAGCATATACGGCATATGCCCCCTGCTTCAAAAACATATGAACCCCTTTATTGCTTAGAATAAAATCCGTCGATAAATAACGTTACAGTCACGTTACACTACTCTCCTAATTTTACCCCAGCTTCAGCGAACTTCCTTTCCATGTTATTTTACGAGTACAAGTCATTTTTGGCTTAAAACTCTTTGGAAAATGTCTTATAATCGTAAGTATAATATAAAAGGCCTCAAAGGGCGGCATGGGTTGATTCTCTATTTTTTAGGTTGAAATATGGACATCATTGACTCTACTATGTTCATTTATAAAAATTTTGGCATAACATTGTTTGACACATCGACACGAAGAAGAAGATTTATATAAAAACGGTGTATAGTACCAGAAGTGGGGGTGTTTATTACAGCTGTAGCATAATTGACGGTTCCAGCCCCAAAGCTCCAATCAACCACAATGACGTTGACATCTTCCGCCGTAAGGAACGCAGGTGTGAGGGCGGTGTTGTGGTCAGAAGTGACGGTGTCTAACCATCCGTGGATGAGGACGATGGTGCGGCGTTGAGGATCATAGTTTGCTCCTCCTATGATGCCAGAACTGCTGATCAGCATAGGCTGACTGACTGTCGGGTTCAATCTGCAATTGATAACATGGAGGTTAAAACTTTTGTAGTTGAGAGCGATTGGGGCAAAAAAGAGGGGAAGCAAGTTTGCTGTACCCCAAGTACAAGTTTGTGCACACACAGATCGCAGAGACGCAATCGCCGAGCGCCACCGATATGGAAATTCAAGCTTCTCAAGTAATCTGCTAGGGGCGCTGCTTGGATCTCCATTCAAAATCGGTGGCGCTCGGCGATCGCGTCTCTGCAATCTGTGTGTGCACAAACTCGTACTTGGTGCACTGAAGTGTTATATATCGACGGATTTTAATCTTTCAGAGGAATTAAATACTTATCTATTCTACAAAAAAATGGTCTAAAAAGGGAGTGGAGGGGGAAAAGGGGAAGCTCTCGGTGGGATTCGAATCCACGACTGACAGGTTGGAAAGCAAAGCTACTACTAGCTGAGCTGTGACGCCTGTCTTATACTTAGATTTATAGGATTTATTCAATAAAGCGTATCAGGATTGCTATTCAGCGCGGCAATGCAGCCAGTACCTATCTTGTACGCGACGATTGTTACTGAATTGGACCAGTTGAACTATCTATAGATCGTTTGCAATGGTCTCTAGATTTGCAATGACTCAACTGTTTTTATATGCCTATGTACATTTTGTAAATACTGTATAGTCGTAAGTTTGTTTAAGTTAAAAATACATGTCTGGGGGGCTATCCAGCAAGGGGAAACTTGCGTGACCGAATATCTTTTCAGTTGCAGTTCAGTTTACAGTAACTCATCAGTATTCCGTGGCATTATTGAGGACTGACGTGAATGAGCTTTATAAAGTTATGACTGAACTGTGACGATTTGAGCATGGCCTACCTGATTTAAGCATGGCCTACCTGATTTGAGCATGGCCTACCTGATTTGAGCATGGCCTACCTGATTTTTCGTTAATTCTATCAAACGGTATGAAAATCGATCATTCAAAATATCAATAAAAGACGAAGAAGAAAACTGAACTGCAATTTGATCAAATAATAGATCAAAACAATTGGTTTAATAAAATATTCTTACCTTGTGAAAAGATGGTAAGTATTTTCCGTGTCGGGTGCGTATCTTGCACTTTCAGCTACATCGCTTGCCTTGACCCACAGGTCCACGAGATGAGCGGTACCATCTGGTCCCGTGATGTACTGGTACCGGGTCTCATCGAGCTTACGGATGATAGGGTCAGTTGGAAAACCTGGAAAGGGGATTTTGAGGAAAATAGACTTAACACACTTTACGCCAAAGCCGTAAAGACCTAAGTTTTCGTATACGTTTCGAATCTGATATAGAAACAAATTAGTAGCTTCTTTTTAGAACTATACGTATTTGCATGAATCATAAAAACTTCTTTGATTTTTTTTAGTAAAAACTTCATGGTTGGTTTTTCTTTTTAATAGACATTATTTTGACAGTTGGGAAAGAAAACGCACTAGTGCGGAATGGTAAAAAAAAGCACTAGTGTGTAATAGCCCACTTCCCGAACGCTACACGTCCCAATACGCCACTTTTTGAGCAACTGTATTAAAAAGGTACATTATGTGGGGGCTGACCAATGCAGTTGGAGCCAAAAAGGTCCTCAGCCTAATGCAGCTTTGCCAAAAGCAACGCGGCGCTGGTTTTCAGGCTATACATACAACGCAGGCCAACTCTATTGTCAGTCCTGACAGGCGTCACAGCTCAGTTGGTAGTAGCTCTGCCTTCCATGCTATGGGTCGTATTGCTGATAAAATACTTATAAGTATATATTTTTTTTTACATAGTAACACAGAACAAATATTTATGTTCATCGCACAAACATTTGCCTGGGTGGTAATCGAACCCACGATCCACAGCATGAAAGGCACCAACAGATCTGTGACACCTGTCCAATAAATAAATAATGCTGGACCATCCACACAACATCATCTAGCCCCAAGCTAAGCAGAGCTTGTGTTATGGGTACTAGAAGACTGACATACTTAATACAATACATTATACATAGATAGATATTTTTAAATAGATGCTAAGCTCACCTGAAGCCAAGACAAAGGCAGAGACAAACAAGATCGCAGTCAGCGCCATCTTGAACGAATGTGATCAAGATATATTGTAACCAATTTTTATGTCATTTATTGAGATAATTAAAATCTTATCGACTTGGATTATTGTGCGATTAAGTGTAAATATGCAGTTTTATTGCAACGAAGTTGCTTATAGCGCGTTGCGAAAAGGGGCGAGACGGAAAAAAATAAGAACAAAAGTTGTAACGACACTTTCTGCTATCGTATTTGTTATAACAAACATTGTTGTCGTCACACAAATAAATATTCACGGACATTTCACACATCACGCTCTAGTCCCAAACTATAAGCAAAGCCTACTATGGGAACTAGATTGTTGATAGAATATTTATAAACTTTTTTGTTTATACATACATAGATTACATCGTAAAATCTAGATGTTACAACACAGAACAGACTTAAGTGTTCATCACACAAACATTTTGCTCTCAGTGGGGATCGAATCCACGACCCACAGCTTTGAAGGCAGAGCTACTACCAACTGAGCTGTGACGCCTGTCAAAAATGATTTTGATGAGTCTTTTTCTTGCCTAATAGATCATACTTTAGAGCAATGGTTCCCAACCAGTGGTCCGCAGAAGCTAAAATATGGTCCGCGAAAGATTTTAATTTTAACGGGCGGGTGAGCCGTTCGTTAGTGTTGAAAAAAACAAAAATTTGTTGTAACAAAATAAAATGTTATATTTCTCTGTAAAAAAAATGTACTTTCATATTAGGTTTTTAATAAACATTCCTTTTGTTTTTTTTTACGTATACTGTCCCACTGCTGGGCAAAGGTCTCCCCCAAAGCCTTCTGCTTATCCCGGTCTTTGGCGACACTCCACTTAATTATTACCGTTTATTTTTATTACACCTAGAATCTAGATAGTGGTCCCTGCTAAGAAAAATAATGTAAAAGTGGTCCCTGACCTTGAAAACGTTGGGAACCGCTGCTTTAGAGGTAACATTATAGAAAAAAGACAAGTTATATATATAAGTTATTAAAAAAAATCGGTTTTGTTTATTTACTAGTATGTAACACATTTACAAGTAAGTTCTTATGTAAAAATATTAAATATTATACCTTTTGCATACCAACGGCCCCCGTTGCCCTTTATTTTTATTTGTATAATAATATTATCTTATCTTGTATTTCAGCGCATTTGTGCATTATGCACGGTTAATAGTTTCCACGCGAATTAAGATAATAATTAAGCTACATATCCTAATTTATGGATGGATCATGGGATTGTCATTTTTATTGTCACGAAATTTTAAAACGTAGAAAAAAAACATCGAGTGTACCTAATCGATCGAAGCGAGTATAACGGCCGGTTTCTGGAAACCCAAATCACGATTGATCCGAGTTTGACACATAGTAATTACTTATTTGATTTTTCGTTGATCATCGTTCGAGAAACCGGCCGTAAAGCTTCTGCATCTTCCGATCGAAAATAGCGATTGACAAACATTCAAATAGATCAAAGAACTATCTTCATATGTTTTTATTAAATAAATAAATAATGCTGGACAATCACATCATCTAGCCCCAAGCTAAGCAGACCTTGTGTTATGGGTACTAGTAGACTGACATATGTACTTAATAGAATACATTTCATATATAGATATTTTGTATTATACATAAAAAATACCCAGAACACCCATAATAAATATTTGCAGATCGTACAAACATTTATCACAAGGCGGGAATCGAACCCGCAACCTCCGCGTCGCAGGCGGACCTTCATCCGCTGCGCCGCGCCACACCGGTCGTCAAATGAACGAGGAATGTTTTTGTTTCGTATGGTTAGAAAATTACGGCGATCGGGCCTCAGAGGGCTTAGTCCGAAGTTGCATTTTAAAACTCCCTACTCTCGAGCCGAGAGTCGTCTCTCGGATATCCATGCAAAATATATGGACATCCGAGAGACGACTCTCGGCTCAAGAGTAGGGAGTTTTAAAATGCAACCTCGGACTAAGCCAAAACTAAGACTAAGTTAGAGAATTTTAACTCAAAATCGTTAAAATCTAGCCAGTTTTTATCAAAATATACGCATGGGAAAGGTTATGGTATAAATAAAATGTGTATGCTTTGCATTATATTTTATTTTAATAAATTTGATAGTAATTGTAGATTGTTCTATGATCGGGAGAATGGTGGTGATGCGTTAGTCTCCAAGTAGTAGATACCAGATGAGCTGAAAAAATATAAAAAGATTGTTACAGCATAGAACACTTACTTTAATTTTTAATTCTCATATGATTTCTTTGTTGGTTGTCCTAAATAAATAAATATAGATAAGACCCCTGGGGCTCGATTGCAGTAATTTTCTGACGTCACGCGAAGCTGCGTTATAGACATTTTGAGGTCACGGCAAGCGTGTAGCCATATTAGACGAACAGTACCCCAACGAGTTTGTGCACACACGAATCGTAGAGACGCAATCGCTGAGCGCCACCGTTTTTGTATGGAGATCCAAACAGCGCCCCTAGCAGATTTCTTGAGAAGCTTGGATTTCCATACAAAATTGGTGGCTTGCGATACGAAGGCGATACGTTCGTATGCATGTGCAAAACTCGTACTTGGCCCTCTGTTTACGTTACAATTTAGCACGATTGGGGCCCTGAGGTCTACGGAAAAGGCAAAAGTGCTCCAGCGGGATCATGTTTGGCTCTAATTTTGATTTAACACGTACAATTGTAACCAACATGATGCAATAGGTAAATGAATCTATCTGACGACCGATGTGGCGCGGCGAAGGGCCGCCTGCGACGCGGAGGTTACGGGTTCGATTCCCGCCTTGGGATAGATTTTTGTAAGATCTGCAAATTTTTATTCCGGGTGTTCTGGGTATTTTATAAAAAATATCTATCTATGTAATGTATTGTATTAAGTATGTCAGTCTTCTAGTACCCATAACACAAGCTCTGCTTAGCTTGGGGCTAGATGTTGTGTGGATTGTCCAGCATTATTTATTATATCTTACCCAGTCTTAGGCACCAGGCCCCCCATCTGCAAGGTACCCCATAGGAAACATTCACCGAGCATTGCCGTGGCGAACGTACTACATCTGCGACCAGTGAATCCCCCAGAGATGAGGGATTCCGCCATGTAGTGGTAGGATCTGTGGAGGTTACGTCAATGTCAATATAAGATTGTCAATAGGTTTGTTGTCTGTTCTAGCACTTGCTGTGGTACCCTATCAGGTTAAATGTCCACAGACCACATATGGTCTGTAGAGCCACTTCCATGCCAGTCCAAAGACCGTATGCGGTCTGTTCGCCCATACAATTTCTAAACCATCTGACACTGTGGACGTAAGGAGAAAGTCTACTTATTAATGCGGACTTTGCAGTATACCGACTTTTAATAAAAACATTACTAGACTTATAGACCATTCCTACTCTGGAGCCCGGACAGTTAACTTGCTATAATTATGGGAACACTCTGGGAACACTCTTGTCTTACTTGTAAGCATACTACTTTAAAAATGTAGTGTTAACTTATGTTTGGTATCCTATCTAATAAAAAAAAAATCGAACGAAGTTCCTTATCGCGCGTGCCGAAAGGGGGCTAGAAGAAAAATTTAAGACCAAAAGTTGTAACGACACTTTTTGCTATAGTTGTAAGCCGTGCGCGTGCGCGTGTTTCTCCCTCTCTCTCATATAAAGTAAGCAACAATTATTAATAATTATTTTTCAAATTTAATTTAACATTATTTCTGGGCCAGTCGCAGCGACGCGTGACCCGAGGGCTGGTGAGTATCTGGCCTAGCGTATCAGAATTGCTATTCAGCGCGGCAAAGCAGTATCTTGAACGCGACGACTGGTATTGATTTGGATCAGTTGAACTATCTATAGATCGTTTGCAACGGTCTGTAGATAGCTCAACTGTTTCTTATGTATTTTATATGCCTATGTACATTTTGTAAATTTATTTCTGCATTTCTTAAATTTTTTTATTTTTTGTGATCTGAGGGCTCATTTTAAAACTCCCTACTCTCGAGCCGAGAGTCGTCTCTCGGATATCCATACAAAAATATAAGGATATCCGAGAGACGACTGTCGGCTCGAGAGTAGGGAGTTTTAAAATGCAACCTCAGACAAAGCCCTCAGAACTCATAGTTAAGAGAAATTTAACATTTTTTTACCTAGCATGATCGCACTCCTGGGAGTTGCAGCCCGGCATATTGATGCCTCCGTTAGGATAGAAATCGGCATCAGCTATGTCGGAGACGTAGCCAAGTAGGCCTGCGTTGGTGTGGATTGCTTCTGTGTACGCTCCGTCAGTGGGTCGGAAGACGTTGGAATTGCTGATAAATCCAGGAAGAGCTGCTTCTAGAGCTGAAATGCATATTTTTTTTACATTTTTGTAGGCTCTGGTCGCGTGGAACTGGCACCTAGAATCACCTAATATGTAATACGATTCTAAATGATCCGCGTGATTTTACTGAATAAAGCAATTTTGACTTTGACTTTGACATTGACGTTGACTTTGACTTTGACGTTGACTTTGACTTTGACTTTGACTTTGAATTTGACTTTGACTTTGACTTTAACTTTGACTTTGATTTAATAAAAAAGTTGTCTACTGATCTCACCAGTGATATAAGCAGCTTGTCCGTTGAGGTTTCTGCCAGTGATACCAGCATGGTGCGCGCCAAGACTGTGTCCAATCAGGTGGTACATTGTAGGCACTGCTCCTGTCATCTCGTTCAACCAGTTGATGAAGCGGGCAACACTTTCACCTGGAAAATGACATTTGACAAATGTCACAGCTCAGTACCTCTACCATGAGTTGTCACAGTAAAATCGCCTGACTTTACTACAGTAGTTACGTCAATATTAGTATTACGAATTTTAGTACCCAACTATCCGCTAGAGGCGCTTTACAAATCTTCATACATTTTTTTAACTACAGACGCTACCGAGTATAGTATAATATATGGTATAGTAAAAACTCATGGTAGAGCTACAGCAGCCCCAGCACGAATAAATGTGTCAATCGCTAACATATCGTAAGTTCCATAGTATACAAGCTTTGCTTAGTTTGGGACTAGAATTTAATGTGTGAAATGTTCATGAACATTTATTTTATCATCATCATCATCCACTCAAACATCAGTCCACTGCTGGACGTAGGTCTCTGCAGACGCGCCACTGAGCCCGGTCTTCGGCTCTTATCATGTTGTGTTTGCCAGCTACACTACGCAGATCGTCGCTCCATCTTTTATTTTATGTATTTACTGAATTTATTCACGGTTGATCACTCGATTGTAAGTCGATCGAGCGCTTGACAAATTGTATCTAAAATGTGACAATTTTTTTAAGCTATTGCATAGCTTCTATTGCGGGCCTTGAGCGTGGAGATCGAATCCAGAAATTCCTAATTCCTAAAAAAATAGCCTAACACTCCGACCAGCACAGTGGTGATACTTTTTAGTTCTTTAATGATTGACGAATGATAGGAGTAAGGAAGAAAAAAACATGTTGTGCCCCACTTAACGGATAAGGGCAGGGGAATGATGATCTTGTAGCTTACCTGACGTAACAGTGTTAGCTACAGCAGTAGCATAGTTGATTGATCCAGCCCCAGTACTCCAATCAACAACAATAACATTGACGTCCTCAGCTGACAAGAATGCAGGTGCCAGCTGTGTGTTCATATCAGCGGTAACATCAACCATCCAGCCGTGCAGAAGGACTATAGTCCGGCGTCTAGGGTCGTAGTTTGTAAGGCCAAGTAGTCCAGTGTTGCCCATTAGCATGGGCTGACTGACTACTGGGTTCTGTCTGGAAATGTAAGTAATGGACAATCCACACAACATCATCTAGCCCCAAGCTAAGCAGAGCTTGTGTTATGGGTACTAGAAGACTGACAAACTTAATGCAATACATTACATATATAGATATTTTTTTATTATGCATATGAAATACCCAGAGCACCTGGAATAAATATTTGCAGATCGTACAAACGTTTATCCCAAGGCGGGAATCGAACCCGCAATCTCCGCGTCGCAGGCGGACCTTCACCCGCCGCGCTACATAATAAATTTTGCAGAAACGATTTACTCCTATAATTTAACAACAAACAGACAAATTAAACATTTTAAAATTGTTGATTTTGTCGCCTAATACCTTTCTGCTTTTCAGCGTCCTGAATAACTTGACTATGCATTTCTTTAAAATCAAAATCAATAAAAGATTTTGCAGTAAATCACGCAGATCATGTAGAATCGTCTATGTGATTCTAGGTGCCAGTTCCACGCGACCAGAGGGCTTAGTCCGAGGTTGCATTTTGAAACTCCCTACTCTCGAGCCGAGAGTCGTCTCTCGGATATCCATACAAACATTTAAGGACGAAACTCGGATATCCATACAAACATATATCCGAGAGACGACTCTCTGCTCGAGAGTAGGGAGTTTTAAAATGCAACCTCGGACTAAGCCCTCTGAGCCTACAAGAACTGGCAAGAAACTACGTATTTCTTACCTGGTGAATAGATGGTATACATTCTGCCTGTCAGGGTTGTACCTAGCACTCTCTGCAATATCACTGGCTTTCACCCAGAGATCCGCCAGATACGGGGTACCATCACCACCTTGAATGTATTGGTACCGGGTCTCCTCTAGCTTACGAATCACGGGATCGTTTGGAAAGCCTGCAATATTAAAAACATGAAAATTTTGAGTACAAAAAAGGTTGTAGTGCCAAATGTTGCTGTAAAAAAGTAGGGTTGCAGTGTTTTCCAGCGTGTATTAAATGCCAGACACCTTGGCAATTGGTGTTTGCTCAAATGTTCAATTAAATACAGGAAAGGAAGTTTCGTGGGATTTTGATGAAGAGATAACTGTACCCAAGTACGAGTTTGTGCACACACGGATCGCAGCGACGCAATCGCCGAGCGGTACCGATTTTGTATGGAAATTGAAGCAGCGCCCCTAGCGGATTTATACAGAGGCTTGGATTTCCATACAAAATCGGTGGCGCTCGGCGATTGCGTCTCTGCGATCCGTGTGTGCATAAACTCGTACTTGGGGTATAGATTCATCTTCATTTGAACAATTTCTAAGCATCCATCAACAGGAAGGAGAAGAAGAAGAACAAGATTCTTCTTGTTCTTCTTCTTGAAAACATGATTGTTGAAGTTGAATTTGAAGAGATATTTTTATGAGTCAGTTTAAAGTAATAAAAAAAAGTTAATACGACCGTTAACTCAGTAACCCATATCAATAATCTTCATACTTCTTCTTCTTCTTCCTGCCCTTATCCCACTAGGTGGGGTCGGCACAACATGTTCTATTCTTCCATTCTCCTCTATCATCCGTCATCTCAGTATTCACTCCTTTCACATCCATATCATTGTTCACACAATCCATCCATCTTTTCTTAGGCCTACCTCTTCCTCTATATCCATCCACATTCATACCTAGCACTCTTTTCGTCACATGACATAATAATAAATAAACAATCATCTTCATACTATTAAATAATTATTGTTCCTGAATATAACGTCATAAATATTCGTGGAATAGGCCTACCGGGGATACCACGTTAAAAAAACGCGCTGAATACACTACCTCAAAGGTGGTGTTGAAATGTGTGCATATTATGTAGAACGTGATTCTTGCAAGCGCAATAACTGAGAAATAGTGCGTCTTAGAGAAAAAAATATATGGACTGTTTTCATAGAAAATTTTAAGATCTACAACTTTGCTTTGTGGTACATTTTCGATAAAACTTACCGTTTTCGAGAAAAATCCAAAAAACCTAAAACTTTGACCTTGGGCCCCGAATAAGTCCCTTAGCTCACATGGGACTGATGGGGACTTTTGACACTTTATTCCTTGTGGTAAACCTAAGGTCTCTACGAAGATTTGGCTCCGTCGGAATTTTCTTTATTTGATCACTATTTTTATGTCTTAATTGACCGGACTATAATGTTAAAACAGTTACTATTGTTGCTAATAACCGTAACAGGTTCCTATACTCAATTCATTTATCTATACTTCTATACTAATTATATAAAGAGGTAAAGTTTGTATGTTTGTATATTTGTTAAATTGTAAGGGGTAATCTCGAGATCTACAGAACCGATTTTAAAAATTCTTTCACTAATCGAAAGCCACATTATTGCCGAGTGTCATAGGCTATATAAAAAACCGAAAAATAAAAAGGCTTTTACGTGGTAGTCCGTTTTGCAAAGTGAATTGGAGAAAAAACTATCAAATTATGTCCAACGAAGTGGGCACGGGTCAGGTAGTTGCTCATACAGAGTAAAAGCTAGTCAAGGACATAAGCTAATCTTAAAGGTTATCCATACCTGAAGCCAGGGCTAAGACAGCTAGTAACAATACCACACTCAGCGCCATTTTTACCAACGTTTGCGTGTTTGGTACTGTTACATTTAATTTATTAAAGTATTAAGTAGATAATTAGAATCTTATCAATCGTCGATATGATTACAGTGATCCTACTGCGTTTTAATTATTTATTGCTATTTAGCGCGGCAATGCAGTCGGTATCTTTGACGACCGATGTGGCGCGGCGGGCGAAGGTCTGCCTGCGACGCGGAGGTTGCGGATTCGATTCCTTGGGATAAATGTTTGTACGATCTGCAAATATTTATTCCGGGTGTTCAGGGTATTTTATATGTAGGTATAGTAAAAAATTATATCTATGTAATGTATTGTATTAATTATGTCAGTCTTCTAGTACCCATAACACAAGCTCTGCTTAGCTTGGGGCTAGATGATGTTGTGTGAATTGTCCAGCATTATTTGTTTATTTATTTAAATGGCTTTATTAATGTGACAGGCGTTACAGCTCAGTTCGGGGTTCGATTCCCACCCAAAGAAATGTGTCTGTGATGATCATTAATTATTATTATTATTATTATTAATATATATTCTGTGTCTGGGTGTTACTATGTTACGTTTTCTCAAAACACGGTAGATACAGATAGATAGAAAACGCTTTATTGTACACACAAACACAAGGAAATAAAAGAAAATACAAAAAAAACAGTGTTTGCAGTAAGTGCAATGGGCGGCCTTAGTGCGCTTTGAGCGATCTCTTCCAGACAGACGGTAATAAGGTGCAAGTAGGCTATCCCCTCGACAACAAAAAGAGGTATGAATTTATACTGTTTTGTCACGGAACTAATTCTGATTTATTTCCCTGATAAGAATTTCACAACATGATTGATTTGAGTTCGAATAAAAATTCGATTTTGTACCAATATGAAATTGTACGCCGTTCTTATTTTAGGTAAGTTTTTTTGGCTACCGATTTTCATGAGACGAGCGATTGCTTTTTTTATTCTTTCACTGTATCGAACTCTTTTTGACCTACATTAAAAAAAGAGTTTCTCCATTCGATTGTACCTATTGCGTAGCTTCTATCGCGGGCCTTGAGCGTGGAGACCGAATCCAGTGTATCGTTGTCACAGTAAAATCGCCTGACTTTACTACAGTAGTTACGTCAATATTAGTATTACGAATTTTAGTACCCAACTATCTGCTAGAGGCGCTGTACAAATCTTCGTACATTTTTTTAACTACAGACGCTAGCGAGTATAGTAAATATAGTATTGTAAAAACTCATGGTAGACCTACTGAAATTCCATAACAAAATAACCGCATGCGTTATCCAGCATAAAATGCAATGCAATAGCTTTACCGCGGCAGTCCCCGAGTGCCACACGTCTTTTTTTTCTTCCAGTTACATTTTTTGCAAACAATGCTAAAGCCAAGACCGAGTCCAAAGATGCACAAGGACTTCACAAAACTGCAGCAGAACTAGCCAAACTGATCCATCTCGTCAGTGGTTATGTAGGCACGGAGACAGAACTGGATACTGATGAGACTGACGAGACTGAAGAGACTGAAGAGAAGAGAGTTGATGCATCAGACTTACAACGTGAGTTATAATAAATAAATATTCATGTACATTTAACACATCACACTCTAGTCCCAAACTAAGCAAAGCTTGTACTATGGGAACTAGATTGCTTCTTCTTCTTCTTCGTGTCGATGATCTCAAATTTTGGGTAGACTAGATTGCTGATAGAACCTTATATAAAACTTTTTTTTGTAAATACATACATTGAATACATATTAACACCCAGACATAGAAAAAATCTTTATGTTCATCACACAAACATTTGCTCTGGGTGCGAATCGAACCCACGACATAGGTACATGGAAGGTAGAGCTACTACCAACTGAGCTGTGACGCCTGTCAAAACATAACTAATTATAAAGATTTTGATTTCAGCTTTCGATCTCGACTATTTTATAGTTCGAAGCAACCAGCCCCATTCTCAACAAAACTACTACAAACAAAATTTGAATGAAAACTCAGAAGAAAGACCAAATCACCGCATAAAAAATATTGGAAAAAGATTAAAACCTAAGGGCTGGATTAAAAAAATAAAACCCCACATGAATAAACTTTGGAGAAAAATTAGGAAAAACAAACTAAACAGACCACGGTCTGCTAAACGACCGCAGACTGGTCATCATGAGCAAGATGATCAGGATAAAAGATCAAGATTTCACTTCCTTAGGAACCAAGGAGAGCGTGAGGCTTATAAGAAAATACGTCGACCAGCTAAGCCAGCTAAGTATGTTTTTAAGCTATTGCATAGCTCCTATCGCGGGCCTTGAGCGTGGAGACCGAATCCAGAAATTCCGTAATAAAATAACCTAACGAAAATAACCTAACACTGCGCATGCGTATTCCAGCAAAAAATAGATAGATAGATAACAGTTTATTGCACAAACAGAAAATACACAAAACATCTTAGAACTAACTTAAAAATAGTACAATGGGCGGCCTTATCGCTGATAGCGATTTCTTCCAGGCAACCATAGCATGGAAAGTTTCGAGCGAAGTAGTAAAAGAAGGGGGAGGGTGCACAAACAACAATGTGAAAAATGGATTTTATACGAAATAAAAAATTATATATTCAACCTAATTAAAAATAATTTATACACTAAAATGAATAAAAATACATAAAAATGATATGCAATAGCTTTATCGCGACAGTCCCTGAGTGCCACACGTCTTTTTTTTTAAGTTCCTTATCGCGCGTTGCTAAAGGGTGCTAGACGGAATAAATTAAGACCAAAAGTTGTAACGACACTTTTTGCTATAGTTGTAAGCCGTGCGGCGTGCGCGTGCTTCTCTCTCTCTTATAGAAAGCAAGCCAGTTTCGCATTAAACAGTGTGGTGTCGCGGGCATAAGTCCACTTCTTGACCTTAGGGGCCGTTCAAATATTACGTAAGCAGATTTATTACAATAATTTACCCCCCCATCCCCCTTGTCAGCAAAAGTAAGCAAAGTTAGTACCCCCTCCTCCCATGCTTACGTAAACATTTTTCAATTATAAATGTATTTTTTTTATATTGTAATTATAATAAATAATGTTATAATTATAATTTTAAAAATAAGAAAATTGATTTAGGATAAAGATTAGATTTTACTGATACACCATAGAGTAAGGGACAAAAATATTATAATCTTACGAACTACCGATGACGTAATCATCATCTAGACTCCCCTACCCCCCATGTCATCCAAAATAAGCAAAACAAAGACCCCCCCACCCCCCCATAGTGCTTACGTAATACTTGAACGGCCCCTTATCAGCTGGCTCATCCCAGCCTCTCAAAACCGGCCAGGTTTTAAATCACGTTCAGTTTCTATAGTAACTCATCGGTGTTCTGTGGCATTTCTTGTGGACAGTACCTCTACCATGAGCTGTCACAGTAAAATCGCCTGAGTTTACTACAGTAGTTACGTCAATATTAGTATGACGAATTTTAGTACCCAACTATCCGCTAGAGGCGCTGTACAAATTTTCATACATTTTTTTAACTACATACGCTAGCGTGTATAGTATAAATAGTATAGTAAAAACTCATGGTAGAGCTACAGGTGTGACTGTGACGTCATTTTTGATAGGATTTAATACAGCTCAGTCTTATCAGTACCCCAAGTACGAGTTTGTGAACACACGGATTGTAGAGACGCAATCGCCGAGCGCCAACGATTTTGTATAGAGATCCAAGCTACTCAATAAAGCTGTTAAGGGCGCTGCTTGGATCTCACAAGTTCACAAGAAATCCCACAGAACACTGAGTTACTATAGGAGCTGAACGTGATAGAAAACCTGGCCGGTTTTGAGAGGTTAGGATAGGCCTACAGACCTAATGAGAATTTAGAATCAGCTAGGTATGAGAGGACATTTTATCACATGAAAATGCGAAGAAGATTTAAGTTTTTGGAACGAAGTTTATTATCGCGCGTGGCGAATGGGAACTAGACGGAAAAAATTAAGACCAAAAGTTGTAACGACACTTTTTGCTATAGTTGTAAACCGTGCGGCGTGCGTGTGTTTCTCTGTCGGTCCCCCTCTCTCTCATAGGAGACAAGCCAGTTATTAAATAAAACGGCACGCGCACAAAGTCGCGGCGGGAGCAGAGCCCTTAGTCCGAAGACGCATTTTAAAACTCCCTACTCTCGAGCCGAGAGTCGTCTCTCGGATCTCTCTCTCTACTTACAAAAATATAAGGACATCCGAGAGACGACTCTCGGCTCGAGAGTAGGGAGTTCTAAAATGCACCTTCAGACTACGGGCTCAGCTAGTAATAAATATTAATACTAATCGTAAAGAACTTCGTTCCATCCGGGTGTCCCTTGACACCTCTCAAGTTGTTTTCAGTATTTTATTTTTATTTTATTTATATTTTCAAGGAAAACAGTCTTATGTAGGCTATTTCTTATCTAAAATTATAACTATGGACCACCTAAACGTTTCGCATGTTGTAGTATTATAAGACTTTCCTTCAAAAAGTACATAAAAGATTTGTTTTATTTATATATCACGCTTTTTTATAGAATTTCAAGCTACGCGTCTCAAATCATACATTTTCTGTAAGACTGGTAGATGTTTAAATCGTTTTTGTATGTTTTTTTAGATTCTATCGAAAAATTCTTAAAACAATTGTTTGTTTTTAAATAACAAGTTTTTTTATAGAATTTCAAGTTACGCGTCTCAAATCATCCATTTTCTGTAAGACTGGTAGATGTTTAAATCGTTTTTGTATGTTTTTTTAGATTCTATCGAAAAATTCTTAAAACAATTGTTTGTTTTTAAATAACACGTTTTTTTATAGAATTTCAAGTTACGCGCCTAAAATTTCCATTTTCTGTAAGACTGGTAGATTTTTAAAATGTTTTTGAATGTTTTTTAGATATAATCACCATCGTGAAGAAAATAGCGATTCAGGCTCTAATTCTGAAGAACGAACGGAGGACAACCAACGGAGGAATGCAATTTTTCGTCTAGACAGTATGTTAATTTACATTTTTGACGACCGATGTGGCGCGGCGGGCGAAGATCCGCCTGCGACGCGGAGTTTGCTCGATTCCCGCCTTGGGAGAAATGTTTGTACGATCTGCAAATATTTATTCCGGGTGTTCTGGGCATTTTATATGTATAATAAAAATATCCATATAAGTAATGTATTGTGTTAAGTATGTCAGTCTAATACCCATAACACAAGCTCTGCTTAGCTTGGGGCTAGATGATGTTGTGTGGATTGTCCAAAATTTTTATTAAATAAATATTCAAGAAAACACACATCACACTCTAGTCCCAAACTAAGCATAGCTTGTACTATGGGAACTGCTGATAAAATACTTATTAAAAGGAATTCATAGGAGACGATGAGTCTGCCAAAGACAAACGATAGTAAAACAATAAAAAAGAAACCAAAAAAGATAGAAATAAGATAATGAACGCATATTAACGAACTTAATAAGAAAATTAAAATATAATTAAAATTGATACATAATATACAGTATTTACAAAATGTACATTGTCATATAAAATACATAAGAAACAGTTGAGCTATCTACAGACCGTTGCAAACGATCTATAGATAGTTCAACTGATCCAAATCAGTACCAATCGGAAGCGTACCCAAGACACTGGCTGCATTGCCGCGCTGAATAGCAATGCTGATACGCTGGGCCAGATACTCACCAAGCCCGGTCACGCGTCAAAAAATAAATACATAAGAAAATTAAAATTTATACATAATTAAGTAGGCAATCTATCAATAATCGAAATGAATTAATATCTTAATCAGCTTTCGTGTGAATGAAAAACACATAATAAATTATCATCACGATAAAAAATGACGTAGCTATCTCATTATTAAGTTGAAACTTACATAAACAAATATACATAAATGTGTATACCACATAAAATATAATTCAAGAAGAGATTTAAGAAGAGAGATATATATTAAGTCTCATTTAGTTAGTAAAGAGACTTATTTGAACTTTTTTCTCTCTCTCTTCATTTCATTTTTTTATTCTTAAACAATTGAAGGGCACAGGGGAAGAACATGCAATGTCACATTTTTATATTTTTTCAACTGGCAATGCAATTTTATAGTACAATCGCGTTAGAATGATACCCCAAAACACACTTTGCAATACCATGCTCAGTCACTTAGTAATCTTCATTGAAAAATATTGATACAGTGCATTATCAAGCAATGTCCCATTCGAACAGGAAAAAAACAAGCTTTGTCCATGAAATATGGTCACAGACATATGGGTTGCATAAACCGGAAATCACCCTGCGAAACAACTGATGACTGGGTAAAAGTGATTCGTGAAGCTAGACAGAAGCCGGGATGGCTTCTGTCTTATGGTTTCCTGTTTACCTTTCAAGTGATTGAAGTTGATCAACCACTTGTCAGACAATGAACAACATTTTTGTGACCTATGTATAAGAAGGGCATGCCCTTTCTTATCTCGACCTATAAGAGAAATCAGGATTGAAAAGGATCACCCTAGATTAATTTTTCATAGAGAATATTACAATTCCGCTTGGAAAAAAACTTGAAGAACTCCTCTCATACCATTGGTGTCTCAGAGTTTTTACAGCCAGTACAATCATATAATGAGAGCCTACCAGTCTCAAAGGCAAAATTCTTGGATATACAGGCCTTGTCAAAGTTTTGTAGGCCAAGAGCTAAGCAATATTTCCCACAAGTATAATATAATAATGCTTAAACATTATCGATTAAGCGGACATTGCATATTTTTTTCCTGTATTTTATGTCAATTTTGTGGACTTTGCATATTTTATTCCTGTATTTTCTGACTTTGTTCACTTTTTTTCTCATAACTCAATAAATACAACCAAGAAGGGTTTTTTTTGTACTGTAAACTCAAAACAAATATATTTTCTTTATATATTATATATTTCCGTTTTATTTCAGGCTTTAATGTACCTTTTTCCAAGGATCAAAATGTTTATTTAACAATTTCTCAGTTCATTGTCTTAGTGACATAGCATGTTTTTCCCCTGTGCCCTTCAATTATAAATCGTATTAGAATATATGTATATGTAAGGATGGTATTTTCAGGGGGGTGTTTTGGGGTAAATAAGTTCGATGCACGGTTCAATTCTATCATAAACTATATTGTAAAAACTTTATAAACACAGGGAATGGCAAACAATGAGGTAAAAGACACGTAAAACTAATTAAAACTACTAAATTCGTCGGCGCGTGATGCGGCCGGCGGACGAGTCTCGGGTCAACTGTTTTACTTTACCGCTAGTTTCACGCTGCTAAAGGACGCGTTTCGTGCACAACTCTGTGGTTCCTAAATTAAGCCCGCGTTACATATATCATTAAAATTACATACATCAATAAAAAATCATCTTTCTCTCTAGTAGGTAACTACTAACTATATAAAACACGTATATCATTTAAAACAAACAATATAAATCTATACGTTAATGATACTTTTAAGGATATTAAAATATGATTTTAAATTGTTACAGCCGATTCGATTGAAGATGACACTCCAAAAACAAAAGACAAAAGTTCAAAAACAAAATACAATCGAAAATCAGTCGAAGACTTCAAAGAAAGGAATTTTGATACTAGTAAAGAGAGTTTTGAGAATAAAAGACATGATGTTGATGTATTTGTTGATGATGTTAACAGGAAGAAGGGAAGAGAAGAAGATGGTCTAAAACAAGACAATGCTTGGGATGTTATAACAAAAAAGTATGAATGGAACGATCAACACTCTAATGAAGATTACAAATCAGCAAAGAAATTCAAAAAAACAAAATATAATGATGATTTAAATAAAAAAACTACTAAAAACTACGACGATTGGGACAAGAAAATAACTAAATACGAAGATTGGCCTAAAGACAATTGGAATAGCGTTGAAATAAAACAAAAGAAGAAAAATAAAAATTGGGACAGCTTTGAAATAAAACCTTACAAAGAAACAAACGTCAAAACTAAATCTAACAAAGGTGACAGCTACGAAAAACCGAAAAAGAAAGAAAATAAGAAAAACGATTGGGATAATATCACAGTTTTCAAAATCATAGCTCCCAAAACTACCAAGAAATGGAAACTAGAATCTATCGAAGAGGGGAATAAGGTATATTCGCCAAAAAAACAATTTTATTCAAGGGTGAAGAAATCAAGAGACGGTTTTGATAGCAGTAACTTTTTTGGCAGAACACCGATACCATACGTGGGAAGACAAGGAATTTACGTAGACAATGATAATTAAGACGAATAATGACGAAAAATCTATCAAAATATAAAAATATAGCATAGACCTAGTTCTTTTAATCTATTTCGTTATATCATGAGCATCATAGGCCACTAGCCCACTGCTGGGTATAAGCCTCCTCCCTCAAACGCCACTCTTTCCTTAATTGGGACTTTCCAGGTCATCCAGGTCCCTGTACGGCAACGATATCGTCCATCCATCTGGCTGTTGGTCTGCGAAGGCCTCTTGTATGCAAATTATATAATTCTATCAAAATATAAAAATATAGCATAGACTAGATCTTTTTATCTATTTCGAAAATCATCCTACTCTTACAACATCATCTTCCTACTCTTGTCCCACGCTATGTGGGGTCGGTACATATCTTCTTCCACTCTCCTCTATCAGACGTCATCTCGCTCACTCATTTCTTACACATGTCATCATTCACACAGTCCATCATCTTTTCTTTGGCCATCCTCTACTTCTACATTCATATATTTATTTGACGACCGATCGATGTGGCGCGGCGGGCGAAGGTCCGCCTGCGACGCGGAAGTAGCGGTATTCAATTCCTGCCTTGGGATACATGTTTGTACGATCTGCAAATATTTATTCCGGGTGTTTATATGTAAGTATAATAAAAAATATCTATTTCTGTAATGTATTGTATTTAGTATGTCAGTCTTCTAGTACCTGCTTAGCTTGGAGCTAGATGGTGTTGTGTGGATTGTCTAGCATTATTTATTTATATATTGTAGCCACGCCTAAATTGACGATCTGATTGCATATTACACGGCTAGCTTGAATTGATTCTTAAATTTCGTCACTGATATAAAAACGTAATTAGCCGTGATAAACACGTATGTTGTTGTTGGTTTTCGTCGTGATACGAGCCAGAGGCCATAGCACGTGTTAATGTGACAATCTTACCGTATCGAAACGGTAGCGTATTTGTGAAACACTACGCGTTGACGTCAGCTCGACTGGATTCAAAGTCAAATATTTCTTTATTCAATAAAATCACAAGGATCATTTAGAATCGTCTTACATACTAGGTGCCAGTTCCACTCAACCAAAGCCGTAAGATAATTAGCTGTAAGATAATGATATGTTCATTTTTCATTCATTTTCAGCCTGTGGTGTCCCACTGCAGGGCAAAGGCCTTCCTTCCTTTTCTCCAGTTCACTCTGTCCTGGGCTATTGTGGTCCAATCTTTTGTATGGGCATCAAATGCGTCCCTTCATCTGCGCCGTGGTCTACCGCGAGGTCGTTTTTGCGTTTTTGGGCGTCCAATCTGTTGTAGACTTTGCCCATAACACATCGGACATGCGGCAGACGTGGCCTGCCCAATCCCATTTTAATTTGCCAGCGTGTTGACCAACATCTGCGATTTGTGTTTGGGAGCGCAATATGCTATTTCGAATGCGGTCTGTGAGTTTCACTCCCAGTATACTGCGCTCCATTGCTCGCTGGCAAACCCCGAGTGTTATATTCAATAAATAAATAAAAGCCTAAAAAGCCTAGAAGAACGGTGAATGATACCCACCACACTGAAGTGACAGCTAAGTGTTTTTTTAATCTTGTTTTAAAGTCTGAAATACCTTATACGTAGAGATAATCAAACGATTTCTGATAAATAAGGATTTATGATAAGTAATAGTTGATATAATACTCAGCATGTCCGGAGCAGTTAGGTTTGGACTAGTTATAGACGCTACTGGTCATGGCGAAGCATATTTCTCTTTTCGTAGTGGCCTTCTTGGCGTCAGTTGCAGGTAAGATTCATTTTATACTCTACTAGCTGACCCGTGCCTACTTCGTTGGGCATAATTTGACCGTTTTTCACCTATTTACTTTGCAAAACGGACTACCACGTAAAAGCCTTTTAATTTTCCGGTTTTTTATATATCCCATGACACCCAGCAATAATGTGGCTTTATATTGGTGAAAGAATGTTTAAAATCGGTTCAGTAGATCCCGAGATTACCCCTTACAATTTAACAAATATACAAACACACAAACTTTACCTCTTTATAATATTAGTATAGACTATCTGACCCGTGCCCACTTCGTTGGGCATAAATCGACCGTTTTTTCTCCGATTCACTTTGCAAAATGGACTACCACGTAAAAGTATTTTTATTTATCGGTTTTCTATATTGCCTATGACACTCAGCAATAATGTGGCTTTCTATTGGTGAAAGAATTTTTTAAATCGGTTCAGTAGATCCCGAGATTACCCTTACAATTTAACAAACACAATCTTTACTTCTTTATAATATTAGTAGATTGCGCCAAAAAGTAGAGAGCTTAGTGCTAAAAGTATTTCCTGTCAGCTATCCTTGAAAGGAAAAAGGTATTTTATACTATCTCTTCTCTTAGTGGCCTTCTTAGGGTCAGTTGCAGGTAAGGTTAATTAAATACTCTATTGCGCCAAAAAGTAGAGTTTAGTGCTAAAAGCATTTCTTGTCAGCTATCCTTGCAAGGATGAACATATTTTATACTATCTCTTCTCTTAGTGGCCTTCTTAGGGTCAGTTGCAGGTAAGGTTAATTAAATACTCTATTGCGCCAAAAAGTAGAGAGTTTAGTGCTAAAAGCATTTCTTGTCAGCTATCCTTGCAAGGATGAACATATTTTATACTATCTCTTCTCTTAGTGGCCTTCTTAGGGTCAGTTGCAGGTAAGGTTAATTAAATACTCTATTGCGCCAAAAAGTAGAGAGCTTAGTGCTAAAAGCATTTCCTGTCAGCCATTTTAGAGTGCTTAATCCTAGGCGGCATTTAAAAACTCCCTCACTTAGGTACACTCGAGCCGAGAGAAGCGACGTGGAGGTTGCGGCTTCGATTCCCGCCTTGGGATAAATGTTTGTACGATCTGCAAATATTTATTCTGGGTGTTCTGGGTATTATATTTGTGTAATAAAAAATATCTATGTAATGTATTGTATTATGTATGTCAGTCTTCTAGTACCCATAACAAAAGCTCTGCTTAGCTTGGGGCTAGATGGTGTGGATTGTCCAGCATTATTTATTTTATTTATGTAAAACTCTGTTTAAACATTTCAGCCGTGCCTGTAGATCCAGTCGTCCAAAAGTTAGATGAAGACCGGTTCCAATATGTCACTGATGGGGAAGGGATCCCGCGACTAGTGGACCTGTGGGTCAAGCAAAGTGACCTGCAAGAAAGTGCTCGTTTCACCCCGGACACGCAGAATATCTACCATCTGTTTACCAGGTATACACTACACCATTTTATTTCACTAAGTACCAGCTGTACGTTTAAAAAACAGCGGGTTTTTTTTAACTTGATAATGAAAATCGCTTCAAATTAAACACCTACCCCAAGTAAGTACGAGTTTGTGCACACATCGCGACCGCGTCTCTGCGATCCGTGTGTGCACAAACTCGTACTTGGGGTAGGTGTTTAATTTGAAGCGATTTACATTACCAAGTTAAAAAAAACCCGCTGTTTTTAAACGGCTTGGCATTTGATTAAGCGTCGAAAAAACATCTAACGATTTTTTCGTTGTAGAATTATACGTACCTATAATATACAACCGTAACATTCTAAAACGATCTAGGATTATCCTCTGCCATCTGTTGGTCTGTTGTGTACGTTCATCATGAGTTCGATGTAGTCATCATGTACCGAGATAGTCAGCGCTACATATTTAACAGGTAAAGTTTTTTTAAGCTATTGCATAGCTTCTATCGCGGGCCTTGAGCGTGGAGACCGAATCCAGAAATTCCGTAACGAAAATAACCTAACACCCCCGACTCCGACCGGCACAGCGGTGATACTTTTTATTTTTGCCATCTATCGATGAATAGCAGGACATTTAATGACTTTTTGAAATATCACGCTTGTCTCTTTAGTTCAGCAACTCGCCTCTGTATTGTTTGTATTTGTTTTGTTGGCGCAGTGACGCCGTCACTGCGCATGCGTAATCCAGCAAAAAATGCTATGCAATAGCTTTACCGCGGCAGTCCCCGAGTGCCACACGTCTTTTCTTTTAATTTTCTTAAGAAATTTAAAAACTACTAAACTTAATTAACTAAGTAGGTATACATAATTACAAATTTGCAGGAGTAATCAGTTTCTTAGCCAAGTGCTGCTCTTCAATAGCGCTTCTTCCGTCACTAACAGTAACTTCGACGCCAGTAAACGCACTGCTTTCATCATCCACGGCTGGACCAACGATGCTACATCACCAATCAACACCAATCTGGTACCAGGTAAAGACTAGACTATCTTATAAAAAGTTAGCGCAGACTTGAAGTATTGATTACCATATGTAATGATGACATAAAGTCGACGCTAACTTTTTATAAGATAGGGGGTTATCATTTTATTATAAAAAGTTAGCGCAGACTTGAAGTATTGATTATCATATGTAATGATGACATAAAGTCGACGCTAACTTTTTATAAGATAGGGGGTTATCATTTTATTTATAGATACATACCTATATCATTGCGTTCAGTTCTAGTTGGATTATAAAGTACAATATAGTTGGGGAGCCCAAGAGGGGATTTCGGGATTTACTCGAGCGCGGTTGATAAACATACAGGGGGTACCTTGTACCCGGTTAAGTACCTCCACCAAATATGAGCTTCCTATGTATGGCCGCGCGTGAATTATAAAGGATTAGATTTGTAAAATTAAATTGATCATCTGACATTCTCGAGCGCGTCAGATTAAGTTAGGGTAGGTTAATTACATGCTGAATAGTGTATATTCCACTAATCTGACAATTTGAGAGTGACGAAAAGAAAGGGGAGCGCAGCAAAGTTGTAAAAAAAATCTCGACATTCTCGAGCGTAGCTGATTTTTTTTTATATTGTAGGATACAATTCAAGGATAACGAAAAATATATATTCTGGCGATTTCCGCAAGCCGAAGTAAGAAAAATTCATCGATAAAGACCATAAGACCCTCGCGTTTGAAATGATAGAGTTTTTTTGCGTCACGTTGTCTTGTGATATAAACCCATATATGAGCACTTCGTATATGGGTTTTACTATGTAAATATGTATTTACAAAACAAATGTATATAAGTATTCTATCAGCAATCTAGTTTCCATAGTACAAGCTTTGCTTAGTTTGGGACTAGAGTGTGGTGTGTGAAATGTCCGTGAATAATTTATAAAGAAATCCAAAAAAAAATATTTGTATATGTCAGTTTAGGCGAATCCTTCTAGATAATCGTCAGATTAAGAGACAGCACATTTAGAACGTAAAGATGAACCATATGTATCTCGAGTATGTCAAATCGGCGAATTTTATTTGTACATTATAATAATGGCCGCGAGTTTGCGTCATATCGAAAACGTCAGATTAGTGAACTAGAGCTGTTTTTGGTGCACTTAACACTCCCTTAGAAAATCTGACGAGCTCGATGAAATTTTTGTGTTTTTTTGTAACTTTGCTGCACTCCCCTTTCTTTTCGTCACTCTCAAATTGTCAGATTAGTGGAATATACACTATTTAGCATGTAATTAACTTACCCTACCTTAATCTGACGCGCTCGAGAATGTCCATGCGGCAGTTTTTTTTTACATATTTATAAATCTATAGCCGCTTCCCCCACCGATGAAAGATATATGTTATATAACATTTTTTTCTTCTTATCATCTAAGCTTTGCAACCCAATAGGTCTCTATGACGCTCGAGTAAATCCACACTTAGCATCGTGGGCTACTAATACTAGTAATAAATAAAATAATAAATTTTATGGACATTTCACACATCACACTCTAGTCTCAAACTAAGCAAAGCTTTACTATGGAAACTAGACTGCTAATATAATACTTATATAATTTATTTTGTAAATACATACATGGAATACATAGTAACACCCAGACACAGAACATACATAGAATACATAGTAACACCGAAACACAGAACAAATATTTCACATCACATTTGCCCTGGGTGGAAATCGACCCCACGACCCACAGCATGGAAGGCAGAGCTACTACTGACATATGCGTATTTTATGTGAACTTAATTAATTTTATTTTGTTTCTAGCCTTTCTCAGTGCTGAAGATATGAACGTCATAGTGGTAGATTGGCATGCAGGCGCTGGCAACCCCAATTACGTGGTGGCAGTTCTCAACACTGTCACATCGGGTACGTTTATGATAAACTAGTAGTACGCCCCGGCTTCGCACGGGTAGCCTATATAAAAAATATCATTATAATATAGCCTATGTTCAGCGCAGATAATGTAGCTTCACAACAGTGAAAGAATTTTTGAAATCGGTTCTGTAGTTTCGGAGCCTATTCGATGCAAACAAACAAACAATCAAATCTTTCCTCTTTATAATATTAGTTTAGATAATAAATAGATAATGCTGGACAATCCACACAACATCATCTAGCCCCAAGCTAGGTAGAGCTTGTAATAGAGTCCCCGCAAACTGCAGACTTTTTATCGGCCGATAGTTTGGTCGGCTTCTTAATCAGTATGAAGACTGAATCACTGAAATGTGCGCATCTGCATACATCTTCATACTGATTAAAAAGCCGACCAAACTACCCTAACCCTTATGGGTACTAGAAGACTGACATACAATGTGTCATAATTACGTCGAACTTAAGTATTTTATAAATAGATAACTAAAAAGACTGATGTTTTTATATATCAACTAGCTGACCCGTGCCCACTTCGTTGGGCATACATAATTCGACCGTTTTTTCTCCGATTCACTTTGCAAACGGACTACTACGTAAAAGCCTTTTTATTTTTCGGTTTCCTATGACACTCAGCAATAATGTGGCTTTCTATTGGTGAAAGAATTTTTAAAATCGGTTCAGTAGATCCAGAGATTACCCCTTACAATTGAACAAATATACAAACTTTACATCTTTATAATATTAGTATAGATGTATAGATATAGATTATGTTTTCAGGTGAAAGTGTAGCTCGGTTTATAAACTGGTTAAACTCAGTGACTGGAGCAAGACTCTCGTCCTACCATATTGTTGGACACAGCTTGGGTGGACATCAAGCCGGTATAGTTGGCAGGAACCTGGGAAGACAAGTTCCATACATAATGTGTAAGTGTTTCCGTTTGACATTAAGATTTTACAACCGATTTCATAGAAGGTTCTTAAGACACCAAGCATGTATAGTTGGCAGGAACCTGGGAAGACAAGTTCCATACATTATTTGTAAGTGTTTCCGTTTGACATTAAGAATTTTCAACCGACTTTATATAGGTTCTTAAGACACCAAGCATTTATAGTTGGCAGGAACCTGGGAAGACAAGTTCCATACATTATGTGTAAGTGTTTCCGTTTGACATTAAGAATTTTCAACCGACTTTATATACGTTCTTAAGACACCAAGCATTTATAGTTGGCAGGAACCTGGAAAGACAAGTTCCATACATTATGTGTAAGTGTTTCCGTTTGACATTAAGAATTTTCAACCGGCTTAAATATAGTAATAATAGAAACTTGGAAGATATATTCCATGTATTATGTGTAAGTTTTTTTGTATATTTTTGAGCAATTACGTTTTTAACAGACTTCAAAAATGAAGGTTCTTAATAAGACTGTCTGTCAGAGGTTTCTATATCGATTTATTTATTTAATGCTGCGATTTGGACGATATAATAAAAATGTTTTTAGCTCTCGACCCTGCCTTACCCGGATGGATTACTAACTCGGACAGGTTAGAATCGTCTTACATACTAGGTGATTCTAGGTGCCAGTTCCACGCGACCAGAGCCTAGAAGAACGGGCAAGAAACTTAGGGCCTGGTTCCTACCGTATTAAGTATATTCCTACCAGTACTATACTATAAATAAACTTCTAATTCAAAAGTCGTAGAACAAATGTTGTTCGGAATGACGTATACTATACCCCCCTTTCGGGATAAAAGGGATATTATGTTACACGTTGTATAAGTGAAAACAATTTTTTTCATGCAATATAAAATAAATGATTAATTTATTTAAGCTGCGATTTGGACGATATAAAAAAATATTTTTTTCAGCTCTCGACCCTGCCTTACCCGGATGGATTACTAACACGAACAGGTTTGCACCCGACGATGGAATCTACACCGAAGTGATCCACACGAACTCTGGTCAAGCAGGGTACATCACTCCCCTGGGGGATGTAGACTTCTATCCGAATGGGGGTGTGACCATGCCAGGGTGTAACAGCCAGAGCTGCGATCACGATCGGTAAGTTGTTACATTACCTCATTGAGGACGTGCTGTTTTCAACTTTAAATAAAGCCAAGCGCGAGTGGGACTCGCGCACTTAGGACCCCGCAAACTGCAGACTTTTTATCGGCCGATAGTTTGGTGAGCTTCTTAATCAGTATGAAGACTGAATCACTGTAATGTGCTCATCTGCATACATCTTCATACTGATTAACAAGCCGACCAAACTATCGGCCGATAAAAAGTCTGCAGTTTGTGGGGGCCCTTAGGGTTCCGTACGACCAACGAAAAAAATACGTTTCTGTATAAGAGATTATTTTTTTTAGTTATTTGTTGTTATAGCGGCTACAGAAATACATTATATGTCAAAGTTTTAACACTCTAACTATCACGGTTTATTAGACACAGTCTGACAGACAGACAGACAAAAGAACTGTGGAGAATCGTCCCGTTTATAACTAGGTATGTCATTTAGGTTGTAAATACATATTATTATATAATTTTATTCTTTTTTTCAGTGCATTTTATTACTACGCTGAATCCGTAATTAGCGGAGGTTTTACTGGACGCATCTGTGAGAGCCATTCGGATGCTATCGCTGGCAACTGTCAATCATCTGTTACTCTCAACATGGGCGGGGCTCACCCCAAAACTGGGTAAGTTCGGTGTTGTCAACTCGGCGCTTTTACTCTTAGACTCGGGAGTTATTTTTGAACAACGCTCTTTTTTTTCAGACGTACGGGCTCATATTACCTTGACACCAATGCTGGACCGCCATTTTCGCAAGGCTGAGAATCTAAAATAATTATATTTAAATAAACACGAGCAATATCCACACGGTGGTTTTATTTAAAACTAGCTGCTCCCGCGACTTCGTCCGCGTGCCGTTTTATGTTATATGGAGAAGTACCTACTTAATTCACACTAAGTGGATTTTACGATAACCCATTACTCTACTATAAATAAACTTCTAATTCAAAAGTCGTAGAACAAATGTTGTTCGCAATGACACATACATCATCCCGAAAGGGGGGGCCTTTCGGGATTTTAGGGATATTATGTCACACGTTGTATAAGTGAAAACTATTTTTTTCATGCAAAATAAAATAAATGATTTATTGTATGCCGCGATTTGGACTATATAAAAAAATGTTTTTTTCAGCTCTCGACCCTGCGTTACCTGGATGGATTACTAACTCGAACAGGTTTGCGCCCGACGATGGAATCTACACCGAAGTGATCCACACGAACTCTGGTCAAGCAGGGTACATCACTCCCCTGGGGGATGTTGATTTTTATCCGAATGGGGGCGTGACGATGCCAGGGTGTAACAGCCAAAACTGCGATCACAATCGGTAAGTAACATTATAGGCGTCACAGCTCAGTTGGTAGTAGCTCTGACTTCCATGCATGGTCGTGGGCTCGATTCGTACCCAGAGCAAATGTATGATGAACATAAATATTCGTTCTGTGTCTGGGTGTTGCTATGTATGTATTTCAGCAATTTAGTTCCCATAATACAAGCTTTGCTTAGTTTAGGGCTAAAATGTGATATGTGAAATGTCCATGAATATTTCTTTGTTAAGGACGTGCTGTTTTCAACTTTAAATAAACCGGCCCAGCGCGAGTCAGACTCGCGCACGTAGTGTCCCGTACAGAAAAATCACATATTCGTATAATGCTAAAAAAATAGGGGGCTTTACTATTTTTTTTAGTATTTGTTGTTATAGCGGCTATAGAAATACATTATACAAGTTTCAACTCTCTAACTATCACGGTTTATGAGATACAGTCTGACAGACAGACAGACAAACGAACTGTGGAGTATCAGTACCTCAAGTACGAGTTTGTGCACACACGGATCGTAGAGACGCAATCGCCGGGCACCACCGATTTTGTATGGAGATCCAAGCTTCTCTAGAAATCTGCTAGAGGCGCTGCTTGGATCTCCATACAAAATCGGTGGCGCTCGGCGATTGCGTCTCTACGATCCGTGTGCATAAACTCGTACTTGGGGTACAGGTCCCGTTTTACCTTTCAGGTATGCACAATAAACGAGGCTGCAAATAAACTAAGCAAAGTCTGTTTTATGGAAAACAGATTACTGATTGAATTCTTTTTTTTGTAAATACATAAGTACAAAGTTTATTTTTTCAGTGCATATTTTTACTATGCTGAATCTAGCGGGGGTTTTACTGGACGCTTCTGTGAGAGCCATACGGATGCTATCGCTGGCAACTGTCACTCATCTGTCACTCTCAACATGGGCGGGGCTCACCCTAAAACTGGGTAAGTTGTGTGTTGCCAACTCGGCGCTTTTACCCTTAGTTTCGGGAGTTATTTTTAATCAACGCTCTTTTTTTCAGACGTACTGGCTCATATTACCTTGTCACCAATGCAGGACCGCCATTTTCGCAAGGCTGAGAATCTAAAATAATTATATTAAACACGACCAAAACCTACACGGTGGTTTTATTTAATATTATTTATTCTTATCTGAATAAATAATATATTTATACACAAACAAACTTACGAATATCGTAGATAGTATTTACAAAATGGACATAGATATATATAAAATATATGAGAAAAAGTTTAACTATCTACAAACCGTTGCAAATGATCAATTGATAGCTCAACTAATCCAAATCAGTACCTACCAATCGGAAGCGTACCCAAGACACTAAATGCATTACCGCGCTGAATAAATTTTTATTTAGAGGTATTTCTCAGGCTTTTTTATTAGAGATATTTATAAAATAAAAGTCACTTTTAGTTAATTGTTTGTTTATTTTTATGATGTGCTAACTCTATACGTATATCGAAAAGGTTGAGACGACTCTGTTACTTGTATGTCAGTAACGAACAATTGTGAGTCTGTGGACGACTTAACCTGAAAAAAAGGACATTTAATAGTTTTTTTTATAAAGTTATGTAAGACTAAATGATCCTTGTGAATTTATTAAATTAAGTTTTTTTTTATTTTTTTTCTTTACCCTAGTAACACCCAGATACAAAACAAATATTCATGTTCATCACACAAACATTTGCCCTGGGAATCATTCATTAAAATATAAATTATTTTTAATGAAAAAATAAAATTAAAAAACAGTCATTTTTACCGTTTGCGTGTGCTCTGTATGTTCTGTAGTGGTGGTGTAGTGGCCAAACGCTATCATTGTGGATCGAGGGGGTTCGACATCCGGGGCCATGTTTTTTATAATGGTATGTATTACGTGCCTAAGGAAATAAATTGAATAAAAATAAAGTAATCTCAAAATACATTGGACGTCTTTTCAATATGACATTGTATGAACTTATGAAAATTTTTGTAGCTACCGAAAAATAAAAAGGCTTTAAAGTGGTAGTCCGTTTTGCAAAGTCAATCGGAGAATAAACGGTCGAATTATGCCCAACGAAGTGGGCACGGGTCAGCTAGTTATATATAGAAAGAAGAATATAAAAGATTATGTAAGATCACTTTACCCAGCATATTCGAATCCAGCATCTTTATAATAATTGATTTTGTCAACTGGCAATCCTTGATGCTGTTTGACGTAGTGGTCCAAGTTGTCTTTGGGGGTGTTTTGACGGAAGAACTGACGAGGATGGTGATACTGCATCTTTCTGGAAGATATGATGTTTGAAAGGTGTATCTGTCTGACAGATATCTGTCCATCAGGGCCCCGATCGTGCTAAATTGTAATGTAAACGGTTCGTCTAAGCAGCAGCTAAGGTTCACTAACGTACGTATTTTGGTATAAGCGTGTAGCCAAACACGTTCAACATTCGAACGTTAGTGAGCCGAAGATTGTGACATATCCGCTGTCACACGAACGGAAAAAAGATGAGCGGTTACCCGTTTACAGCGATACGAAGCACACGCTACGTACACGTTACGTTGGTAAACCTTAGCTGCTGCTTAGACGAACCGTTTACATTACAATTTAGCACGATCGGGGCCCTTCACAGCTATGTACCTTCTTATACTCCTTATATTCCTCAACTGGGTAGCCGTACCCCCAGCGAGTTTGGCTATATTTTCTTCTAGAATTCTAGCATAGTAGTTCTTTACTTGATCGCTCATTTGTTTCAGCTGGATATGCATTTCTAATACCTATTAAAAAAATAAAGTTTAATTACATTTGACAGGCGTCACAGTTCAGTTGGTCGTTGCTCTACCATCTATGCTGTGGGTCGTGGGTTCGATTCCCACCCAGATCAAATGTTTGTGTGAGGATCATAAATATATTCTGGGTGTAATATATGACGACCGATGTGGCGCGGCGGGCGAAGATCCGCCTGCAACGCAGAGGTTGCGGGTTCGATTTTCGCCTTGGAATAAATGTTTGTGCAATCTGCAAATATTTATTCCAGATATTCTGGGTATACTATATGTATAACAAAAATAAAAAATCTATCTATATAATGTATTGTATTAAGTATGTCAGTCTTCTAGTACCCATAACTCTGCTTAGCTTGGGGCTAGATGATGTTGTGTGGATTGTCCAGCATTATTTATTTATTTATTTTTGTATTTACAATAAAACCTATATGTATAAGTATTCTATCAGCAATCTTACGAACACTTCTAGACTTACTTTAGACTCCAAAATACTCAGATACTCTGGTGTCTTCCGGAATCGCATAAGTACATCGCTAAGGCCCTCTCCATACAGTTTGATAGACTCCGCTTCTATATCGTATCTTCTACATTGGACTATGCATATTACTGAAATTATATAAACATTATCATATTTTTTAGCATGACAACTAAAATGACGTTATTTTTTAAATGAAATAAAAAAAAAGACTTGTGGACTCGGGGACTGCCGCGGTAAAGCTATTGCATAGCATTTTTTGCTGGATTACGCATGCGCAGTGTTAGGTTATTTTCGTTAGGTTTTTTATTATGGAATTTCTGGATTCGCTCAAGGCCCGCGATAGAAGCTATGCAATAGCTTAAAAATATGAGCGGTTAGCCGTTTACAGCGATACGAAGCACACGCTACGTACGCTACGTTGGTGAACCTTAGCTGCTGCTTAGTCGAACCGTTTACGTTACAATTTAGCACGATCAGGGCTCAGATCCGTTGCCCTAAACGTAAATGGTATTTAGGGCTAATATTTTGTAGAAGTATATTTTAGAGTGCAAGGTATTTTTCAAGGTATTCTACTATGGTATTCTGAGTACGAAATATCTTACCTGAAAATGTGAGCAGCAATAATAACATCGTAAAATAAACTCGTTTCAAAACAAACTTTATTATAAATTTTATTTGTATGTAGGTATGAATAATAAAAATAAATAAATATTCACGAACATTTTAAACGGCGCTCTAGTCCCATACTAAGCTAAGCTTGTACTATTGGAACTAGATTGCTGATATAATACTTAAATACATTTTTTTTGTAAATAAGTACGTATCTACATAGAATACATAGTAACACCCAGACATAGAACAAATATTTATGTTCATCACAGAAACATTTGCCCTGGGTGGGAATCGAACTCACTACCCACAGCAAGGAAAACTGCTCTTTTATTGATTTTTGTGTGTTTTACTGTATGTCAAATAAATATTTTATCTAACTATCCATCACAAAAAAAATATCCCGCCGCGTAGGTAAGTTAAAATCAATAATCTATGTTATCACAATTAATAGATTTTTGATAACTATCGAATATATAAGACGATAATTGAAGTATGTAGGCCAGATTGTGTAAAAATTAGTATATTTTATATTTGTTTGTTTTTTTAATTAGTGTAAAGATTTAGTAAATAATGATGTGGTGTGTGTTATTAATAAGCCTAGTGGCTGTAGCTACAGGTAAACTAATATGAACTAATTAATAACATACATTAATTTGCAATATTGAGAAAATATGATAAAATCATGCGGATCATTTATAATCGTTTACATACTAGGTGATTCTAGGTGCCAGGTCCACGCGACCAGTACCCCAAGTACGAGTTATGTACACACGGATCGTAGAGACGTGATCGCCGAGCGCCACCGATTTTGTATGGAGATCCAAGCTTTTCAAGAAATCTGTTAGAGACGTTGCTGCAGGGCCGTCTTTACCCGGGGGTGCAAGGGGTGCGGTGCACCCGGGCGCGGAGCGCCCGGGGGCGCCTGCCGAGCGCTAATTAATGAATATTTAGATATTTCATTGAACTTAACGCCATTGCACAGTTTCATATACAGGTTACGACAAACACGTATGCGCAAAAAAAATAAATTGTCATGCCAAAAAGAGTGTTGACCTTTGACACATTGCCGCCCGGTTGCCCGCACTTGAAGCAAAATGATCTCTAAGTCAATAAAGTGTAGTGCAAGTTCATTTAAAATGGGCGCGCGGCGCGGCACCTGTGCGTCTGTCATCATAGGCGAGTAATTGCGCCCTTTGACATAGCCGTCTTAGTCCAGTCAAAATAGACATTCCAGCTTGCATTAATTCCCAACAAGCTGGATTTTTGTACAGATCAGATACAGATCATTACAAATGATATGTCAAAAGTCCCCATCGATCCCGCTTGTGCGTTGTTTTTTATTCCAGGTTAAAAGTCATAAATTTGCGTTTTTTGCGTATATCTCTGAAACAACGAGAGCTATCGAAAAATGGTTCAGGCAAAGTTTGTAAATCGTAAAATTGTCTACAAAAATATCTCAACACTTTTCTTCTACAAAGCATCGCTTTCGAGATAATATAGTGACTTTAGACCGCAGGAACATCATCGAAGATGATGCGTTTTTTTCATTTCAGCCGTTTTATCTGCTTCATTGCCACAGAACAAACAGTATTTTTGTGCAGGCCTTGAATACGTCATTACAAATGATATGTCAAAAGTCCCCATCGATCCCACTTGTGCGTTGTTTTTTATTCGAGGTCAAAGGTCATAAATTTGCGTTTTTTGCGTATATCTCTGAAACAACGAAATTTATCGAAAAATGGTTCGGACAAAGTTTGTAGATCGTAAAATTGTCTACAAAAAATACCTCAACACTTTTCTTCTACAAAGAATCGCTTTCAAGATATAGTGACTTTAGACCGCAGGAAAATCGTCGAAGATGCTGCGTTTTTTTCATTTCAGCCGTTTTATCTGCTTCATTGCCACATAACAAACAGTATTTCTTGAAATTTACTGAAAGGGGTGATGGGTTCGATGGGTTAGTCCACCTCGTACTAGAGTACGAGGCTACTGTTTGTTCTGTGCAATGAAACAGATAAAACGGCTGAAATGAAAAAACGCAGTATCTTCGACGATGTTCCTGCGGTCTAAAGTCACTATATCTCGAAAGCGATGCTTTGTAAAAGAAAAGTGTTGAGGTATTTTTGTAGACAATTTTACGATTACAAACTTTGCCTGAACCACTTTTCGATAGCTCTCGTTGTTTCAGAGATATATGCAAAAAACGCAAATTTATGACCTTTGACCTCGAATAAAAAACAACGCACAAGCGGGATCGATGGGGACTTTTGACATATCATTTGTAATGACGTATTCAAGGCCTGCACAAAAATTCAGCTTGTTGGGAATTAATGCAAACTGGAGTCATAATTTTAGTCTATTTTGACTGGACTATCTGCAGTGTAAAAGAAAACCAGGGCGCAGGCTGAGCCCCGCACCCCGGCGCCGAATAGACTTAAGACGGCACTGGTTGCTAGACTAGATTAGACTAGATTGCTGATAGAACCCATAGTACAAGCTTTGCTTAGTTTGGAACTAGAGTGTGATGTGTGAAATGTCCGTAAAATTATAGTCTCACAAATAATGTGCAAACCTGGGCAGTTTACACTCTAGGTACTCAAATCTATACTAATATTATAAAGAAGTAAAGTTTGTGTGTTTGTATACTTATTTATTAAATTGTAAAGAGGTAATCTCGGGAACTACTGAACCGATTTTAATAGTAGGGGAGCCCAAGAGGGGATTTCGGGATTTACTCGAGCGCGGCAGATTAACATACAGGGGGTACCTTGTACCCGGTTAAGTACCTCCACCAAATATGAGCTTCCTATGTATGGCCGCGCGTGAATTATAAAGGATCAGATTAGTAAAAAAAAATTGATCATCTGACATTCTCGAGCGCGTCAGATAAAGATAGGGTAGGTTAATTACATGCTAAAAAGTGTATATTCCACTAATCTGACAATTTGGAAGTGACGAAAAGAAAGGGGAGCGCAGCAAAGTTGTAAAAAAAAAACGCCAGCTGGACATTCTCGAGCGTAGCTAAATTTTTTTTTATTTTGAAGAATATAATTCAAGGATAACGAAAAATATATAATCTGACGATTTCCGCAAGCCGAAGTAAGAAAAATCCGTCGATAAAGACCACAAGACCCACGCTTTTGAAATGATAGATTTTTCCGCGTCACGTTGTTTTGTGAGGTGAACCCATATATGAAGTGCTCATATATGGGTGTTACTACGTACATAATGTATTTACAAAAAAAAATTATGTAAGTATTCTATCAGCAATCAGTTTCCATAGTACAAGCTTTGCTTAGTTTGGGACTAGAGGGTGATGTGTGAATATTTAATATTGAAATTTAAAAAAAAAATTTTTTTTTTGTCAGATCAGGCGAATCCCTCTAGATAATCGTCAGATTAAGAAACAGTACGCTTAGAACATAAAGTTGAACTATATATATCTTAATCTGACGCGCTCGAGTATGTCAAATCGGCGATTTTTTTTTGCACATTAAAATAATGGCCACGAGTTTGCGTCACATCGAAATCGTCAGATTAGTGAACTAGAGCTTTGTTGTGGTGCACTTAACACTCCTTTAAAAAATCTGACGCGCTCGATAACTTTTATTTTTTTTTTCATTTTCAACCCTTAAGTACAGCCACCCCCACCATGCAAACGATCAGATTAACATAGTACGTTATTAAAACTACGTAGGGAATTGATGGTATCAATATCTGACGCGCTCGAGAATGTCCATGCGGCAGTTTTTTTTACATATTTATAAATCTATAGCCGCTTCCCCCACCGATGAAAGATATATGTTATTTAACATTTTTTTCTTCTTAACATCTAAGCTTTGCAACCCAATAGGTCTCTATGACGCTCGAGTAAATCCACACTTAGCATCGTGGGCTCCCCTACTATAAAGATTCTTTCACTAATAGAATGCCACATTATTGATGAGTGTCATAGGTTATATAAAAAAACGAAAAATAAAAAGGCTTTTACGTGGTAGTCCGTTTTGCAAAGTGAATCGGAGAAAAAACGGTCGAATTATGCCCAACGAAGTGGGCACGGGTCAGCTAGTCATTAATGAATCATTAAAATATTTAGTTAATTGAATTAGTATTGTATAACTTTGCTTAATCATTTTATTTACCACAATAATTCAATTTCATGAAAAACAACCACGCTATCTTATAATGATTGTACATAATCCTACGAGTAAGCGAAGGTATCAAAGAGTCACAGTTCCGACATTGGTAAAATTTTGGCGACCGATGTGGAAATGACCGAAGGTCCGCCTGCGACGCGGAGGATGCGGGCTCGATTCCCGTCTTGGGGTAAATGTTTGTACGATCTGCAAATATTTATTCCGGGTGATCTGGGATCTATGTAATGTATTATATTAAGTAAGTATGTCAATCTTCTAGTACCCATAACACAAGCTCTGCTTAGCTTGGGGCAAGATGATGTTGTGTTGTGTGGATTGTCTAGCATTATTTTATTATTTATTTATTTACCCATTGTGTAAGGAACCCAAATGATTCCAATTAGGCTGTTTTTTTATAATTACTATCTATTAATTATTCGACTAATTGGGAACCAATTTATTATATTTATTTAGTTTCGTAGTAAGTACCTATACTTAAAGATGTTAATACACATTTGATTAAGATCTGAATATTAATTTTTATCTTTTATAACAATGTTTGAAACTATCACGGTTTTCAACATAGTTTTCTTTATAAACGGAATATTTATTATTATAAGTCAGTTTGATTAAATGAGTGTTAAGTTAACAAATAACAAACTTACAAACTATGGTAAATAATAAAGAAAATATATAAAATAATAAAGAAAATAAACTAATTTAAGAGAAAAACATTTACTGTAACAAACTAACTTAAGGTGACGGGTATAGCCAAATGCGTGTTTTTGGGGAAACCGAAAACTGTTTTCAGAAAAAGTGATAGCATGTGGAGTTGTGAAACTTATTATTTCCTATAACACATATATTGAACTAGTGTATTGTTACTCAAAATTTGTGCTCTTGGATATAGTTTACTTTTAAATGTAAGTTTAGTACCAACACCTTTTGCAAAAGTGTGGTTTAAGATCCCATTTTTTATGGGTTTGGCAGATTTGTTTGGTACCAAACTCAGCACAGCTATTCTTATGGTTCGTATCTTGTGACTCTAAAGAAAACATTTCTACATTAAGGTGTTTAAAGAAGAAGAAGAGTAGCGCCTTAGGAATTATAAGTGTTTGATTGCTGTGTGCTCGCAAATATACATAAGGCACTGCTTTAGAGTTTGACTATCCGAACTGAGCGCGGCTCATTATGTGTTTTGCGCCGTTGTCAGCATTTTTGTTGAAATTGAAATTGTGACGTTGCCACGCTGACTGTCTAGAGTTTAACCACCACGGCAAAAACTATGCCGTGTTACAAGTTTAACGTGTGTATAGATATAATAAATAAATAATAAACTTGGAAGTTATTGACATTTTTATTTATTATGAAAAATTTCACCCTACCCGTCGCCTTAAGAGAAAAACATAACTGTGAAGTGAATGCATGAAATACTGAGCCCGTAGTCTGAAGGTGCATTTTAGAACTCCCTACTCTCGAGCCGAGAGTCGTCTCTCGGATGTCCTTATATTTTTGTAAGAAGTAGAGAGAGAGATCCGAGAGACGACTGTCGGCTCGAGAGTAGGGAGTTTTAAAATGCGTCTTCGGACTAAGGGCTCTGAAGAAAACGGGTTAACATAGGAGAGAAACATAACGTACGAAAAATGAGTGGACTTCCCGTCTTGGGGATGGCGGGAAAAACATAACTGTAAAGTGTAAAGTGAATGCTTTAAGATAGAAGTGTAAAGTGAACGGGAAGACGTTGTAAATAAAATAATAAAGAAAATAAACTAATTTAAGAGAAAAACATTTACGTAAGACTAGGCGGTATGGTTCTAAAACTTTAGCCTGCTCCGAAGAGCAAATATTAAAAAAAAAAAAAAAAAAAAAAAAAAAAAAAAATTGACAGTTGGCTTGACATAACGTTGACTGATTTATTATCTCTTGTGGCCATAAAGATACTATAATCTGTGCTTGTGGCTGGCTGGCTAACTTTGTCTGAGTTTTGGTTTGGTTATTTTATTATTTTAATTTCTTACTATCTTCAAACAACGCAAACAAGGCGAAATCAATACTAAAATTCTATAAAATATTCCGTATTCACCGAAATTTCAATGTCGTCAAGCATGTTTCGCTCGTACCGCGATACGGTTAGAACACCAAAAGCGATAGAGATTGCTGTACCAGATATCTACGATTGTAATATGTGTTCAAAAGGAGGTTGGAATACAGAAAACGACGTGGAGGTTCATAAAAAGGAGACTCATTATCATGAAATGCACGAGGTTAAGATTAATCATAGAAACAGATTTTGTTCCGTAAGTATTCCCGCCATAATGTATTCTGAAACTTTCCGCCACATTGACTTATTAAGTTATTATCATTGTGTGAATTTAGGTGGTCTTTAGAGAATTGTTATTCTTTGTAAGAAGGATCATATAAAAACGGTAGGAACCAGGCCGTAGTTTCATGCTCTTGGCTCTGGTCGCGTGGAACTGGCACCTAGAATCACCTAGTGTATAACACGATTTTTAGGGCCCCCGCAACTGCAGACTTTTTATCGGCCGATAGTTTGGTCGTCTTCCTAATCAGTATGAAGATGTATGCAGATGCGCACATTAGTGATTCAGTCTTCATTTTAATTGAGAAGCTGACCAAACTATCGGTAAATAAAAATATAAAATAAATAAATAAAATGTCTGCAGTCTGCGGGACTCTTAATGATCTTTGTCATTTAATTGATTTAGATTTTTGACTTGTAAACTGTGTTTAATGTATAAAGAATACGAGGTTCACAATGAAATGCCTCTTTAGCAATGAAGTAATACTTAATAATACTTAAAAATAACTTAATAATACTTAAGTAATACTAACTTTTTGTTCTAGATATGTATGACACTTCAAGACTCTAGAAAAGATCTTATTGAGCACATTAAAAGCCAGCATCTCCTAAGCTCGCCCCAAGCGAAGCGAGTCGAACGAAAAATCTACATTTGCAATGAATGCACACACATATTCTTCAATAAAGACGTTCTCGCAACTCACATGTTATACACACATATCGCTAATAAAAAAGATCGTAAACACAAGAATTTTACCTGCCCGAAATGCAGTAAGATCTGCTCCCTGAAGTCCGTATGGTTTCATCTACAAAAGCATGATGTACCGAGTGTATCGATGTGTGATATATGTCTGGATAACTTCACGTGCAGAGCAGCATTAAACGAGCATATTAAAACCCACAAATCATACTACAAATGCGAACCATGTGGCTACACAAGCACTCAACGAGAGCCGTTCAATAAACATCTACTTAACCACACTGAGAAGCCGATACCGCACGGTACAATCTCGTCTGAAGTTATAAAATCCGTGTTTAAGAGACATAAAGACAACCTCACCCGATACAACGTTCATAACTCATTAAAAGGTATAAACTTGCCGAGATTCTTCAATATATGCACGCTTTGTAGAGAGATATGTTTAACTAATTCTGACATGAAACAGCATGTGTTAAGAGATCATACGCATGAGAGAATTGAGAAGAAGAGATATGTGTGTGCTTGCGGTGAAGAATTTCAGTACCAAGTGGTTTTAAAACAGCATGTTATGAAAATGAACGGTTCCCACCGACCTGTAGGTATGTATATTCACAACAAAAACGTTTTTACATTAAGTTAATATTGAATAAATAATGCTGGACAATCCACACAACATCATCTAGCCCCAAGCTAAGCAGAGCTTGTGTTATGTACTAGAAGACTGACATACTTAATACAATACATTACATAGATAGATATTTTTTATCATACATATAAATACCCAAAACCTCCGGAATAAATATTTCCAGATCATACAATCATTTATCCCAAGGCGGGAATCGAATCCGCAACCTCCGCGTCGCAGGCGGACCTTCGCCCGCCGCGCCACATCGGTCGTCATAAAAATGAACTGTTACCTCAGACCCCCATGGCCTAATTACCTACATTTAAGCAACCCCTTATTCATAATGGTCCGGTTCATAACGGAAAAAATTTAGACCAAAAGTTGGACCACTTTTGGTCCTAATTTTTCTCTCTCTCATAGAAAGCAAGCCAGTTATTAAATTAAGAACTTTGTTCCATCCGGTCCATTGACTTACAAGTTTTTTTATTATTTGAAATGAAATATATTTATTTGACAAATCGGAGAGTACAGAACATAAGTCAATACAAATACAGTAAAAGAATTAACAAGATTGGTTGTCAAAAAGGCTCGGTCTCAGCTATTTGCGACCAAACTTTATTTATTATTCTAATATATTCTTATTTTTGCTATAGAAAAACCACCGAGTGGCCCCGAGACAAAGACAGAGTTAAAAGTGACCTCATCCATCCAAGGTCATTTATCACCAGTACTGGATAACAACGTTGAAGAGGTCAATAAATGTGAAGATGAAAACAGAGACATAGAAAATAATGACATCGTTAGCAACATACACAATAATGATACCATTAGCAACATAGAAAATAATGATGCCGTTAGCAACATACAAAATAATGAAACTAGTAGCAAACTACAAGACTTTGCTGTATTGTATGCTAAGAATATTGGTAAGTTATTTATAGTAACTAAATGATCCTTGTGATTTTCTAAACTAATATTATAAAGAGGAAATCTGATCTGAGATCATTTAGAATTTAGAATTATGTATTACATACTAGCAACTTAATAGAATTTTGTATAAAAAAAAAGGTAGCACTCCGGGAGTGCCGGCAGAAGTGAAAACTTCAATATTAACGTTGTGTTTTCACTTTTAAGTTTTCACTTCAAAAATATAACCACAGACGTCATAATGACAATGACAATCACAATGACACAGACACATTCGCGCAAGCGCGAATGTGTCTGTGTGCCGCCTAAACAGAGCACACTCAGGCACGGTAGAAAGAGTGGGAGATACTAGTTCCTCTCCCTTTCCCTCGATCTTACGCTTCGATCAACGTCACGTGACCCTGACGCGAGTTTGAAAGTTTTTACCCACCCAGCGCCGCTAAAGAAGTTTTCACTTCAATAATAATACTATGTTGATACATACTTACTACATGTTGTACATGTAGTAAGTATATTAATAATTAAATAAATAAATAAATAAATAATGCTGGACAATCCACACAACATCATCTAGCCCCAAGCTAAGCAGAGCTTGTGTTATGGGTACTAGAAGACTGACATACTTAATATTATACATTACATAGATAGATATTTTTTATTATACATATAATACCCAGAACACCCGGAATAAATATTTGCAGAACATACAAACATTTATTCCGAGGCGGGAATCGAACCCGCAACCTTCCGCGTCGCAGGCGGACCATCGCCCACCGCGCCACATCGGTCGTCATTAATATTAATATTAAATCAAATATATTATGTGTGAATATGCCCTTGGTGTAACATCAATAAATAAATAAAGAAATATGTCTACCATGCCTTGTACAAAGTGACTCTAATTTATCTGTTTCAGATAAAACGGACACAATTCTTTTGAATGATGATTCAAATACATCGTCTGAACTTGACAATGTTGAAATTACGAAGAGAATTATCGTTCCTATGGAGACTGACACTGAAAATAATGAGAAACACTCAGGTATATATTTTATTTAAATATATAAAATATCTATCTATGTAATGTATTGTATTAAGTACTAGCTGACCTGTGCCCACTTTGTTGAGCATAATTCGACTGTTTTTCTGATTTACTTTGCAAAACGGACTACCACGTAAAAGCCTTTTTATTTTTCGGTTTTTTATATAACCTATGACACTCAGCAATAATGTGGCTTTCTATTGGTGAAAGAATTTTTAAAATCGGTACATTAGATCCCGAGATTACCCCTTACAATTTAATTAACACACAAACTTTACTTCTTTCTAATATTAGTATAGAAGTATAGATATCACAAGATAAAGATTAAAAACTCGACTACATTAAAACAACTCACTGTACAACTGTAATATTTACATATTTTAAATGTACCATGACGACCGATGTGGCGCGGCGGGCGAAGGTCCGTCTGCGACGCGGAGGTTTCGGGTTCGATTCCCGCCTTGGGATAAATGTTTGCATGATCTGCAACTATTTATTCTAGGTGTTCTGGGTATTGTATGTATAATAAAAAATATCTATCTATGTAATGTATTGTATTAAGTATGTCAGTCTTCTAGTACATAACACAAGCTCTGCTTAGCTTGGGGCTAGATGTTGTTGTATGGATTGTCCAGCATTATTTATTTATATATAGTAATAGTAGCTTTGCTTAGTTTACTAAGCAAAGCTACTATTATAAATATATTTATTATTTATAATAGTAGCTTTGCTTAGTTTGGGGCTAGAGCGTGATGTGTGAAATGTCTGTGAACATTTATTTAATTCACTAAACATATTTATTCCAAATTTATTGAGTGATTTATTTACTTACTTAGTTTTAAACATATTAATTCCAAATTTATTAAGTCATTTATGTAATTTTTCTTTTTCTTACTTATTTGATTTATTTACTTACTTAGTTTTAAACATATTACATAATACCAAATTTATTAAGTCATTTATGTAATTTTTCTTTTTCAGATACTGAAAATATGCCAATGGCGGTCTGCGTTGCAAACAATTCAGAACGAAATACTAATATTTAGTTCAATAATTTATGTATACACTTTTTATATGCCTAGTAGTATCAAAGACTTCTAAATTTAGTTCTGAGTATCACAATAGATGGCGCTAAACACAACTTTAATATCACTAAATAAAAAAAACATTTTTTTTATTTAATTCAATAAAATCGCAAGGATCATTTAGAATCGTATTACTTACTAGGTGATTCTAGGTGCCAGTTCTACGCGACCAGAGCCTAGAAGAACGGGCAAGAAACGGCCTGGTTCCTACCTTTTTTTTATATGATACTCATACATGCCCATAGATATTTTGCTTGGCTTATATGTCAGCGCCATCTAGTAAGTGAAATAAAAAACTGCGCTTTAAACTTCGCTCAACAGATGTCACTGTTACAATCGAGACAAATAGATGGAAAGTTATCACGGTGAGGAGATAGATGTGGTATCTCCTACGAAAAGGGAAGATCTTCCACGCCGAGCGACCTTTGTCTCGGGGTCGCTCGGACCGATGGATAGTCATCGGTTCTATTACTTATGTTCAAACTCCGTGATAACTTCGTTTGCGCGATCTAGGACTTGTTTCTGCCATCTGTTGCTCTCTTTCTCATAGAAAGCAAGCCAGTTATTAAATTAGGAACTTCGTTCCATCCGGTTGTCCCTTGACCTCTCAAGTTTTTTTTAATAGTTTATCTTAACCATGTTATTTCTAATTAATTAATTATAGTTAGTCTAAGGGTCACTAAATGGTTAATTGAGGCTTAAATAGATAATTATATTAATATAACTATTAAAAAGCTCAATCTTGCTCTTATTAAATAATAAGAAATATAAAAATTGTTGAAGTTTATAATAATAAGTTTGTAAGCAATAATAAATGATATTTTAGAAATAAGATAGTTTTAATGTAGTAGTAGAAATCCTTTAAGATACAGGTAGGTTTGCTTTCCGTGCTGTGGGTCGTGGGTTCGATCCCACCAAGGACAAATATTCGTGTGATGAACATGGATTTTACTAAAAAATATATTAAAAAATATCAGCAATCTAGTTCCCATAGTACAAGTTACAAGCTTTGCTTTAGGACTAAATAGTGTAATGTGAATGTTTAGGTATAAAAACTGCACGTTTTTATATAATTTAGTGGTCAGATCTTAGAAACCTAGTATCTTCAATCTCGAGAAAAAATTCGGTTATAAACAGAGACAAAAAACAAACGATCAATCATTTAACATAAAAGGCATCACAGCTCAGTTGGTAGTAGCTCTGCCTTCCATGCTGTGGGTCGTGGGTTCTCCGCCGAGAACAATGTTTGTGTGTACACAAATATTTGTTCTGTGTCTGGGTGTGAGGTGTTACTATGTATGTATTTACAAAAAATTATATACATAAGTAGGTATTCTATCAGCAACCTAGTTCTCATAGTACAAGCTTTGCTTAGTTTGGAACTAGAGTGTGATGTGTGAAATGTGAGTAATACTTATAAAACTTTTTAACAAAAAAAAATACCTCTGAAAAAACTGAGGACCTAAGAATAATAGGTATGTTTTTATTCTATCCTAATTACTAAGTTCTTAAACTTAAGTAAGTAAACCTAGTAGTTTTAAGTCTGCGCCGATATACAGCGTGTAACAATAAGTCCCTATAAATCCGAAAGGGGGGTATAGTATACGTCATTACGAACAACATTTGTTCTACGACTTTTCATTTTTTTGTATTTTTCATTCATGAAATCCATTTTTTACTTTTGTCCAACACGTCACTTGACAAAACATTTCGACAACCCTATTTACAGCTGTTTTGATAACGTTTTAGTGTGAACTCTAGATAAAGTAGGTAACAGAACGGACACTAGTTAGTAAAGTGTTATGTAACTTCTGGCCTTTTAAAAGCCTATTTATACCTACCTACTTTGGTATTGATCCAGGTACCTAGACGTAAGTTAACATACTTTCCTGACTGAAATCCCTAGGCACGATAGACGTCTTTTCAGAACTCTTGGTTAGCTAGTAGGTAGGAAGTAGCCTACCTAACTCAATTTTGCCTTCTCAATTTTGTACTTACCTACTCGAGCACTAAAGGTACGGTCGTAACCCAGTTTCAATGTTATTTTTCAAATAAAAAATCAAACGTTGTGTCTACTCTGTTAACTAATCTTTGTTTATCATAAGGTCAACGTATCGACCATTTTGCCGGATCTAAATAGGAATGGATGTGGCATTTTAGTATGTCATCCATCATCATAATTTCGATATTAATGTTTTATTATTAGGTAAATAAGTAACTGAGTAGGTATGTACTACGTAATTACCTATTCCTTCGGATAATCATCATCATCATTACGATTTTAATTTTATTATTTTTCTTAATGTTTTTCTTAATGATTATTGATTTCTTGTTAAGTACATAAGTTTTTGTTTAATAGCCAAACTCGTAAAGTATGAACGAAAACGACTTGACGATACATACTAAAATGCCACATCCAGTTCGTTTTATTTCGTTAAATTGTGTATGTGTGAGTGAGTGCGACGCGCCGACGCGGCCGCGCGGAGATCGCAAACGCGCGACACACAGGGCTGCCACACTTATAATAATATTTTAATTATTTTTGTATTGAATTTTCAAATAGGAAGTTTTGAACCTTTAACCTCACCAATGTATTCATATACTCGGTGTGAATACACCCCTTTCGGATGTATAATGGTATTATGTTACACGGTGTATATTCTTATTGTCTAATTGGGTCTCGATTTTAACGCATACCGTGGCACCCCATAATTGAAGAAACACGTAGCTATAAGCATTTTTAATTTAATTTTTAATTCTTACGTGATTTCTTTGTTGGTTGTCTTAAATAAATAAATCAATAATTCTTAAAAAGAAAATTATCTAAATCTGACTACTTACAGTAGCTTCATGTTCATGACCCCCCTTACAGAGGCTCCGTGACCCCCTAGGGGGGGATGACCCACAGATTGAGAAACACTGATGACAAGTTTTTTGTTATTATAAGTAAGATTGATATTATTACCTACTGCTAATAAGTTTAAGAAGTTATTAGTGTACCTATGTTATTATGATATTATACGTATTTTTTTAAAGAAACGTTTTTTTTCTTAGTTTTTGCATCTATACATAGACAGACATGTATCGCATACATGTAGGTAATGTTTGTAACATCTATGTACACAGTTATACAATAAATACATTCTTATTCTTACATATTACTCCATGCAGTGTTAGGTTATTTCGTTACGGAATTTCTGGATTCGGTCTCCACGCTCAAGTCCCGCGATAGAAGCTATGCAATAGCTTAAAAAAGTTAAAGCTACTAGGTTAATATAGTAATAGTATAGATGCTCTAGGTAACATGTAACTAGGTAGTAGGTAAATACAAGATTATCTGTGAGTAGGTACATAGGTAGGTATGTATGTATGTATCCTCTTATATCAACCTTTCTCTTTTACAACAAAGAAATTCGTTTTTTTTCCTGTTGAGCTTATACGGAAATAAACAGGGACGTATTAAGGATGACTTATGGGGCTATAACATTATTAGTCAAATATAATACTAAAAATGTATGATACGAATTAGCGATTTGGAAGCAATAATTGTGCGATTTTTGCTACCGCTTTGCTTATGCAAGATACGATAGGCCTGCGGGTTTCCCCGGATTTGTCTTGTTTGTTTTGTGGGAGCGTCCGGGTGGGGTTTAGATTTTATTCGGGTCCAACCCGGACTACAATAACAGTCCGGATTTTCGATCGATCCGAAAATTTCGAGCCAATCCCATGATTTCACCAAGTTCATATCATCAACCATTATGATATGGTCACAAAAACGATTAAACGTACTATTTCAGAGACTCAAGGATTACTTGAAATCAGTCAATTTGGCTATTTAACGCTCTTTTTTTATTTGCGAAACAGTAACACACAAAGTAAACTTACAAAACAAAACTAACAATGACAAAATAATCGAATCCAGAAATCCCGTAACGAAAATAACCTAACACTGCGCATGCGTAATCCCGCAAAGAATGCTATGCAATAGCTTTACCACGGCAGTCTCCGAGTGCCACACGTGTTTTTTATAATTATTCTAAAATACCTACTTTTGCTTAAAAGAAGGTCCGTTTAATTTTTATGTATCCTTAAAAAGTTGAAAAAACCTGTTTTAAAAATAAAAATATTTTACATCGATTTCCTGTTGTCGATGGCTATCATCAAGTTTGTTCGAAACGATTCAAGAGAGCTTTGCTGGCGAAAGTTGTCTTAATATATTTTTAATAGGATTAAGATATAAGTAAAAAAAATGTTATTGTATTAAGTATGTCAGTCTTCTAGTACCCATAATACAAGCTCTGCTTAGCTTGGGGCTAGATGATGTTGTGTGGATTGTCCATTATTTATTTATTTGCAATATAAATATTTAACTTGGTCGCACCGTTTATTTAAAACATTTTATTATTATAAAACGTATAATCTAAGTAGGTACACACAGTTCGACATTAACAATTGTCCAGCATTATTTATTTATTATAACTAAACTTACATATTAAACAAAAAAATTATAATAAAAATTAATAAAAAATTAATAAAAATTATTTAAACATAATATAATTATACCTTTTTAGTATTAATATATTTCCATAGTACTTATATTATGTATCAGCGATAATGAAGCCATAATAAACTATCGACAGTGCTGCCTCTACAGGACAGTCTCTTAGGAATTTGGTTATGATTATTGGTATAGAAAACCAATGAATTTACCTTGACTATGAGTCAAAATAACATACTTATCTTGGGTTATTCCTGTTTCCCTAAACACATTTATAACGGAACTTGGACTTTAACTTCATTATAATTCCATAAACTAACATTTATTAATAGTTTATTCTTAAATGAGTCATGAAATAGGTATTCTTGGATGAAAGGCTGATGAAAAAGTGGATGGACTGAATGGTATGAAGTTTGACTCATCAATTTTTAAGCTATTGCATAGCTTCTATCGCGGGCCCTGAGCGTGGAGACCGAATCCAAAAATTTCGTAACGAAATAATCTAACACTGCGCATGCGTTATCCAGCTAAAAATGCTATGCAATAGCTTTACCGCGGCAGTCCCCGAGTGCCACACGGCTTTTTGAAGTGAAAACTTCTTTAGCGGCGCTGGGTGGGTAAAAACTTTCAAACTCGCGTCAGGGTCACGTGACGTCGAAAAAGCGTAAGATCTTATTTAATTTTTATACATTGCTCGTAAAACAAGAGACGACAAAAGAACACACTTGCGGTCACGCGACGTATGACTCAAACAATTAAATAGTGTTGTGGCGACATCGTACAAGGCGAGTACAAGGCGCTGCCAACACGCGGTGCGGTGCGGAGCGCGGGGGCGTAGGACCGAGGAGCGGCACTCGCGCGCCGGCAGCCGACACACCCTCTGAGCACCCTCGCACGGGAAACACGTATCGCTCGCCGCGCGCGCATAACCAGATAGACGCTATTATATCGTACGAATCGTTTCGCCTAACTTTCAATTCAATTTTTATTTAATGGCGTCTGGGGGTTAGCCAATTTCGCCAATGTCACGTTGCAAGGCTTGTTTATGTTTGTGGGCAACGTTGGACGGTAAATTGTTAATTTTTTTTCTTTTTTTTCGTATTTTAAGTTTATGGGCAACGTTGGACGGTATTTTTGTTATTTTTTTTCTTTCGTATTTTATTTACAGCGTCCTTCCGCCATCTTGGTGATGGCGAAAGGCCTTCGCCTAACTTGTATTTAACTGTATCGCTTCCATCTTATTGAAGTGAAAACTCAGTCAGGGTCACGTGACTCGTGACGTTCATCGAACGTGACGTTCATCATTCGTTGTCTTCGTCGTTGTGTCAATGTCAATGACATGACACAATCACAATGACACAGACACATTCGCGCTTGCGCGAATGTGTCTGTGTCATTGTGATTGTCACTGTCATTGTCGTTGTGTCGACATGACACAATCACACTGGCACAGACACATTCGCGCTTGCGCGAATGTGTCTGTGTCATTGTGATTGTATAATATTTGTCATTGTCATTATGACGACTGTGGTTATATTTTTGAAGTGAAAACTTAAAAGTGAAAACACATTCGCGCTTGCGCGAATGTGTCTGTGTCATTGTGATTGTCATTGTCATTATGACGACTGTGGTTATATTTTTGAAGTGAAAACTTAAAAGTGAAAACACAACGTTAATATTGAAGTTTTCACTTCTGCCGGCACTCCCGGAGTGCTACCATTTTTTTTTTGTTTTTGCATTATAGGCAAACGCTTGACCGCAAACTCACCTCATGTTGATGATGATACGGCCTACGGTGTAGCGCGTTTGCCTAGATAGAACCTATTCACTCTCCTCTTGAAAACGTCAAAGATTTTTTTTATCTCAAGCCTACTTACCCATCCACATAAATCTAGCATCAAAACAAACGTGTCTACAATCAAGTATTGAGGTAAATATACTTGAAACTGGACGTTTAGTACAAGTTACAAGAATGTTGTTGTCGCGCTGCGCACGAGGTTACAGATAAAACAGTAAGTGTATTGAGTACATTTTAGTTCCGTCGTGGCGCACGAAGTGACAGATTAAACAGTAAGTGTATTGAGTACATTTTAGTTCCGTGGTGGCAGCACCGGTATATTTTATGGTCAGTATTCTATAATCTGTGTGCTACTTTCAAACAGAGGGTGGACATAAATACCGGCGCGCGATCTGAGACAAGGCTTTTTGCTTCTGGCTCTTGGAGAGGCGAGACGGGAGTGCTGAGCCAGAGGAACTCGGAACTACGAAGGAATAGTGAGTGTCTTGGATAACCATGTAAGTGCTAGCTAATAATTCATTACTATTCTTGAAAGGGTAATGAGATTATGAGAAGATACTTTCGCGATAAACTCAATTGTCCGCGTTATTAATATCCAGTTTATAATTGTCGTAATGGATCAGTTCGGTCGATCTGGGAGAAAAAAGCCGAGCAGACAGTGCGAGGCTGGGGGGTCTCTGAATGCGTTCAGAGACCCACTCAAGCATAGCTTGCTTGAAGGTAGGGCTCCGGACTCGAGAGTGAGTCCCGGTGCTAGCTGGCCGGGATAGGAATGATCTCTCGAGTGCCCAAGGGTCCAGGCAAGGCCGAAGGGGGGTGTATCTCTGAGCCCTCGAATGGGACCGATCAGAGATACAGAAAGATCGACCCTATGAGCGGTAGCGGACTGGTTGCTTAAGGGGATGGAGGCGTAGCACTTGGGATAACTTCCCAAGCTCGTTCCGGTTGTCCGAGAAGGCTGTACAGTCCAGGATAGTCGCGTAGACTGTCCTGATGATGGCTGGAATCCGGGCACTATCTGGGCGTCGTCAGATAGTGTAGAGACCAGGGTCGATCGGTGCTTAGGGCAGTCAAATCGTGTGCGAAGCAGTTACATTACATTAGTAGATATCGACTCATAATCTCATCCTCACGTATATATATATATATTTGTCGTGCAATATAAAGGCGCGACAAAATGGTGGAGATGCAGGGATATGAAATCCTTGGAGATTGAACAACGAAAAGTTTTTTCGTGTTGTTCCCAGAAAGTGGTTAGTCCGTGGCTGACATGAACCAACCGTTTGGTGGTTGAATTGGGTTTTTCATTTACTGAATTATATCCAGAAGAAAAAAAAAAAATATAATAAAGAAAAATAAAACTATGGTTTTATTTGATTGTCCTTGAATTTCCCCCAACATGATAAAAACAAAATGGCATCCTTTGAAAATATGTGTTGTTTTATTACTTACATCCTACTTTTTTATTTTTTACGTAATCGTGAACTTTTTTAACGTGTTTTATTAATTTCGTCATTTATTAGTTTATATTTTAAACTAGAATAACGAGATATTGATATATGCCTCTTTTGCATATGTTATTTGAATATCTCAATCCATTGACATACGTGCGCGCACTCCTTTTAAAAATTATTAGACGGAACGTTCCGGGTTTAAAGTTGTTAATCCTGACATTTATGGTTTTTGTTATAATTAATTACCTATTGAGATAATCAATTTGTGACTGTTATCTTTTTTTTAAGGTTAATTGATAGAAACCGCTTAATTCAGAAGTTGGATTGAATTCAATCGTTCCAGCCTAGCTCTGGCCTAAAGCAAAGATCAGTTTTCATTATTTAATTGTACCGTCAGATTGTGATCTTTCGCTATTTGTGTGATTTAATCATGGCAACGTTCGTACTTTCCTAGTGAGGTAGAACTAAGCCTGATTTAAACAAAAATGCTAATGATTTTTGTAAGTTTTCAGAGAATGGTGTATTTAGAGTGCTAGTGCTGCGACCTTGGTGCCGATGACGACAGATGAGTGTGCTACCAGCTCGTTTGTCACGTCTGCGCCGCAGTCTCGCCAGCACGGGTTCTAGCAATGCCCTGGCAGTCCCAGTTGCAGAGTGCGCGACTACCCCCAGCAGCGTCGACTACGCGAGTACGTGTGTGGGCCCCCTTGAGTGTGCTTACTGTTTGGACAACCACCACTGAACGCCCCATTGTAGTGATGAGCGCGTTATGCAAGGTCAGATTCAACCATTTACTTTGATTTTGTACATCGATTCTAGTTTGCAAGATATCGATTTTTAATGTGGGTAGTAGGTAAACGAACGCCTTAAGCAAATGCTGGTCTAAGACAAGCAGATACTGGTCCCGGACAGTTCGTTTCTTGAAGGGCGATGCTTGTAGTTGACTTTACGAGTTTAGTTTACCCACACTTGTTCAAAACGAGTTAAGCACATGTTACACAGTAGTAACATAATCGATTTCGTAAACTTTCAGTAAAATATGCGTTGATAGCTATACCACATAATGTAGATTGCGCTAGGTGTTTTATTTTGCGCCTTTGGTGAGTTTGGGAAACTATTGGTGTAGTTCAGCGTGATAAAAATAACTCATTAGTATGAGCCCCTGATGTGATATTTGCCGCTGTCATTTACAGCATAATTGATTTGTTGAGTTTTTGTTAGTAAAATACAAAAAGAAATAACGACTATCGCTTCAAGTCGTTTCTATGAGATCTTTTTAGATTATTTTGTCCGATAGAAAACTACCCGTTATTCCGTTAGGTAGAATAAAGTTTTGTCCTAAAGGCTAATCTAAGTGTAGTTCTTTTGTTCATTTCTAGCAATTGTGCAATGAAACAAATTTAGGTGTCGTTAGTTAGTACTAATTAGTACATGTAGCTAAGTGTTTTGCTTGCGATAACATCGAAAGAACACCTTTCTGTCGAAAACAAGTGACGTCATTTTCGTTAAGAGATAAGATTGTTGCAGCGATAAGATTGCGTCGAATCGCTCATTCTTTTTGATGAGGGTATTTTGGAAATAGTGAAACTTGCAATATTCTTGTAGAAAAATGTCGTAAATAGATTTGATGGCGAAGTAATCGTTTTATCTGTTTAGAGCATACTTCAAATCTATCCGGTAGGGTAGACAGTGGACGAGATTAGTTATTCTGAGTCTAGTAAATATTTCGTTAGCAAGAAATGTTCTTATCAAGTTTTGCGAGGTTGTTGATACCTAGGTAACTAAAACATCGAGTGAGACCGTTAGTTACTAGGCATGGGCATTTTTGGATTTTTTCACAAACCGATACAAGACCGATTTCGGATTTTGAAATCGATTTCAAAAACCGTTTTTAAAAAATCGATTTCGGTAGCGAATATCGGAGCGTATTTATTACGACAAACGCAAAATAGAATTCTTTCGGTTTTTGGTTTTCGGTGCAAAACTAAAATCACGAATGCGTGTCAAAACTATAGAAAACTAGAACTTTAGATTTTGATTGTTTGCAGTTTGCGTTATCATCGTGCGTTTTCTAAAAACTGTTTTCTCATATTGGAATATCGATGCGATACGATTTCTGCAAGCGGATTTCAGTTTCGTTTTGATATATCTGTCTCATGCCTATAGTTACAGTTTTTTGTAGGTGTTGAAATATTTGTCTTCCGTCAAAAAGTGTTTAAGTGTCAATGAGGTTTGCAATCCGGATATTTGTCGTACCCGGATAATTGTTAGTTGGTTTAGTCCAGATATCCGTTTGTTTTTTGATCAGAAATTCTAGATCCGGATACATAAGGTAGACTAGCTGGTACATACATACAGTTGTGTGTTTATAACATAGACGTTCCTTTATTTTTCTACGGTGATAGGTCGTCGACGATTTATTTAAATAAATTAACATAACTTAGAAGTTACTGGAAGCAATATTATTTCAGTTACATAACGAATTTACTGGTACGAAGAATTATATACCTGCTAGGTTTTGAGATTTTAATTAATTAACGCATTCAAGTTAATAGAAGCAATATTATTTCAGTTACATAAAGTATTTACTAGCCTTCAATTTTACATTAATTAATTTTACTAAGGAACTAGCTACCTATATGTTTAACTACGAATTACATAAGCTACTACGAATAACATAAGCTACCACGAATTACATAAACCACCACGAATTACATAAACCACCACGAATTACATAAGCTGCTACGAATTACATAAGCTATTACTAAGTACCTATGATCATGTACCTAACTACTTACATGCAGATAGATACTTTTCTTTTGATTTGAGCTCTTACATTGTTTGAGTAATCGTTTCCTTTAGGACCTTTACTTACTACCTAGTTAAAGTTGACTTTATTTTATAATTTGAGCGAATCTTTACTCTTAAATCAGTTCAGCATTGGTTTGGATTTATACGTTATGATACAAGTTACGTAGGTACAATTAAGTCGTATCTATTCGAACGGGACCAAACTAGTACCTACCTATTTATAAATACTAATACAGAGTGATACAAATTAAAAATAAACTACAATTTAATGCAAACAGTGAGCAATAAATAACTTCTAGATAACGGTAGGATCAACAGCGTGTTGTGGTACTGGTCAACCCAATCATATCTCTTAGAAATCTAGACTTGTAATTTTCGTTTTAGTTTTTGTTGGTACTTTGCAAAAATTCATATTGTGTTGACGAGTTGTACACTTGTTTGTGCACAGTTGAAGTTATACAAAATAGTTTGAGAAAAGTGTAAATTTGTGTAAAGTCTGAAGTTTGATCATTCGTCCATAGAATGTAGCGAGGTCTTAATCTACTATGAAATGCTGAACGATGCGTTAGTAGTCCGTTAGTAGTCTGGTTGAACATATTTACAGTACTTTCATACCTGGTTTTCTTCTTTCATCTTTGATTTTTATACAATGGAGGCAATACTAGTACGTTCGTAAAAAAATATTTCATGTTAGCCAGTGTTGGTTACGAGTCTGAAGTTGTGTGTGAAGAGTCTGAAGTAGCTTTGATCTATTGTTAATGTGTTGGCGTTAGCGTTTTTATTTTAGACAAAGCTGTAGTAAACGTGTGTGACGTTTTACTTGGGTTTACAATACCAGGTTGCAGATAAGAGCGACTTCACAACTAATTGACATTGAAACCAAATGTTTTTGTTTTGGTTTGGATTTTGATGTTTTTGTCTGTATAAGACGAACGTAATCGTGGCAATCGTGGAAATTGTTTACTTTGAATGTGTAAGTGTACCTGTTAAGGTCTCATAGTAAGCTGGTCGAATAATGTTTTTTCCATGAGATATGAGAGACTAAAGCGTTAATTTAATTTTCTACTACACGAGTTTCGAGTTTTATAAGTTGAAAGGAGAAAGAATGGTTTAATGATTTGCCCGCTGTTAGTAATTTGATTTTATGTATCTGTCATACATAGGAGTTCTATGACAATGTACTGATGCACATGGCATCGTCTTATTGAAATAATTATCAAGTCACATCAGTCAATCGTCAAGTCTACTGTTTGTTTTGAAGTTAAAGATGTTTGTGAGGATTCACTTAAAACAATTCAAAGTTGTTTTCTTTATGTCCGATTTTTGTTGTAAGAAAAGGTGACATCACGATGTTCCAAATCTCTTTGTATTCGAGTTTTTACGGTTTACTAAAGTTTTGTTTTTAACTTCAACGTCGTTTAGTAGTGTGTAGTGCTTGCAGTGAAGCAGTCGTGCATTGCAGTGAGACACTCCTACTCTGCTAGTATTTTCATAAAGTTTTATGATCGAACAGTTGTAGGTACAACTAAAAGTCATGTGGTGTTTACCTGTAATGGGTTTGTACACATAGAATAAGAACCTTTATGTTTAAGTTTTTTGGATGTGTTGTGTATAAACTGTTGGTGAACCTAAATAAAATAAATAAAATAAATAAATAAAAGGTGTGATGAGTTTTGCCGTTCCCGTTTCGAAATGTGGAAGAAAGTTCTTTCGTGTCAAATGTAGTTGAGTTTGACGATTGTTTTTCAAAAAAGTATTTATGTATGTACATGTAAAATATTTGAAATGTTGACGAGATTTTTAATGTTTTGTAGGTTAGACTAAGCGAGAGTTGTCGAAGATTTTACCGACTTCTTTGTGTCAACAATCGTAAATAGATCCGACAGTGGTTTTGTCGAATACTTATGTTAACGGAATTTTTATTTTTATTTGAACAAACTACATAGTTTGTGTGTAGTCAAATACTTACGAGCCAGTTCTTGTTATTTTGACGCTCTGTTACTAGCGGACTACTAAACTACTCCGGTATGATGAAATTAATGAAAATAATAAATGAAACTAATCGTTATTACAATTTTGTACAGGTTTTCATTGGAGATGTAAGATGTAAAAGAAGATCGGACGTGGCAAAAAGAGGTACACAATGGTAGGTAATTGGCTTTACTGTCTTTGCGACTGAGCAATGGTTGCTCGGTGCGGAGACTGGTCATTCACTTGTACTGTGTGTGTCATGTGTTCGAATGTAAGTACATCATGTTACATCGTATAAGCTTGAAAACTACTTGAACTATGAAAACGATTCTAATGTACTGGGTCGAGTCCCTTCTCATTGTGTTGTTGGGCATTTTTGTAATAAAGTTTTCAGGTAGACCTGGTATGACATGCTAACAAGGCGCCTACAATCGCATTCTGTCTTCAGGTGTCTGTAAGGATTTAAGGGTGAACCGTAAGATTTTGTAAAAATGAGTGTAAAGTACGATTCAATCTCATGAGAGATTTGTGTGTTGAATGCTGAATCAAAACGTAAAGTAGACTCAAACATAGATTTTGGGCACTTTCTTGATGAAAACCCGTGAATAAATTTGTGTTTGTATGGGTTTTGATTTAATCATTTAACGTCGGAGCATACACACATAAACGTGAACTAAATCAACACGTAAAGTAGACTCGAACATGAGTTTTGGACACGTTTTCTTGATGAAAGTCTGTAAGAAACTATGTGTTCGTATGGGTTTTGATTTAGACTTAACTTCGGAGCGCGACATGCAACTCGGTGCCTCTGTCTGTTGTTAGAAGATATGCAGGTTGTCTGTATATCTTGGTTAGGTAGGATAATGGAATAGTCCTAACTGTGTATTTTCTGTTTCATTTGAGGAACATCCTGTTGGTTAATCCCAGTTTGTTCCAGGCACCCTTCATGAAAGGTGCCTCAGTCAACCGCGTGATGGAGCCATCTCTGCAGTTCGTGCCTGCAGCTCAAGCCTTCAGTTCGTACCTGCAGTTCGTGCCTGTTGCGAGACGTCGAGGTGGTAACACCTCTCTAGTATTGTCTAATTAGTAAAATAGGCTGTTACTATGCCCACATTTCTCCAAATGGATGAATCACAGTGGCTATCGAACCGTCATTATTGCTTGAACAGAACCTTTTTTTCTTTTCGGGAGGTTCTCCTGGACTCCTGTCCAGGAGAGTTTGAACTTCATGAATGGTCAGAGCTGGCTAAGTCTCATAATGACTTTATAGAGATAGAAGATAAACAAGAAGAAGAAACAACTGCTAATAATAACAGTTTATATGACTATAACGTAACCAGTGGTTACACAAATGGGATACAACTTGAACATTTCCTGGATGAGCTGGCGAGTGGGAAGATTCCTCCTGTAAGGGAGTCTTGATTTGTTTATAGACTTTAGGTCTACTTTGATGTAGTGGTTGAATGGTAACTATTCAACCACGCAATTCAGCATGGAATTATGACACTATTTTGATACAGTCTATTGGACATCTATATCCACGGGAAGATGGTTCAGAACAGAGTCTCCAACACGTATAGACTGTTATAAAGGAACTAGGAGTATAGTGAATGTATAGCTCAAGAAATACATCCAGATTTAGAGTCAATTCAGGTACCAGATACTGAATTGCTCCTCAGCAAGAAACAACAAGTACTCGGAGATGATTGGCAAGGCAGACAATCTAAGTGATAGTGACAACGCCAATGGAGATAACCTACATGTGGATTCAGTAGTTTTCAGCCCTGTTCAGACAGCAGATAATTCGCCTCAACGAACTACCGACGTTAGAGGAAGAGGCGAGAGAAGCGCCGCCATACGTGCGAGGAAAAAAAAATTTCTGGAATGGACACTTCTTCTATTTGCCCTGCTGAAGTAACACCTTTTTTGTTGTTGGGAGTGTCGCGCTGCGCACGAGGTTACAGATAAAACAGTAAGTGTATTGAGTACATTTTAGTTCCGTCGTGGCGCACGAAGTGACAGATTAAACAGTAAGTGTATTGAGTACATTTTAGTTCCGTGGTGGCAGCACCGGTATATTTTATGGTCAGTATTCTATAATCTGTGTGCTACTTTCAAACAGAGGGTGGACATAAATACCGGCGCGCGATCTGAGACAAGGCTTTTTGCTTCTGGCTCTTGGAGAGGCGAGACGGGAGTGCTGAGCCAGAGGAACTCGGAACTACGAAGGAATAGTGAGTGTCTTGGATAACCATGTAAGTGCTAGCTAATAATTCATTACTATTCTTGAAAGGGTAATGAGATTATGAGAAGATACTTTCGCGATAAACTCAATTGTCCGCGTTATTAATATCCAGTTTATAATTGTCGTAATGGATCAGTTCGGTCGATCTGGGAGAAAAAAGCCGAGCAGACAGTGCGAGGCTGGGGGGTCTCTGAATGCGTTCAGAGACCCACTCAAGCATAGCTTGCTTGAAGGTAGGGCTCCGGACTCGAGAGTGAGTCCCGGTGCTAGCTGGCCGGGATAGGAATGATCTCTCGAGTGCCCAAGGGTCCAGGCAAGGCCGAAGGGGGGTGTATCTCTGAGCCCTCGAATGGGACCGATCAGAGATACAGAAAGATCGACCCTATGAGCGGTAGCGGACTGGTTGCTTAAGGGGATGGAGGCGTAGCACTTGGGATAACTTCCCAAGCTCGTTCCGGTTGTCCGAGAAGGCTGTACAGTCCAGGATAGTCGCGTAGACTGTCCTGATGATGGCTGGAATCCGGGCACTATCTGGGCGTCGTCAGATAGTGTAGAGACCAGGGTCGATCGGTGCTTAGGGCAGTCAAATCGTGTGCGAAGCAGTTACATTACATTAGTAGATATCGACTCATAATCTCATCCTCACGTATATATATATATATTTGTCGTGCAATATAAAGGCGCGACAGTTGTGGACGTTCCCCGATGTGGACAAACATTTGTGCTATAGCAAACATGTTTGTTCTAACATCGGATGTATCTATTATCTATGTATTATAAACATTAGTTAATCGTAATTGGGTGTATTTTTATTGTAAACGTTTTCTTCATAAAACTCTGTATGGCACTCGGGGACTGCTGCGGTAAAGCTATTGCATAGCATTTTTTGCTGGATTACGCATCCGCAGTGTTAGGTTATTTTCGTTACGGAATTTCTGGATTCGGTCTCCACGCTCAAGGCCCGCGATTGAAGCTATGCAATAGCTTAAAAACAACCTAACAAAAAAGTTAGGTTATAAATTTATGGTTGGAACAACATCGGCACTTTTTTTTAAATCATAAACAGTTGCAAGATCTCGAGATAACAAAACGGTGATCTGTGTACGTTAAACTTATCGTACGATCAGATCTAAGAAACCCATGATACGTGAATATCGTAACATACAAATTTTGAAAGATAAATAAAAAGGTGTAGGTGTACTACCTGTTTACATTCCTGAAGTTGAGGATATATCTTGTGAGCTTCGTTTTCTATTGGGTATGGCTCTGTTCATTACCCTCTTATTGTACGTCCGGATTGGACAAACTGTATAGACTTGTACTACTTAACATTAAGATCTTTTATGTACAACAGTTAAACAATAAAAAATATCTGATTTCTGAGTGCACTTTCGCTACATCTTGTGACATACACCAGCCACCAATGACTGACGTATCGGCGCCCGCGCATGCTACAAACAGTCACTATTAATGACGCCCATTTCGATAGGGCTGCCACTTTCAAGTTAATACTTATGTTATAACTCATGTTTGTTCTGTATTGTTGAATCGTTTCTGTTATAAAATCAATACCTCAAAAAACGTAGTGAACGTAGATTTACAGATGACTTATAATGTGTTATTTATTTATTTATTTGTCACATCAACAAGATAGGCATCAACAATTATAAATTAAAGTATCGCCATAGGGGTGCTAGTCCAAATGTCATCTCAATTATAGATGTAAACCAAAACCATGCATAGATATATTTATCAACAGCTGTACAGAGTAACATATATGAACAATGAAAATAGCTACACTTAAAATAATTAATCAGTTGTTACTATGTATTCTGTGTATGTATTTAACAAAAAAAATTATTCTTTCAGCAATCTAGTTCTCATAATACAAGCTTTGCTTAATTCAGGACTAGAGTGTGATTTGTGAAATCTCCGTGAATATTTTTTGTTTATCTAGAAGAGTGAACATTGACGTATAAATTTTTAATTAAATTTCGTGTGAAATCAATCAAATCAATGTTTTTAATAAAACTAGTTTATTAGTATAACTGGTCATCTAACTGCGTTATTGTAGTTTTATTACTTACATATAAAGTTATTTTTGCGCGATTATCTCACGCATATATGTAAAAAACATTTAAAAAATAATCTGTATTAAAATATTATTCACAAACACTTGTGTGATGTGTCTTCTTCAACTTTTCAGTAAAATAAAACCTTTTTTCTTCGCAGAAAATGATCACATTGCGTAATATATGAATAAATAATGCTGGACAATCCACACAACATCATCTAGCACCAAGCTAAGCAGAGCTTGTGTTATGTACTAGAAGACTGACATACTTTAGCTTGGGGCTAGATGATGTTGTGTGTATTGTCCAGCATTATTTATTTATTTATTTTATTACTTGTATGTATTCTAAAGCATGTATCTATTTAATATGTCATTAAACAGATAGTAAGATGCAAATAAGCTGTTGCACATAGAATAATTAATGATATTTTTCTTTATTACTTCATATCTATACATAAGTTTCCTGCCAGTAGCTCTACCATGAGTTTTTACTATACTATATTTACTATACTCGCTAGCGTCTGTAGTTAAAAAAATGTATGAAGATTTGTACAGCGCCTCTAGCGGATAGTTGGGTACTAAAATTCGTCATACTAATATTGACGTAACTACTGTAGTAGGTAAAGTCAGCCGATTTTACTGTGACAACTCATGGTAGTTGTACTGTTCTTGTAGACTCTGGTCGCGAGGAACTGGCACCTAGAATCACCTACATAACACGATTCTAAATGATCTGCGTGATTTAACTGAATAAAGATTATATAACTATGTAAATAAGTCTGGAAATCCAATCATTAATCAATTATGCATTATTTATATTTCTTAGGTAAATGCATTTACGTAGTATATTAGTACATAGTTTTTATATAAGTTGACGTGTAAGATTATTATGTGTTAGTACTACATAGCATGAATCACTGGGATCGTGAATACTTATGACTTTTCATTTAGGAATGTCTGGTTCACTGCTATCACATTTAGTACCATTCTGAGGTTCTTTTCACTATTCATAAGCACTTATATTACTTTTCAATCGACTTCGAATTGGTAGATCATACACTGATTAATCTTTAAAAAAATTATAAGTAAATTTAATTTATAAAATGTATTCTATGAGCAATCCACATAGTGCCCATTATAAAAGATTTGCTTAATTTGGGACTAGAGTGTGATGTGTGAAATGTCCGTGAATACTAGAATATTTTTATGTTTTAGTGTTAATTGTCGATAACAATATTAATCAAACTTACGGCTATTACTTTATTTACAAAATATACATAAAATACATTAGAAACAGTTGACCTATCTACAGGCCGTTGCATACAATAATAATTTAGGTAGATAATAATTTATTATTAGTTCTGTAAAACAAATCAAAATAATCTTTATTTATAAAATAAATAAATAGAATAAGGGAATTTTATATACCTACATCTTTAATAGCTAATTATTATATGTTGATTGTAAATTTTATGTTTTCCTATATGAATACTATATACTTCTTCTTCTTATCGTGTCGATGCTACAACTGCATTTTGTTGTAGCATCGTGTTGGAAAGATTAGCCAGACTAGACACTGCTTTACCGTGCATAGCTGTTACCGGTGTGCGCCACGAGGAGGCTCATTCCACACTATATACTAGGAAAAAAGCTTATATTCTTATCGTTGTATCACATCGATACTTTGATGATCATCTTTTACGTGTGAAAACCCCGATTTCGTAGTGGGTTTATGTGTTTAACTGGTAAATATTATATTTTCCCGATAACAAATATATACAACTATAGTGTAACAAGTCTGTCTTTTGCTAACAAAGTGTAATTTAGGAAAAAAACAATTTCGATGAAACTAATCAGCCATAAAATCGTTTTTGTAATAAAAGTGTAGATGAAATAAAATCAATATCTCAAAAAAACGTAGTGTACGTAGATTTATTGATGACTTATAATGTAAACTACAAAGAAAAGATATATACTATATTACTTATATGTATACTGTATTCTATCATTTTATTTATTTTATTTATTTATTTAGGACAACCAACAAAGAAATCACAATCAGAATTAAAAATTAAAGTAAGTGGGCTTATAGCTATGTGTTTCTTCAATTACTTATAGGGTGCCACGGCATGCGTTAAAATCGAGACCCAATCAATATAGATCCATAGTACCTACAAGCTTTGCTTAATTTGGGACAATAGTGCGATTACAAAAAATTCCGTCCAAATTTTTTACTTCAAAAATGACCCAACAAATTCTCAAAACCAAAACTTTCCCAAAACTTTGTAATTTTCCTGTCTACTCATAACACCAATTCCTGGACAAACATATGAGGTCGATTCTAGTGGTTTCCGTTTCAAGTTCTAACTTGTAATCTACACAATTCTTTAGTGGCAACCCTAACTGTCCTACATAACGTGTAGCGTTCGTAGCTCAGTGTATCTTAGTCTCTCGAGCGGTTTGTGCCAAACATTTCCATAGGCAATTATAAAAAATAAACCTGTCTTTAACGCGAAAGGCGACAACGGTCTGTGTTGGTTTTAATAATCCCTTTTTAATTCAAATGTTTGTGGTTTTGATAAAACGTTTTATATAGTGTTATAAATAAAACTACGTATTGCTTAAAACTTAAACTTGTCTTAAAGCTGTGGTAGAAAGAACGCAGTAAACAATATAAAAGTGATCAATAAACGGGAGTTTGATTTCTATCTTGTTTTTGTGTTTTTGATTTAAAGACAATGACATCGTAATTTGGATTTGATTACATGTTATTAGTTATCTCTCGGTGAGTTATTTTGTTTTTTTTTTTTGTGTGGATTAATTAATAGCTGGTAAATGAGTTTTTGGTTAAAAATCTGTTGTTTTTATGCAAATGTTACAAATCTATAGTAGATAACGATAGCATGATTATTATTTTAATGAGTGTTCATAAACGTAATGATACGTAGATGATCAAGGAGTTTATATTCAAGTTATTTTGACATTAAGTAAGTATAATATTCAAGCAAAAAGTTCTTAAGGTATGTGCTTTACTAAAATAAACCGAAAAAAGTTTTAAGGTTGTTGGTAAGTAAATATTCATGAACATTTCACACATCACACCAAACAAAACAAAGCTTGTACTATGGGAACTAGATTGCTGATATAATACTTAATTAGGTACATTTTGTTTGTAAATACATACGTAGAATACATACATCACAATAACATTTGCTCTGGGTGGGAATCGAACCCACGATCCAAAGCATGGAAGGCAGAGCTACTACCAACTGAGCTGTGATGCCTGTCAAAAAAAGTAGCAGCTATATACACACATATATCGTAGTATTTTTTTATAAAACAAAGATATTGGTTGATTATTAAGTACTTAAAATAAGATATTTGCATATAAATTTGAATATTAATAAGTCGGGAGTTATATTTTACCCATAATTTTCCTGTTTTGGGTAAAATGAGATCGATACATACATAGACATACCTACATTATATATCTACATACGTGGCAACATATATTTGAAGGAACACAAATATATAACTTACTTTTATTATTTACTAGCTGTCCCGGCGTACTCTGTTCCGCCTTAAAGGCGATATATAAGCAGATTATTGAATTTATTAAGTTTTTTTTATTAGAACATACATATATTATCCTATGTCGGTTTCCTGGCTCTAAGCTACCTACCCTCCAATTTTCAGCCATATCGGTACAGCCGTTCTTGAGTTATATATAGTGTAACTAACACGATTTTCTTCTATATATAGAATTATTTATATTTTAATTATGATTTCTTTGTTGGTTATTGCAATAAATAAATAGGTAAATACATTAGCAAACAAATCACAAAATTAAATTCTTGACCTTAAATCGGGTCGCAACCACTAGGCCGCTGTTATTATTTATTATTTTTCCTTAAGCTATCTAGTTTTAACTAAAGAAATCATCAAACCAGTATTGTTTTTACGAGATATTTCAAACCACTATTCGCGTACGTAATTTTGAATCAATAATATTAAAAGTTCCATTTATAATTCAATTGATTAGCCCCATTTCTAGAAATTTCTCATCCTTGATGAGTCCCTGTGGGGTTTATGAGACCGCAGAATTTGCAATAATAAACATTTTTTGACAATTATTTTGATGTCAGTTCGGGGTCCAATCGGAAAAAATAAAAACGGCCAAGTGCGAGTCGGAAACACGCATATTAGTAGTAATATTAGTAGGATCTTATCTTTATTAATTCAGGACAGCTAATTTTCTGTTGGAAACTTTATGGGGTCAAATATCGAAATACAAAATGGCGGCCAAATCCCACCAATGTTACCTACAATACAACCTCCATCCTACTTCTAGTATTGATATTGATATGTAATGTATTGTATTAAGTAAGTATGTCAGTCTTCTAGTACCCATAACACAAGCTCTGCTTAGCTTGGGGCTAGATGATGTTGTGTTTATCATTATTACTATCATTATTTAGGTATTTATTTGTCCATACAAACTTTCGCGTTATAAAATACTAGTAGTACGCCCCGGCTTCGCACGGGTAGCCTATATAAATAAATATAATTATAATATAGCTAATTATGTTACTCAGTATAAATGTATTTTCGAAATGATAAAAAATATAGACCCTATAGTATGTAACCCCCCCGCATATACTCCCGTGACCGGCAGCGGCGCGGCGCCGCCGGCTGACTTTTTTCTAATAAGTAAGTACTTACATTTTTGAACTCGTGATATCTTTCGAATGGAATGTCCGAATTCAATAATTTAAAAAGTAATAGGTATTGAAGCAGTCTTAATTTATTTAGATAAGGATTAATACCTAAGTACAAATATAGAACGTTTTGTGGCGTCGTCATTTTAATTATATTTTTTTGATATTAAAACACTTATTATGACATATCTATAATAGTTAGACATATGCTGTCGCTGACTTTTTTGTGGATGATGATGTGTTCTACAAAATTGTAGTACATAATTTCTTTCTATCATCAATAGTTTCCGCAGCGCACGCGATGTAAGGAATTTCTTTTACACCTTGGGTTACATAATTGAAGTTTTAGTAAGGATCCCTAATTTTTTTGAAAATATAATATAGCCTATGTTCAGCACAGATAATGTAGCTTCACAACAGTGAAAGAATTTTTGAAATCGGTCCAGTAGTTTCGGAGCCTATTCGATGCAAACAAACAAACAATCAAATCTTTCCTCTTTATAATATTAAGTTTAGATAGTTTAGATTAGTAGGATTTTATTGCAGCTAGTATTCTGTTAGAAACTTTATTATGGGGTCAAATATCGAAATACAAAATGGCGGCCGATTGCGTATATCTTATTTCTAGTAGGTAGTGATATTGATATCAAAAATCCCGGAAAAGAGACACCCACTACAAATTAGATTAAAATAATAATCGCTCTAAGGTCATTGACTAGATATTTTTCTATCATTTAATATACATTAGACTATCGGTTGATAGCTGCTATTATAGACAGACGTCACAGCTCAGTTGATAGTGGCTTTGCTATCCATGTTGTGGGTTGTGGGTTCGATTCCCACCAAGAGCAAATGTTTGTGTGATAAACATAAATATTTGTTCTGTGTCTGGGTGTTACTATGTATTCTATGTATGTATAAGTATTGTATCAGTAGTAGTTTCCATAGTACTTACAAGCTTTGCTTAGTTTGGGACTAGAGCGCGATGTGTTAAATGTACCTATTATTAATTTTTAAAGTAATATAAATCAGAAATATTTATTGTTTAACTGTTGTACATATAAGATCTTAATTATAAGTGGTACCTACAAGTTTATACAAAGTTTAAATAAAGACGAATTTAATAGTATTTTATTATTTAAGTAAATATCGATTGATGCATACAAAGAGTCAGTAGGTAATCTCATTCGTAGTATAGTAGCAGTTCATTCCAGTGCTCGGCACCCAGTGTGGCACATTGTTAAACTAAAGTGTTCTTATATTTCAACTGACTTCAAAAAGAGAGTGAATGAATGAATGAAAATACTTTAAGTACCCTTACAACTGATTAGCGCAAAAAAATACATAAAATAAATAATGTGGACAAAGCTTAAGATATTATTTATACTTATTTACAGTTTACAATGGGCATTGTACTGTATTTTTACCAGATAGACGGTCTTATCGCTAGGAAGCGATTTCATTCAGACAAAAACGGTCGATAATTTTTTTTTTTTTTTTTTTTAAAACAAAATTAATTACAAACTTACGTTTATTACAGTATTTACAAAATATACATATCTAGGTATTTATAAAATACATAAGAAACAGTTGAGCTATCTAAATACCGTTGCAAACGATCTATAGATAGCTCAACTGATCCAAATCAGTGGCTATTGTCATAAAATCAGTGGCAATTGTCATGCACAAGCAAGATACTGGCTGCATTGCCGCACTGAATAGCAATGCTGATGCCATATTTTTCGTAAATATGCTCTGAAAGAAGGTATTTATATGTGCCAGATCAAAAGCCGACAGCTGTAAGTAACTGGATACAAAATGTCGCTGTCCTTGTTCGATGCCGGATGTGATATTTTACGTAAAATATTGTTATTTCATTTAATTAACTGAGGATTCCAGTGGGATTCCTCTGATAGCGGGTTCGAATCAAGTCGATTTATCTAATTCGAAAAAAGTATCATAAATAAATAATGCTGGACAATCCACACAATATCTAGCCCCAAGCTAAGCAGAGCTTGTGTTATGTACTAGAAGACTGACATACTTAGTACAATACATTACATCTAGATAGATATTTTTTACTATACATATAAAATACCCAGAACACCCGGAATATATATTTGCAGATCGTACAAACATTTATCCCAAGGCGGGATAAGTATCATGTACTTAGTCGAATTACTTATATACTTACTTATAACTTTAGATAAAGTTTTCCTATGGTGTCAATTCTAATAATAATCTGATAAAAACCTCGATTCAAACAAAGCAATTAACCTACACATCTATATGGCAATTATTATTATTTATTAAATTAAAAAAAAATATTCACAAACAAACTTACGACTATTACAGTATTGACATGGCAATTATTATTATTTATTTACTTAATCTGGCCCAACGTATCAGCATTGCTATTCAGCGCGGCAATGCAGCCAGTGTCTTGGGTACGCTTCCGACTGGTACTGATTTGGATCAGTTGAACTATCTATAGATCGTTTGCAACGGTCTGTAGATAGCTCAGCTGTTTCTTATGTATTTTATATGACTATGTACATTTTGTAAATACTGTATAGTCGTAAGTTTGTTTGTGAATAAAGTATTTTACTTAATTAAAAAAAAAAATATTATTCACAAACAAACTTACGACTATAGTAGTCCTACAGTATTTATAACATGTACTAAGTATATATAAAATACATAGTCACAGTTGAGCTATCTACAGACCGTTGCAAACGATCTATAGATAGCTATTTATTACTTATGTCTGGTATATCTTTAATGTGAACTGTACCTCTACCATGAGTTGTCACAGTAAAATCGCCTGACTTTACTACAGTAGTTACGTCAATATTAGTACATATTACGAATTTTAGTACCCAACTATCCGCTAGAGGCGCTGTACAAATCTTCATACATTTTTTTAACTACAGACGCTAGCGAGTATAGTATATATAGTATAGTAAAAACTCATGGTACGTATAGCTACTGACTGCTTAAACATTAATTCACTTCATAAATATTATAATTTGTGACGTGTAATTATATCACATTACCAATAAAATGTTAATAAATATCCTGTTTATTAAATTGTGTTTTATACATACATAAGCTACTTTCAACAAATACTCTAAACATCGACCCGACTATAGTAGGTACATTTAAGTCGAAATTTTCCCACGATTTACCTAATAAATTATCATTTTATTGAGGTCAACTAATTACATATTAAAGCTGAGTTGTGTTGTGGTTAGACTAAATCAATTAAGAAATTGATAGTAGGTTCTTATTTATCTAGTATTTACTTAAACGCGTCATCAAAACTAAAGATTTTTAAGTAAAATTCATTTTTTTGCAGACAATGTCTTACCATTTCATCTTCTTAGTACACACTTAAGTGAAATTAAAAAAAAACCAAAAGACACAAATCTTATACTTACCTATACAAGTACTAATATTATAAAGAAGTTAAAGTTCGTGTGTTTGTTAAATTGTAAGGGGTAATCTCGGGATCTACTGAACTAATTTTAAAAATTCTCTCACCAGTAGAAAGCCACATTATTGCTGAGTGTCATGATTTATATAAAAAAACGAAAAATAAAAAGGCGTTTACGTGGTAGTCCGTTTTGCAAAGTGAATCGGAAAAAAAACGGTCGAATTATGCCCAACGAAGTGGGCACGGGTCAGCTAGTTGATAAATAAAGCTTATAAAATTCTTATGTTCACCCAACTGTGACTATCATGGGATAAAATCTTTGTAATCTTAATAGTAGGATCATTCATCGTCAATGACCACGGATATAAAATAAATGAGTCACTTAAATATACAATCAACGGCGGATCCAGGGGGGGGTCATGGGGTCGTGACCCCCCCTGAGCTGTACCCCAAGTACGAGTTTGTGCACACACGGATCGTAGAGACGCAATAAATAAATATTCACGGACATTTCACACATCACACTCTAGTACCAAACTAAGCATAGCTTGTATTGTACCTACTATGGAAACTAAAATGCTGATAGAATACTTATACCTATAGGTATACTATTTTTTTGTAAATACATACATAGAATACATAGTAACACCCAGACACAACAAATATTTATCTTCATCACACAAACATTTGCTTTGGGTGGGAATCGAACCCACGACCCACAGCATGGAAGGCAGAGCTACTACCAATAAGCTGTGACGCCTGTCAATACATAGAACACATCGTCACTTAACATAACATCCAGACAGAACGAAAATGTGTAGGCAGAGCTACTACCAACTGAACTGTGACACCTGTCAAAAATTAAATTCTTTTTTTTTTTCAGATTTAACCTGTCACAGATGATGCAAACATGTCCAGAAGTGTCATCTTCAATACGCTTGTCGTGCTGGCCGTGACAGCTCACGTCAAAAGTCAATATATTGGTGAGTTCCATTTTCTATAATGACAGTACCTCTACCATGAGTTGTCACAGTAAAATCGCCTGACTTTACTACAGTAATTACGTCAATATTAGTAAAAATTTTAGTACCCAACTATCCGCTGGTGGCGCTGTACAAATCTTCATACATTTTTTTAACTACAGACGCTAGCGAGTATAGTAAATAAAGTATAGTAAAAACTCATGGTAGAGCTACAGTATCATTGAATAGCTTCATGACGACCGATGTGGAACGGTGGGCGAAGGTCCGCCTGCGACACGGGGGTTGCGGGTTCGATTCCCGCTTTGGGATAAATGTTTGTACGGCAAATATTTATTTCGAGTGTTCTGGGTATTTTATATGTATAATAAATAATATCTATCATGTAATGTATTGTATTAAGTATATCAGTCTTCTAGTACATAACACAAGCTCTGCTTAGCTTGGGGCTAGATGATGTTGTGTGGATTGTCCAGCATTATTTATTTACTTATTACCATTACAGATTTCTTCCAAAGCTTCACCTCCTTCATCCAGCCGTTCCAAACAACGAGAAACGATGTTGTCACCAAAAGACCAACAACCAAGCAAACAAGCAAACAAAACTACCAAGACGCCATTTTCTTTGAAACAGACGATTTCAAAAAGCATCACACTACAACTAGTAAACCTAGAAAAACGAAAGCTTCAACTAGAAAACCTACAACACGATCGCCGTGGTATCAATACACAGATAATGACAGAAATAATATAAACTACGATAATCCAATAAATAACGGTATAAATATATACGATACAAATACCAAAGATTACAATAGAGAAACAACTTTACGACCGACTATTTTTAACAATAATTTTGCTCAGAAACCTACAGCTAAACCTAATAGACGGACGACAATAAACCCTCTACTTAATAGGCCAGGAGTAAGACCAGCAGTAGTAGACGATAATAGACCTCCGATCACTAATAGACCTGTCACAAGGCCAAATGACAGACCTGTCACAAGACCTGACAGTGTCACTGTCAGACCGGGGAATGACAATGAAGCTGAGATAGCAATAGGTCCGGATGAGGATGATATGAGCGAGACAGAAAAAAGGAGGTTTATTGAGATAGCTGAGCAAAGTACGTATAAAATCTATTATCTACTTGGTGGGCAAAGTAGATGTATTACCCCCTATCTTATAAAAAGTTAGCGTTGACATTAGATCATTATTACGTATTGATTAGAGTCCCCGCAAACTGCAGACTTTTTATCGGCCGATAGTTTGGTCGGCTTCTTAATCAGTATGAAGATGTATGCAGATGCGCACATTACAGTGATTCAGTCTTCATACTGAATAAGAAGCCGACCAAACTATCGACCGATAAAAAGTCTGCAGTCTGCGGGGACTCTAATCAATACATCAAGTCTGCGCTAACTTTTTATAAGATAGACCGTAAAGCGTGGTTTAGACGATACAATTTTCTTGTACATTCAAGTGCAATTATTGAATGCAATAAATGAAGTGCGATAATTGCTCTTCAAGAATTGTACGTAACTGTTTACACGTGGATACAAGTAAAAAATTGAACGCAATTATTGAATGCAAGTCTTGACAAAAAATAGTTGCAAATGTCTTCTGTTTAGACCAATACAATAATGTTTAGGAGATTATTGCTTTCAAGTTTTGCCTTGTCTAAATAGAGAGTTGTATGTGCGTGTACCATTCATTGGCGGGTTGCTTCAAGTATTGCACGTATTTGCGTTGTCAAATTTTTCATTCAAGTGTTGGAAGGTTTTGTAAATTTTTGTATGTGCTGTTTACACCAAGACAATTTTGGCAAGCAAAACTTGCGCAAAGATCAAAATGTTACGTACTGTTTAGACCATGCAGGTAATTTATTGCTTCAATTTTATTGTATGCAATAGGCAAGAAACTGGCATCATGTAAATGGCGCAAGAGTGTAGATGGTACCCGATAAATAAATACTTACCTATAATTTGTTGAAGAAGTTAATAGTAAGACAGGCGTCACAGCTCAGTTGGTAGTAGCTCTGCCTTCCATGCTGTTGGTTTTGGGTTCGATTCCCACTCAGATAAAATGTTTGGGTGTTACTATGTATTAATTTCCAAAAAAAATGTATATAAGTAGATACTCTATCTGCAATCTAGTATACATAGAATACATACGAACATTCAAAGAACAAATACTTATTCATGTTATAACTTCTGTTTACCACTATTTATTAACGACTATACAGTATTTACAAAATGTACATTGTCATAAAAAATACATAAGAAACAGTTGAGCTATCTACAGACCGTTGCAAACGATCTATAGATAGTTCAACTGATCCAAATCAGTACCAATCGGAAGCGTACCCAAGACACTGGCTGCATTAACATTTATTAACATTTTAGATACCATTTTATTAGATCACTTATAAAAAAAATCATCATTTTCTTTCAGAATGTGATGAATACAAAGCTATGAATACTAAGAAAATAGTAGCCCTACCCCTAGCTACGGTCCAATTAAGTCAGGGTGTAGAGTTGGACGTGTCTACTTGTGCCCCTACGAATATACCCTTGATTATAGGTGGGAAGGTCGTCAGCATCCAGGAGTTTCCACATATGAGCCTTGTGGGGTGGAAGCTTATACAGGTAAGATACTTACAAGATATTCATTTTGATATAAAAAAATGGTTGTCTGTAAAGTCGGTTTACTGACGATAGTTGAACGTGACAACGAACGCAAAGGCCGATTGTGCTTCTTTGTCGCCCGTTCTGCGCTCTCGCTTGCACTTCATGGAACGCCTCAGAGCGAGGTAACGCCGCATGAGTCATGTTTTTTCGTGCGTGCAGCCGGCTCTATCGAATTATAAGCGTCAAAAACTTTTTTACAAAACAATTAAACCGCCGAAAAACGGATAAACTGAAAAGAAGAATAGAAAATAACTTTATTGTACACCAGTAAAAGAAATAAATAAAAAAACAATGCTGGACAATCCACACAACATCATCTAGCCCCAAGCTGTGTTATGGGTACTAGAAGACTTACATACTTAATACAATACGTTACATAGATAGATAGATAGTTTTGATTATACATAGATATAAAATACCCAGAACACCCGGAATAAATGTTTGCAGATCGTACAAACATTTATCCCAAGGCGGGAATCGAACCCGCAACCTACGCGTTGCAGGCGGACCTTCGCCCGCCGCGCCACATCGGTCGTCGAGCTTTGCTTAGTTTGGGACTAGAGTGTGATGTGTGAAATGGCCATGTACCTACCTATATTTATTTATATAAAAGCACCATCAGAGGGCCCACCAGATAAAAAGCGGTTGTATATTTCCAGACAGATGGATACTCTTGGAAATGTGGAGGTTCTCTCATCAGTGAGCAGTTTATTTTGACAGCCGGCCATTGTACCTACCATGATAAAGATTACAACGTGATTAGGTAAGTTTTTATTAACAAAAATATTTGAAAGGCGTCACAGCTCAGTTGGTAGTAGCTCTGCCTTCCATGCTGTGGGTCGTGGGTTCGATCCCCACCGAGAACAAACGTTGTGAACATAAATATTTGTTCTGTCTGGACTGGACGTAGGTATGTACTTATTTACAAAATGTATTTTAAGCATTCTATCAGCAGTCTAGTTCCCATAAACCAGCTTTGCTAAGTTTGGGACTAGAGTGTGATGTGTGAATTGTCCGTGAATATTTATAAATTTATTTTTGACATGTTTTTTTATTCTCTATAAATGATTTTAAAAAATTGTTAAATAATTAATTAACGACATTAGTTTATAAAAAAAATTGCACGCTTTGACTAGGCAGAATTGAGTATCGACTAATTTGTAAACAAGAACTTTTGTACTTACATTTTATGCAAATAAATGATTATGAATAAATATTTATATTTATTTATTTATGTGTGAAATGTCCATGAATATATTATTTATTGTTTGTTTAGTGGTCCACCGTCAGCGGTTCAACTAGGCTCATCGTATTTAGATGGTCGTGATTCTGTGGTGATCGACATATCTACTGTGATTCGCCATCCGAAGTATAAAATGAGAAGATCGTACTACGATGTAGCTCTTATCAAACTGGTTACTACTGTCGAGTAAGTATCGCGTTTTTAATCAAACTTTAATTGTATTTATTCAGTAAAATCACAAGGATCACTTTGAAACGTCTTACTAGGATGATTCTAGGCGCCAGTTCGTCAAAGTCAAAGTCAAAATTACTTTATTCAGTAATATCACAAGGATCATTTAGAATCGTCTTACATACTAGGTGATTCTAGGTGCCAGTTCCACGCGACCAGAGCCTAGAAGAACGGGCAATAAACTAGACCTGGATCCTAGCGTTTTTTTTAAATGATCCTATTTTAAAATCCTATTTCCTACTAATAGGATTACTACTAATAAAAGCGATCTTCTTTCAATTGAGTAATTTTTTTGTGTCTTTTCCACATACAGTATAGATCATCATCTTCCTACCCTTGTCCCACATTACGTGGTGTCGGTACAACCCGTCTTCTTCCACTCTCCTCTACCAGACGTCATCTCGCTCACACCTTTCTTACACATGTCATCATTCACACATTCCATCCATCTTTTCTTTGGCCTTCTACACATACAGAGGGCTTAGTCCGAGCTTGCATTTGAAAACTTCCTACTCTCGAGCCGAGAGTCGTCTCTCAGATCTCTCTCTACTTCTTACAAAAATATAAGGACATCCGAGAAACGACTCTCGGCACGAGAGTAGGGAGTTTTAAAATGCAGGCTCGGACTAAGCCCTCTGACGTCATCTCGCTCATTCCTTTCTTACACATGTCATCATTCACACAGTCCATCCATCTTTTCTTTGGCCTTCTACACATACCTACAGTATAGATAATAAATATTTTTTGCTTGCAGGTTTTCACAGTCAATAAGTCCAGCATGTTTGGGTGTTCCACCGCCCGTAGGAGACAGTATTATAGCTACTGGATGGGGAAGAACTGAATTCGGTAAGATATATATTTTAGAGTCTATATTAAAGAGACCAAATTAAATTACACTATAAAAAGTTACGATGAAAATTTCTTTCAAAAGTTTTTATTGACAGGCGTTACAGCTCAGTTGATAGCCATGCTAAGGTCGTGGGTTCGATGCCTACCGAGAGAACTATTTGTGTGATGAACATATTACTTACAGCTCAAATTTACTATCCGCGTAATTTTTTTTTCAATTACATTTCTTTATGAACATTCTAACAAAAACAACAAAAAAAAATGAAATCTGTCTAGCCGTTCACGCGTGATGGCGTGACCAAAGGAAACGGAAATACGGATACGTTTTTTTAAGAGAGAGAGACATTTATTTGACACACAAATATTTAGATTAATTATTAATTATCTTCAGGTGGTGATTCATCCAAAGAGCTCCGCAGTGTGTCAGTCCCCATATGGGACATGGCGGAATGCAAGGAGGTGTGGGGAACTTCGCGCAAGCTCCCCGAGGGACCCTCGGCCGACAGTCAGCTCTGCGCGGGGGAACGAGAGGGGGGGAAAGATACATGTCAAGTAAGTGCCTTTCTGTATATTGTTTGTATTATTTTAGAAACTGTAGCTCTACCATGAGTTTTTACAATCTATACTCGCTAGCGTCTGTAGTTAAAAAAATGTATGAAGATTTGTACAGCGCCTCTAGCGGATAGTTGGGTACTAAAATTCGTAATACTAATATTTACGTAACTACTGTAGTAAAGTCAGGCGATTTTACTGTGACAACTCATGGTAAAGGCACTGAGTAGTCAGAAATCCAAACTGATTAAACTCATTTTATTGTTCACGCAAATCATTTAGAATCTGTATACTAAGTGATTCTAGGTGCCAGTTCCACGCGACCAGAGCCCACAAGAACGAACAACGAACTACGGCATAGTGTCTGGCACCTAGAATCACCTAGTGTAGGTTTATACCTACACTAGGTGATGAATGAGGATATAATTATGATTTGCGTGAACAATAAAATCAAAGTATATCCAATAAACACCGACGCCGGCAACGAATGTTTGTCTATAGTCTATATTTATGTCTAAAGCCGCCATTTTGTTTCCAGGGCGACTCCGGCGGTCCAGCTCAAATCCAAGATGGCTGCGCCTGGCGCGTGGTGGCTGTCACTTCCGTCGGTAGATCCTGTGGAGCTGCAGAAACTCCAGCGTTATATGCGAAGATCCCTCGGGCTTTTATAGCAGCCCAAGTCTTCTCCAACGTCAAACTAAACGTGCAAAACCATAACCTAAATAACGGAAATAATAATCAAAATAACGGAAATAATAATCAAAATGTAAATAATAATCAAAATGCCAATAATAATCAAAATAACGGAAATAATGGCAATAATAATTGGGGAAATAACTTCAATCAAGCTAGTAACGATCAGAATAACAGAGATGAAGTCAAGAGACCAGGGAATCATCAAACAGTGGGTAACGTTTGGGGCATTGCTAATAAATTCAGTAACCAAAACTCTGGCAACACTGATGTAATCAGACCAAGTAATTATCCATCTATCGAAACTAGTCCTCCAAATACTCCATTTGTAACTCCAAGTGCAAACAATAAAGATGGCAACATTAACAGACCAGGTAACCACCAAACAATCGATACTAACAATCGCAACGATGCTGTTAATAACTACTTTGTTACAAGCCACACTACGGGTAGACAGCCGATTGTTAGTAGACCAGGCAACCATCAAACTATCGATAGTAGTAATCGAGACACGAATGTAGGTAATAACTTCTTTGTTACTAGCCACACTTCTGGCAACCGAGGTGTTGTGAGCAGACCAGGGAATCATCAGACAATCGGAAATAGTAATCTAGCGAATAATCGATTTGATAGCCAAAACACTGAAGGCAACCAGGAATCAGTGTATACTACGCATAGACAAAATAATGATTATAATGGACATAACGATAATAACGATAGAAATAATAATAATTGGGCGAATAATCATTATAACGGACAAAATAATAGAAACCCATCTTATAGTTTTGGAGCTCCAAAATCTGATTATGTTACTACAGAAAATAATGCATATAACAGAAATAATGGATTTAATGCAAATAATGGATATAATGTAAATAATAATAGAGGGTTTGCAGTCGTCCATCCATGGTGGACTTGATAGATAATGTAATTTTGTAAATATGACATAATTTGTAAATAATAAATAATACAATAAGAAAAAATATTTGTTTTAATTCCTACCTCAACAAAACCTTCTAAATAGTAATTGATTTTTCTTTCAACTTTAATTGAGTAGGCATGTGACATTTTTAGGTATATTTGTTTTATTGATTTAATTTTTTATTTGATATTTAAAGAGCAATTTTTTTTTTAATTTTGATTCATTGTATTTTTTAAAACAAAAATTATTCTGACGAATGATAGGAGTGAGTGGAGAAAGAGAACATGTTGTGCCGACCCCACTTAACGTGGGATAAGGACAGGGGAATGATGATGTATTTATGGGTTCGATTCTCGCCATGGGATAAACGTTTGTACGGTCTGCAAATATTTATTTTCAGTTCTGGGAATTTTATATGTATAATAAAAATTTCTATGTATGTAGATAATGTATTGTATTAAGTATGTCAGTCTTCTAGTACCCATAACACAAGCTCTGCTTAGCTTGGGGCTAGATGATGTTGTGTGGATTGTCCAGCATTTTTTTTTTTTTTTTAAACAAAAAGGTTTAGTGTGGTGTAGCTTTATTTCTGTAAGAATATCGCAAGGAATCCGGAGGCGCTGCTCCTGCTTCTTCTGACTCTGCAGGTGTTTCCGGTGTTACGTTTAGGTTAGAGTCTGGAGATGGTTGTACCTGGAAAAGATAACTTGACAATGCCTAAACTTGATAAAGGAGAGTGGAAGAAGACGTGTTGTACGGACCCCACATAATGTGGGACAAGGGACCGTCAACCTTTTATTGTCATCATTATGTACACAGTTAGGTCTTAATACTTAGTACATAATGTACCCAAGTTTGAGTGTATCAGTCCACTGCTGAACGTAGGTCTCTGCAGACGCGCAACTGAGCCTGGTCTTCTTCTCTTCTCATGTTGTGTTTGCCAGCTACACTCCGTAGATCGTCGCTCCATCTCGCCGGAGGGCGTACTACACTACGCTTGCAGTCTCCACTCCAGTAAGATAAAAAAGATAGTAAGATGATGTATGACACTAACAGAAGGCCTATGCCTCTCAAAACCCACTCAATAATAAGTCGCATCAGTCTACAAGAAATGCCACAGAATATCGATGAGTTACTATAGAGTAGAAACTGAAGGTGTTTTAAAACCTGGTGGCCAAATGAAATGCCACAGAATATCGATGAGTTACTATAGAGTAACTCATCGATATTCTGTGGCATTTCTTGTAGACTGATGCGACTTGTTATTGAAAGGATTAAATACAGATCAGTCTTATCAGTCCACAGATGTTTCCCCTAGGGGAACGAGCAGGGGACTGTTTGCTTCTCTAGGGGAGACATTTTTTTGTATCGTCGTTTGTTTCCGCTAGGGGAGCGAACAGGGGGACTGTTTACTCCCCTAGGGGAAACATGAAAACATTTATTGTGTCGTTGGCCTTCTTGAGAGATTTTATCTAAGTTTTTGACAGTTTGCGTTCCAGGTCTATGGCCACCTGCCAAACCTGTGACACCTGCCAAATGCTTACTTGATGGTTGCGATCGTGTTCCGTGGTAGTCTTGGCTTTATAATCCTGATCTCCGAATGGCTGCATGGTGGATCGTGATGTAGAGTCATCGCCACCCATATGTTTTATTATTGTGTGGATTGTGCGACTAGGAAAGTAAAAATGAATCAATATTTGGATATCATAATATCTATAGCAGAGTGTGATAAACCACCCAAAAATCGGACATCGCTTTGTTAAGCTATTTTGAATGCTAGAGTAAAATGCCAAGCTCAATTCATTTTTTAGCATCCAATATCTTGGGTACGCTTCCGATTGGTACTGATTTGGATCAGTTGAACTATCTAAAGATCGTTTGCAACGGTCTGTAGATAGCTCAACTGTTTCTTATGTATTTTATATGACAATGTACATTTTGTAAATACTGTATACTTAGTCGTAAGTTTGTTTGTGAATAAATGTAATTCAGTTTTTACTTAGTAATAATACACATAACCTACTATTAAATAAGGTAATTCGTAATTTTGACTTTTACATCTTAGAAGAGGCATACATTTTTTTTTAATGTGTTGTTTTAAACCGATTTTATCGAAAATTGTACCTAACACAAGTTTTTTTTATTCTTACCCAGCAAATTCAAAGCCCCTAGCTTTAAAGTAGTTCAAATTGGCTGTAGATACAGCGTGATGTAGTTTTGGATAGTGATCGAGGCGTGATACAGGGGGAGCCTTTTTCTCTGGGTCATCTCCTTGACGTATATTTTTATGAAAAGTTGCGTATAATGGATTTTGTTGGTATAGCTTGCTGAAACAAACATGGAAATTTTAAGTCGCAGCTCAGTTTGGTAGGTGCTCTGCTTTCCGTGGGTCGTGGGTTCGATCCCCACCGAGAGCAAATGTGTGATGGTCATATAAATAAATAAATAAATAATGCTGGACAATCCACACAACATCATCTATCCCCAAGCTAAGCAGAGCGTGTGTTATGGTTACTAGAAGACTGACATACTTAATACAATACACTACATAAATAGATATTTTTATTATACTTACATATACAGAACACCCGGAATATATATTTGCACATCGTACAAACATTTATCCCAAGGCGGGAATCGAACCCGCAACCTCCGCATCGCAGGCGGACCTTCGAACGCCGCGCCACATCGGTCGTCAATAAAAAGTATAATTACATTTAATTGTAATTTTATTTGAATTACCTTCTCAAAGAGGCTGAAGAGGCCGCTACAGAAGTGACTCCCAGAGTCTTCAGTATTTTATCATACATTTCATTTAGGAAGTAGTCTCTCACTTGTGCTGATAAATATCCCACATCTTCTTGCATGCCTTTCACCTGTAAATAAAAAAAATATATTTACGGACATTTCACACATCACACTCTAGTCCCAAACTAAGCAAAGCTTGTTTTTACTATGGCCTATGGGAACTAGACGGCTGATAGAATATCTACTTAATATACACTTTTTATTGTACATAGAATATATACTTTCATAGAATAGGTAGGTACATAGAAACACCCAAACACAGAACAAATATTTATGTTCATCACGACACAACATATACAAACATTTCAGGATGGGAATCAAACCCACGATCCACATGGAAGACAAAGCGACTACAAACTACACAGCAATCTAGTTCCCATGGTAAAAGCTTTGCTTATTTGCTTACTTTGATAATTAAATTATGATTTAAGTTAGGAGTAAATAAACGTTTTTTTTTGCTTATTTTGGGTCTAAAGTGTGATGTGTGAAATTTCCATTAATATTTATTTTATTTACTTATGTACCTAAGTATATCTATTTTCAACGAAGTCGGTTTATATTGTTCAAAAATATATTAAGTACCTATGTATAATGTTATCTTACTGTAGGCAACACCACCAAATAAAAGAGTCGCGCTATCGAAATATTTATGGTCTGTGACAGATATAACTAGAGTGCTCGCCACCACTCAAGTCTTACGGCAAAAGCGGGAACTAAATTGGTAATTTACCTTACGGGCAACATTTAGTTATGCGAAAGCAGCGCCGCGCCTTTAGATCGGACTTCAGCTGTGGTGGCGCGGACTCTAGGTCGGATAATAATGGCGGGACAACGGTGGTTTTGCTAAGCGTAGATTTTGTATTCGTGTAAGCTTTTGTTTAAATATAAATTGTAGTGCGATTGCATAGCCGTAATTAAAAGTTATTGTGTCTAGTTCGAACTGAGGTTTCGAGGGGATTGATTTGTTTCTTTTTGGTTAAGATGATGCGTACCTAATGTAAATAATATATTTAAGAAATTCTGTTAGTATTTTTAAGGAAATAAAAAAGGTTTATTATTATTATTATGATGCGTACCTGATTGTATTTTGAGAAGTAAATATTTGTGATGTAAAACGTAGTTATGTTACACCCTCGTCCCTCTGCCTTAGCTTAAGATAGTTTATAATGTTTTGCTGAAATGCATCTTCCATGCATTTCATAGAATTAGATTGTTTTTGCTGACGAGCCGTCTGGCGTCTCGAGACGGGCTCATCCGCTCTTGTCGTTTTAGATTCATTAGTTAAGTTACCTCCAAATCGGTATAGCGTATAAGTTTTAATTTTACTTAATTAAATAATTTTCAAGTTTTTTTTAAAAAGCTTTTATTACGTTCCGAAAGCAACAGTGGTGCAGCCGGTAGGATTTTCTTGAAAATCACGGAGTTTTTCGCGTTTTCCGATGTCAAAATCCGTCAGAAAATCGTTAAAATAAAATTTCGTGTAGAGTGAATCCGACGAACCAAATAAATAACTCGCTATACGGAAAAAGCAAGCAGTATGGGAGTAACGGTCGGTTGGTGAGTAAAACTTTTCGCCATTCCTTTCCCTCATCCTCCTATATTGTGCGTTTAATGTAATTTTGTTATACTTGAGATTGGAACTCTCTCATTGTAACTGTTTGGTAATCTTTGTATAAAATTCTACAAGGTTAAACCGTGTTCTCAAAATAGAACAAACATAGAGTTAAGAAAAATTGATGTGGTATATTCGATCTCAAATCGATCTGCTTTTTATAAGATAAATAAATGTTTTAATTAAAGATTATTGATCTAAAAATCGATCTAATCATTTTATATAAGAAATAAAAAAAAAATATAATTTTAATAAAAAATAATTTTAATTTTAAAATTTAATTTTATCATTCCTATTTTTATATTGCTTGTTTCTTTTACTTATTGTATTTTTGTGTGTTTTAATTTTGTGTATTTTTGTGTAAAAGTGAGTTGTCACCTCCGAATTACTTAGTTGCTCGCGATGTCGGAACCTAAACTTATTCCTAGAGAAGTCTCTCAATTAATCCCGCTTTTTAAAGGCGATAAAAGACAATTAAATTTATATTTGAGAAAATGTCAGTATATTATCGATCGATATGGTAAAGCAGGTGATGAAAATCAGAATCTTTATGTTTATAATGTTCTGACGAGTAGATTAACAGAGGAGGCAGCTGCTCTTTTATCAGAACGGGAAGATATTGTGACTTGGTCAGAATTAAAGGAACTACTCATCCAGCATTTTGGAGACCCGCGTAGTGAAGCGTGTATTAATATCGAATTAGAATCTTTAAAAATTAAATCAGGTGAAAGTTTTCTTGATTTTTGCAACCGAATCCAAAGCGTTCGATCGCTTTTGATGTCAAAGGTAAACGTGATTGCGGACAGTGACTTAAAGCGCGCTAAGTTAATAATTTACAACAATACAGCTCTGAATGTATTTTTATACAATCTACCGGAAAATATGGTTCGCGTAGTAAGACTTAAAGCTCCAGCAACATTGGAAGCAGCATTGACTGTCGTACTTGAGGAAGTGAACTTCTTAGAACAATATAATATGAGGAATAAAATTCATGGTAGTAGACAGATTGAACCTACACCAGGTTCAAGGCCGTTAACAACTCAGCCAACTGGGTTCAAACCAATGTTACAAGGTAATAACAATAACCAGCCCAAATTTAATTTTGGTATACCCCAAAATACACAGATTAGGACGCTAGGTCAACCACAAAATTACGGTACATTCCGCCCACCAACATTAGGATATAAACCTCAATTTGGCATTCAGCCACAACAACAAACTGGCCTTCAGCAATTCGGCTATAGGCCCCCTCAACAATTCGGCTATAGGCCCCCTCAACAATTTGGCTATAGGCCCCCTCAACAATTCGGCTATAAGCCCCCTCAACAATTTGGTTATAGACCACCACAACCATTTGGTTATAGACCGGAAGCTAAACCTTATGTTCAGCCTCCACGCATACAGACAAGTGACGTCACGATGCGAACAGCAGCCCCTAAAGCACCACAGCAAGGCTTTAAATTGAATGAACTGATCACTAACGAATATGAACCTTATTATGATGACAGTTATGACTATAATTATAATGACGTGAACGAGTTTGAGTACTATGAAGGTGATTATGATAACTCTCAAAGTGACGAAAAAAATGATGAAACTGAACAGACTGGTGAAACTGAGCATCAGGATTTTCAGACAACAGCCTCGATAAATCCGAAATCTTAGAATTAAATTGCGATCCGAACTTAAAACTTCCTTACGTTTACATAAAAGAAATAAACGCTAAAATGATGATAGATACCGGAAGTATGAGATCGTTCTTTAGCCCTCGAATTGCGTATAAATATTTCAATGACTTTGTTCAAAAAGAACCATTTCATGTGGTTAGCACCCACGCAACAAGCAGCCACGACGAAGTGATTGAAATCCCTCTCTTGCCTACTTTTGCATCTAACGATTGGCATAAATTCTATATATATGACGTCGACCCACGTTATGAAGGTTTAATAGGAAGTGACCTACTTGAACAATTAGGCGCAATTATTGACTTGAAAACTAAAGTTTTAAAGACGAATGCTACTTGCATTCCAATAATCAATAACAATCTAAATTATACAATTGACATACCAGCTAGGACGGAAAAAAGAGTAAAATTACCAATTGATCAGTATTCAGGTGAAGCTATCCTTGACTTTAAAAAATTTGCAAATGGTTTAAGAATGCCTAGTGCATTAGTAAACTGCATAAACGGTTACGCAACTACAGTCATTCAGAACACATTAGATAAACCAAACAAACTAACGATCAAACAACCCTTTACAGTGACCAGATTCAAAAGTGATGTGACAGACTGTGACTTAAATTTTATTAGACCAACTAACGACATTGAAATTGACCAACTATTACAGGAAAACTTAAATAAAATCAGACTTGAACATACTAATGACGAAGAACGTTCTAAAATTTACGAACTTTGTGAAGAATACAAGGACATATTTTATTGCGAACAAATCCCCTTGACGTTCACTAGTCAAGTCAAACATCACATAAGGACAAAGAACGAAGACCCTATATACATAAAACCATATAGACAGGCTCCGTTTATACAAGATGAGATTGGTAGACAGGTAGACAAATTATTAAAGGACAACATCATTCAAGAATCGCATTCCCCTTGGAGTGCACCTGTACACTTAGTGCCAAAAAAAATGGATGCATCTGGTGAAAGGAAATATAGGATGGTAGTTGACTACAGGCGACTTAATGACATTACTATTGACGACAAATATCCCTTGCCTAATATTACAGACCTTTTTGACAAATTAGGAAAGTGCTCTTACTTCAGTACGCTTGATTTAGCAAGTGGTTATCATCAGATAGAAGTAGAGAAGAATGACAGACAGAAGATAGCGTTCAGTACGCAAAATAATCATTTTGAATTCTCTAGAATGCCATTTGGTTTAAAAACAGCCCCAGCAACCTTTCAAAGGACAATGGACAATGTTTTACGAGGACTACAAGGACTACATTGTATGGTTTACTTAGATGACATAATAATATACTCGAATAGCCTAGACGAACATATTATGAAATTAAGAACAATATTCGACAGACTTAGACAGACCAATTTAAAACTACAGCTAGACAAATCGGAGTTTTTACGTAAAGAAGTTCTTTATTTAGGACATACGATTACTAAAGATGGACTGAAACCTAACAATGACAAAATTGAAGCGGTATTAAAATATCCTATACCTAAAACGACTACTGAGATTAAGAGTTTCTTAGGACTTGTAGGATACTATAGACGATTCATAAAAGACTTCGCTAAAATTACTCAACCATTAACAGCCTGTTTAAAAAAACGCAACGGAATAGTAATTAATCAAACATACATTGACGCATTTAATAAATGCAAAGAACTTTTGACGCATGCCCCTTTATTGCAATACCCGGACTATGACAAACCCTTCGTTCTAACGACGGATGCGTCGAACGTAGCAGTAGGTGCAGTGCTATCCCAAGGACAGATTGGAAGTGATAAACCTGTAGCATACGCTAGTCGCACACTGAGTGATACTGAAGCTCGTTATAGCACGATTGAACGTGAATTGCTCGCTATTATCTGGGCAGTAAAGCATTTTAGGCCTTATTTATATGGTCGAAAGTTTTTCATTTATACCGATCATCGTCCATTAATATGGCTTCGATCTCTTAAAGATCCAAGTAGTAAACTCACGCGATGGAGATTACGCTTACAGGATTATGACTATGAAATGATACATAAAAATGGCAAACAGAATACCAACGCTGATGCCTTATCTCGAATAAAAATTAATGCTTTAGGTTCTGATGACGAAAATCAATCGATGGCAGTTAACGTTGATGAGAAGGAGGAAAAGCTTAAAGAACATTTACATGATGTAGTTAAACAGATAGGAGAGCTAACAGCTGAAAAGAAAACGAATAGAAATGACTCATCTACGATAACTTTATCAGATACAAGTAGGACAAATACAAGAAGCCCTATTGACATATCGGAAGTGCTATCAAGACATAGCATTGACAATGATCAATACCCAGTACGATCAGAATCCAGTAAATCAGGTACAATTCATTCTGCTCCAGATATGGAATCAATAGGAATACCAATTTTACATGAGGCAATAGACACGAAACCTAATCAAATTTTGATATATTCATGGTTTAAAAATGAAATACAGGTAAAAAATCTTTCTAGGGAAAAACAAAAGGTTTTAGAAGTTTTCCTACCAAAAGATAATCCAGAATTAGTAAAAGAATTCTTAAAGGAGTATATAAAACCGAAACTAAAATATTTCATTTTCTTTGAAGAAAACTCACATCGCAGATTATTTGGAAATATAATAATTCAATTTTTTAAGAAAGGTATGATTAACTTTCATGAATGTACAGAGCGAGTCATAACTATTGAAGACGAAAGTGAACAAAAGGCAGTGATAATTAAACATCATGAAGGAAAGACATGCCACCGTGGTATAAAGGAAACATTAGTCAGAATTCGTAGGAATTACTATTGGGACAGAATGCAGGAAACAGTAACAGCAGTTATAAATTCTTGTGAAGCATGCAAAAAAATGAAATACGATAGGAAACCTATTAAACCTATCTTACAGTTAACGCAAACACAAGATTCACCTTTTCAAGAACTTTTCATAGATCTTTTTAGTATTGAAGGAAAATCTTATTTAACTCTTATAGATGCCTTCAGCAAACTAGGACAGGCTATTGAAATTCAAGGAAAATCAACCCCAGAGGTTATTCGAGCCCTAATGAAATATTTCTCATTTTATGGAATACCCAAAAAGATAAGTTCAGATCCTGGTACCGAGTTCAATAATGAATTGATGAAAGAATTTTTAAGTTTACATAAAATAGAACTTCATATTGGCACACCTAATAATCCTAATTCAATGGGACTCATAGAACGATTCCACTCAACAATAATCGAAATATACAGATTAGCTAAATATGAAAAGCGATGTACTGATGCAGCATCCACGATGACGTATTCAATCATGGCCTATAATCATACCATTCATTCTGTTACAGAACTCACTCCATTCGAAGTTGTCTTTGGACACACAGACACTAGCAGCCCTTATGGCATAGAATTAGAAAAACGCTATTTTCAGAAACTGGTTAAGGATCATGCAAAGCGAACAAAAGTCTTATATGAAAATTTAGCAGATAAAATGGTAGCAATGAAAGAAAAGAATAGAGAAAAGAAAGGTGGTGAAAATGACCTAGAATTTCCCATAGGTAAAATAGTTTACGCTAAAGACGTTAACAAACGTAAAAGTAAGGATAAGGCACGTTATGTAAAAGCGAAAGTAGTAGGTGAACCAGAAAGAAATGTATTGCCTATACAGGTAGGAGAAAGAAAAACTAAAGCTCCTATTAAAAACATCAAACGCCCTTCACAGGTGCAGTCTACTGCTGATAGTAATGCCGTCGCTGGCCCTTCATCTTCAAAACCTTGACGAAAATCCAGGATTACTTCCAATTAAAGAAGGACAAGCTTATGTACAAACCGATCATTGGACTATAATTAAGGTTATTAGTTTGGAAAAGATTTACGATGACTTTAATTACGTATCTACGAATTATGAACAACTATGTAAACTAATTAACTGGAATGTTTCTTACTCTCACGATTTTAAGAGTGTGAAATTACATACAGAGTTTATTCGCCATATAACTAAAGAAAAATACCGACAACTTGTTCCACAACAGCGTTTTAGGAGAGGTCTCCTTAATCCTTTGGGTTCTCTTATAAAAATTATTACAGGAAATCTTGATCACCAAGACGCGATTAGAATTGACAATCTTACTTCTCATTTGAATCAAAATGATATCGTAATATCTAAAAAATTAACCCTGGTCTCTAAAATGTTTGACAGCTTTATAAATGTAACCGGAACTATTGATCAAAATACATTAAAATTGGATAACCGTTTAAAAATCACTGAAAAAATGTTAAGTGATTTAGCCGTTACGCAAAATAATTGGACTTTTTATACATTTGTAATAGGATTATTTAACGTTTATACAAGCAGTTTCCACACTATATTTATTAGACTTAGTGAAATTGAAACAGCTCTAGCATTGAGTAAAGTCTCTATATTACATCCATCTATCGTGAACTCTACAGAACTCTTGTATCATTTGAAATTGATTTCTAACTCTCAAACCTTAGTATACCCACCTATAGAAGAAAACTTATTGAAATTAGAGGAAACTATTTGTGTAAAATCTTATATTAAGAAAAATCAAATTACGTTTATTATGGAAATTCCTTTAACAGATAGAGATATTTATAATTATTACAAATTGTACTCCTTACCAATTTTCCATGAATCCGAGAATAAGACCTTATCCATATTTCCTAAATACCCGTACCTTTTGGCGAAAGGAACGAAATACTTACCGATCGTGAAACCGTGCCGCCCGTTATCAGCTGGCGACCATTTCCTGTGTAACGCAGATCACCGAGCTTTGTACCATGAGCTTACCTGTATCGAACAGCTCATGAGATTCGACGATGACCCCACTCATTGCACGCAACATCAGGTTCAAATTGAAGAACTTAAGATCCAGCAAGTCAACTCTGACAGTTGGATCCTGTATAGCAGACTGAAGACGACGCTTACCAAGCATTGTGACAGTGACGTCAGCAAACTGTCAAAATTCGGCACATACCTCGTGACAATCGATGAACCATGTGATTTGGAAATCAATGGAATTCGCATAAGCCACCGTATCTACATAGAGACGGACGTTGTGGAGCCAATTCCACTAGTTACCTTACCACAGCTACGTGTGGGCGCAAATCTATCCAGTGCACGCGCACTCAATCTCAACGGCGTTAATCTAGATGAAGTGAAGTATATGGCGTACTCCTTAAAACATTCTTCAGTGATCGAAAGTGTTTTAAATGAAAGAAATGATTTTAAATTCAGTGAAAATTTAGGATATGTATCTTTAAGCTTAGTAATCTTAAGTTTTATTGCATTTGTGTTTTATGTGTTTCGACTCAAATTGTTGAATAGCATACCGTGTGTGAAAAATTATCGGAACCAATCTCAAATCGATCGTACCGATAATTTTCCTCTTAGGGATGGAGGAGTTATGTTACACCCTCGTCCCTCTGCCTTAGCTTAAGATAGTTTATAATGTTTTGCTGAAATGCATCTTCCATGCATTTCATAGAATTAGATTGTTTTTGCTGACGAGCCGTCTGGCGTCTCGAGACGGGCTCATCCGCTCTTGTCGTTTTAGATTCATTAGTTAAGTTACCTCCAAATCGGTATAGCGTATAAGTTTTAATTTTACTTAATTAAATAATTTTCAAGTTTTTTTTAAAAAGCTTTTATTACGTTCCGAAAGCAACAGTACGTATTCTCAGTCTTATCATTCATTAAAGAGTCACCGCTTATAATATTACCTACCTTATCTTGCAAAATATTCAAATATTCTGGTGTTTTCCGAAATCTCAATAAAACAGCGTTGAAGTCTTCTCCATATAACTTCATAGCCTCTTCTTCAACATCGTACACTTTTCTAGAGCTCACAGATGCTAATATTGCTAAAAAAATGGTTGTCTGTAAAGTCGGTTTACTGACGATAGTTGAACGTGACAACGAACGCAAAGGCCGATTATGCTTCTTTGTCGCTCGTTCCGCGCTCTTGCTTGCACTTCAAGCCTTACATGGAACGCCTCAGAGCGAGGTAACGCCGCATGAGTCATGTTTTTTCGTGCGTGCAGCCGGCTCTATCGAATTATAAGACGTTGTCACGTCAAAAATACCACCATCCTGTATATTTCAAATTTTCATATTGACGATCGATGGGGCGCGGCGGGCGAATGTCCGCCTGCGATGCCGAGGTTGCGGGTTCGATTCCCGCCTTGGGATAAATGTTTGTACGATCCGCAAATATTTTATTCCGGGTGTTCTGGGTATTTTATATGTATAAAAATAAATATTTATGTAATGTATTGTATGTAATGTATTGTATAAGTATGTCAGTCTTCTAGTACCCATAACACAAGCTCTGCTTAGCTTGGGGCTAGATGATGTTGTGTGGATTGTCCAGCATTATTTATTTACTATAGATTTTCAAAATCTTACCATAGATGAAGAAAATCAGAATATGCATTGTAAACAAATTTCGTGTAATTTTATTATTTTCTTTTACAGCCTCTAAACATTTTAGTACCTAACTTTACTACCTAGGCACTAGCTGAAAACTAAATATTACTGTAGGTATAATGGTATTGTTACGAAAAAGCCGGTCTATCTTATAAAAAGTTAGCGCAGACTTGATGTATTGATTACCATACGTAATGTTGACATAATGGCAACGCTAACTTTTTATAAGATAGACCGAATACCTACCTTTATACACCTACAGTACCTAATATTTTCCCGCTACGAATTATTTTTATCATAGAAAACATAAGTTATGGGAATCGAACCTACAACCCAGATAGAATTTAAAGCTACAGGTAAAGTAGTAAATGAAAAACAATTTTAAGCATTTTATTTTTTAATAATATTGTGACAATGTGATATAATTAAGTATTTTATTTAATATTTATTTAATTACTTATATTATTTACATTGCATTATTTAAACTAATAATACATTAGTTTACAGCTAGTTTAAATGACATTGATTAAATTATTAAATAAAATAAAAACGGTCAAGTGCGAGTCCTTCCTTACCATATGTACCTATCTACATGTTACTAGCAAGAAGTAACAAAATATAATCACGTTTTGACGTGACAACGTCTTATAATTCGATAGAACCGACTGCACGCACGAAAAAACATGACTCATGCGGCGTTACCTGCAAGCGAGAGCGCGGAACGAGCGACAAAGAAGCACAATCGGCCTTTGCGTTCGTTGTCACGTTCAACTATCGTCAGTAAACCGACTTTACAGACAACCATTTTTTTTTGTATAACAACAGTACCCCAAGTACGAGTTTGTGCACACACGGATCGTAGAGACGCAATCGCCGAGCGCCACCGATTTTGTATGGAGATCCAAGCTTCTCAAGAAATCTGCTAGGGGCGCTGCTTGGATCTCCATACAAAATCGGTGGCGCTCGGCGATTGCGTCTCTGCGATCCGTGTGTGCACAAACTTGCGAACAAATTATATCAATATTGAATTGTATTTTTACTCTTATTCCTTATTCTTAGTCTATCAGAACAAGTGGCCCAACAGCTTTCGACGCCTATTGGGCCGTTTGTCCTGATTCAGATATTATTAAGGATTTTAGCTCAAAACGCTCAACAATCGTTTTTCAATCAAAACATGAATGTAATAAATAAATATGTTAATAAATTACAAAGAAAAATGTCAATTCAGTCCAATGGCTTGTAAATGTTGTTTGTTCAAATTAATTAATTTCTAAATAATAAATAAATTATTATAATTTGGCATTGGTATAGGCACAGCAACAAAATGTCTTAAAATCTAATTATACTACTACTTTCGGATAAATATAAATAAATATTCACGCACATTTCACACATCACACTCTAGTACCAAACTAAGCAAAGCTTGTACTATGGGACTGGTACTAGACTGCTGAGGCGTCACAGCTCAGTTGGTAGTAGCTCTGCCTTCCATGTTGTGTCGTGGGTTCGATTGCCAACCAGAGCAAATGTTTGTGTGATGAACATAAATATTTGTTCTGTGTCTGGGTGTTGTATGAATTCTATGTATGTCTTTACAAAGTATAAAAAATTTAGTATTCTATCAGCAATCTAGTTCGCATAGTACAAGCTTTGCTTAGAGACTAGAGTGTGATGTGTGAAATGTCTGTGAATATTTATTTATAATTTGTATAGTTGCCATTATTCATAATTGGACTTAGACTTGTCCTATCAACAGTTTATTCGTGATTGGCCTTTGTTAGGGCCCCCAAACTGCAGACTTTTTATCGGCCGATAGTTTGGTCGGCTTCTTAATCAGTATGAAGATGTATGCAGATGCGCACATTACAGTGATTCAGTCTTCATTCATACTGATTAAGAAGCCGACCAAACTATCGGCCGATAAAAAGTCTGCAGTCTGCGAGGACTCTTATAGTAACAGCGCCATCTGTTATCAGCATATACAGAACTCTCGTATCGTTTTCTGCGACTCTTCTTGCAGCTTCAATTTCTGCGCTTGCACATCTCCCATTACTCTTGAGTCAGTTGCGCAGTCGTCAACTATTTTTTGGAATAATTCATCTGAAAATAAGAACTTTATTTTTAAACTGATAACAAATGGCGGTTGTATGTTTTCTTGGTATTTATGTTAGGCTAAAAGAATAATGTTAATTGGCTCCGTTAATTGGTACATTTTGATGATTCTTTTTTGATCGTTAGGAGGATGTTTCAAGAGGTGGTCCCATCCAAAATTCATGAATATAGGTGTTTATAAGGTGATACCTCTCGCTCTAGCGGGAAATTATTTTTTTTTTAGGATTTCATTTTTATTGCGGCTGAACTGTTATATCTTTTACTAGTTTAAGCTATTTTGCGAACATAAACAAAAATTTTCTGTGTAACACTTCTTCTTCTTTTCGTGTCGATGCTACAACTGTGTTATATATCTACATAAATATTTGGCCAACTCTACAGCACGACCTGTGGCTGCATTTAAGTCTTGTCTTCTCTTAAATAACCAACCCTGTACCAATTTTCGAAATTGGGTCTTTAATTTGCTGGGCTCTGGGCAGCAAATTTAAGAACTAATCTAAATACCACTATATCAAGAAATAACTTCGATCGTGACACAAAACGCTTCGATAGCGCGATCTAGGAATCTACAAGTTAGTATAGCGACATCTAGTTGTGAAATTGGAACTAAATATACCTTGTTGAAGTTGTATGGATGGATGAATGTTTCATGCAAAAACTACTGAAACTTTACAATAACGTAGTTTATACATCAGTGCCTCTTACTATGAGTTGTCACAGTAAAATCGCCTGACTTTACTACAGTAGTTACCTAAATATTAGTACATATTACGAATTTTAGTACCCAACTATCCGCTAGAGGCGCTGTACAAATCTTCATAGATTTTATTAACTACAGACGCTAGCGAGTAAAGATTGTAAAAACTCATGGTAGAGCTACTGAATGTATTTCAATGAAACTTTACAATACCGTATTTTATACATCAGAATAACACATAGGCATATCTATACCTATACTTATATTATAAAGAGGTAAAGTTTGTGTATTTGTTAAATTGTAAGGGATCTACTGAGCCGATTTTAAAAATTCTTTCACCAATAGTAATAGAAAGCTACATTATTGCTGAGTGTCACAGTTTATATAAAAAATCGAAAAATAAAAGGCTTTTACGTGGTAGTCCGTTTTGCTAAGTGAATCCGAGAAAAAACGGTCGAATTATGCCCAACGAAGTGCCCACGGGTCAGCTAGTGTGTTTATAAATAGGTACATAGGTGCTGTAATAACTTACCAACATTTTCACCAGTTTTGCTAGAAGTCAAGAAATGTCCATGAAGTCCTAACGAATAAGTAGCTACGGTTTCTTCCGGGACCTCTCTTGTCACAAAACCTCCGTCAAGCAGATCCTTTTTAGTACCACATAGGTATACTTTGCATTCCTGAAAAAGGTTAGACTCTAGAATCGAACCCGCTATATACAGTTTTGAAGAGAAAAAAGAGAGAGTCCTTTTTAAGGGTGTTACTTGTTACTATGTGTATACAAAAAAAGTTGTGTGGCACTCGGGGACTGCCGCGGTAAAGCTATTTCATAGCATTTTTTGCTGGATTACGCTTGCGCAGTGTTAGGTATTTTTGTTCGGATTTTCGTTACGGAATTTCTGTATTCGGTCTCCACGCTCAAGGCCCGTGATAGAAGCTATGCAAATGCAATAGTTTAAAAAATGTATTTATTTGGGATAAATGTTTGTACGATCTGCAAATATTTATTCTGGGTGTTCTGGGTATTTTATATGTACTGATAGTAAAAAATGTGTATCTATGTAATGTATTGTATTAAGTATGTCAGTCTTCTAGTACCCATAACACAAGCTCTTAACTTGGGGCTAGATGATGTTGTGTGGATTGTCCGGCATTATTTATTTACCTCTTCAACGATCCTTAGTTCTTGCATCCAATGTCTCAGCCGGAGCCATGAGGTCTGTGAGGATGGCTCGTAGCATATAATAGCTGCATGCGCCCCTCGGTAATATATCCTGGTCATTGCCTCATATCTGTAAACATAGATACTTATTATAAATAAATATTCACAGACTAGAGTCCGACTGAAACTGGTTTTTCGGGCGAAACCGAAACTCACCTGGGACGCGGAGGTTGCGGGTTCGATTCCCGCCTTGGGATAAATGTTTGTATGATCTGCAAATATTAATTCTAAGTATTGTTGTATCAAGTATTTCAGTCTTCTAGTACACATAACACAAGCTCTGCTTAGCTTGGGGCTAGATGATGTTGTGTGGGTTGTCCAGCATTATTTATTTTATTTTTAATATGATGTAATATAATTAAAAGTATTTTAATCAATAAAATAATACCTTTCACTCCCTGCAGTGTCCCATATGCCAACATTGAAGTCTCTTCCGTCGGAGTGCATTCGTTTTGCACAAAATGCTGCTCCGACTGTCTGGAATATATAGATTTTAATTAAATTAAATTACATTTAAATAAACATGTGTTTTTTTTCCATATCTCTCAAATTATAATTAGTTATTTTTTCTTTTTTATTTTATACTAGCAGCACGCCCCGGCTTCGCACGGGTAGCCTTTATAAAATCGTACAAATATGTCGACATATGGGCGGAAGTGCTGCGGTAACCGCAAAGAAGAAAGGGCAATTCGCTGTGGAGCCTGGGCCACGACTAAAAAACTCGTTCCTTAGAGTAGCCACCTAATAGCCCTTTTAACAGACTTTCCTTTTGCTATTTTGACAAAGAGATTTTTTTTAAAAACAATTTTTAATATAACATTGTTTTACTCCGAATTATGAACGCCCAAAAAAAACCGACACAAAATATCGTATGGTTGAAAGTGCTGCGGTAGACAGAATTTTTGAAATATTTTAGTACATGTCATTTTGAACATACATACTTTGAATATGTCGACGTATGGGCGGAAGTGCTGCGGTAGCCGGAATTTTTAACAATATTTTAGTACATGTCACAGTTGATAAGGATTTTGAACCTACATACTTTGAATATGTCGACGTATGGGCGGAAGTGTTGCGGTAGCTGGATTTTTTTACAATGTTTAAGTACATGTCACAGTTGATAATGATTTTGAACATACATACTTTGAATATGTCGACGTATGGGTGGAAGTGCTGCGGTAGCCGAATTTTTTTTTAAATGTTTAAGTACATGTCACAGTTGATAAGGATTTTGAACCTACATACTTTGAATATGTCGACGTATGGGCGGAAGTGTTGCGGTAGCTGGATTTTTTTACAATGTTTAAGTACATGTCACAGTTGATATTGATTTTGAACATACATACTTTGAATATGTCGACGTATGGGTGGAAGTGCTGCGGTAGCCGGATTTTTTTACAATGTTTAAGTACATGTCACAGTTGATATTGATTTTGAACATACATACTTTGAATATGTCGACGTATGGGTGGAAGTGCTACGGTAGCCGGATTTTTTTAAAATGTTGAAGTACATGTCACAGTTGATAAGGATTTTGAACCTACATACTTTGTATATGTCGACGTATGAGCGGAAGTGCTGCGGTAGCCGGAATTTTTAACAATATTTTAGTACATGTCACAGTTTATAAGGATTTTGAATCTACATACTTTGAATATGTTGACGTATGGGCGGAAGTGCTGCGGTAGCCAGAATTTTTAACAATATTTTAGTACATGTCACAGTTGATAATGATTTTGAACCTACATACTTTGAATATGTCGACGTATGGGCGGAAGTGCTGCGGTAGCCGATTTTTTTTTTAAATGTTTAAGTACATGTCACAGTTGATAAGGATTTTGAACCTACATACTTTGAATATGTCGACGTATGGGCGGAAGTGTTGCGGTAGCTGGATTTTTTTACAATGTTTAAGTACATGTCACAGTTGATATTGATTTTGAACATACATACTTTGAATATGTCGACGTATGGGTGAAAGTGCTGCGGTAGCCGGATTTTTTTAAAATGTTGAAGTACATGTCACAGTTGATAAGGATTTTGAACCTACATACTTTGTATATGTCGACGTATGAGCGGAAGTGCTGCGTTAGCCGGAATTTTTAACAATATTTTAGTACATGTCACAGTTTATAAGGATTTTGAATCTACATACTTTGAATATGTCGACGTATGGGCGGAAGTGCTGCGGTAGCCGGATTTTTTAACAATATTTTAGTACATGTCACAGTTGATAAGGATTTTGAACCTACATACTTTGAATATGTCGACGTATGGGCGGAAGTGTTGCGGTAGCTGGATTTTTTTACAATGTTTAAGTACATGTCACAGTTGATATTGATTTTGAACATACATACTTTGAATATGTCGACGTATGGGTGAAAGTGCTGCGGTAGCCGGGTTTTTTTAAAATGTTGAAGTACATGTCACAGTTGATAAGGATTTTGAACCTACATACTTTGTATATGTCGACGTATGAGCGGAAGTGCTGCGGTAGCCGGAATTTTTAACAATATTTTAGTACATGTCACAGTTTATAAGGATTTTGAATCTACATACTTTGAATATGTCGACGTATGGGCGGAAGTGCTGCGGTAGCCGGAATTTTTAACAATATTTTAGTACATGTCACAGTTGATAATGATTTTGAACCTACATACTTTGAATATGTCGACGTATGGGCGGAAGTGCTGCGGTAGCCGGATTTTTTTACAATGTTGAAGGACATGTCACAGTTGATAAGGATTTTGAACCCACATACTTTGAATATGTCGACGTATGGGCGGAAGTGCTGCGGTAGCCGGAATTTATAACAATATTTTAGTACATGTCACAGTTGATAATGATTTTGAACATACATACTTTGAATATGTCGACGTATGGGCGGAAGTGCTGCGGTAGCCGGATTTTTTTACAATGTTGAAGTACATGTCACAGTTGATAAGGATTTTGAACCCACATACTTTGAATATGTCGACGTATGGGCGGAAGTGCTGCGGTAGCCGGATTTTTTTTTTTACAAAGTTAATTACATGTCACAGTTGATAAGGATTTTGAACCTACATACTTTGTATATGTCGACGGATGAGCGGAAATGCTGCGGTAGTCGGATTTATTAAATATGTATTTAGTACATATCACAGTTTTGTTTGTATCTGTCATAGTTGATAAGGACTTTGAACCAAAATATTTTTAGTATGCCGACGTATAGGCGGAAGTGGTAGCATACATTTTTAAATATTTGAGTTTTTGTCATAGTTGATAAGGATTTTAAACCAAATTATTTTTAATATACCGACGTGTAAGCAGAAGTGCTGCGGTAGCCGGTATTTTATTTAAAGTTATACGGTCTATCTGATAAAAAGTTAGCGCAGACTTGAAGTACTAATACGTAATGATGACTTAAAGTCAACGCTAACTTTTTATAAGATAGAGGGATAGTATTTGTCATAGTTATAAGGAATTTGATCCAAAATATTATTAATATGCCGACGTATGGGCAAAAGTGCTGTGGTAGTCGGAATTTTTTACAATAGTTTACTAATTATGAGTTTAACATAATATGTACATACTGTTAATCTCATAAGTTTTCTTTTGATCCACAATCCACATAGTGGGATAAACAATAGAACCCGCATATAGGTACTTCCGTGACCGGCGCGGCGCCTGCTTTATTCCGCTTGACTTTTTTCCAATACTTACATTTTTGAACTCGTGATATCTTTCGAATGGAATGTCCAAATTAAATAATTTAAAAAGTCATATAAAGGTATTGAACCAGTCTTAATTATGAAGAAGTTTATTTAGATAAGGATTAATACCAAAGCACAAATAAAGAACGTTTTCTAACGGCGTCATTTTAATTATATTTTTTCGATATTAAAACACTTATAGTGACATATCTGTAATAGTTAGTCATATGCTGTCGTTGACTTTTTTGTGGATGATAATGTGTTCTACAAAATCGTAGTACATAATTTCTTTCTATCTTCAATAGTTTTCGCAGCGCACGCGATGTAAGGAATTTCTTAGGTATTTTTTTACACCTTGGGTTACATAATTGAAGTTTTAGTAAGGATCCCTAATTTTTTTGAAAATATAATATAGCCTATGTTCAGCGCGGATAGTGTAGCTTCACAACGGTGAAAGAATTTTTGAAATCGGTCCAGTAGTTTCGGAGCCTATTCGATGCAAACAAACAAACAAACAAACAAACAATCAAATCTTTCCTCTTTATAATATTATATAGTTTAGAAAAAGAACTGTTATTGGTAAAATCAGTTTTATATTTTTTTTTTGTATACATGTAAGTATAATATAGTTTCTTTCTACCTCTATTCTATTCTTATAGCTTTTGTCTGGCAAGATACTGGCACTTTTTACCTTTTAATTTCCTTACTCACACTTATTGTGTATTTGCCATTTTCAAGTAACCTATTACATTTTTTTTTCTATTTAAAAAAATTTTAGTTCCAGTTCATGAGACAATCTTTTTTTCTAGAACTGCCAGATTGACTATGTGGGGGTCAACGACACAAGAAATGTTACCAGGTTCTTCATAGGGGAGCGAACAGGGTAGTCAAGGCCTCTAAGCCGATAATTCTCTGCGTAATTACGATATGTAATGATTGAATGTAGGTACATACGTATTACCATATTTATATAAGCACATGACTTGTTTAATTGAAAATTATTTAAATAATTTATTAATTTTATTATTAACCCTTTATTTGGCAAAAAAAAATATGTTTTTTTAGATGAAACTATTATTGAAATTGTAATGTGTAAAGCCTAAAGATGCCCAGAAAAATAATAAAAAAAATCTAGAGATTACAGTTTTCCTGAAAAACCATGTATGCTACTACATACATTGCCAAAACCAGTAAGAATAAAAATCATAAATATGTATTGTTACTTTAATTAAAAACAAACATAAATGAAACTTTTTTATAAAAAGAGTTGATGGACATAGATTATGACAGCAAAGAACCAGGTATAATGTCTCTGCAACACTGTGATTGGCAATAAATCAGTAGCTTGTGATGCAGAAGCGACTTGAGATATAGGATTTAGAGTAACAGGAGTGGCAGGAGTTGCAGGCGTGGCAGGGGTTGAAGGCATTGTTGGAATGTCGCTTATTATCGGAATAGCGCTGCAATCGGGCTCAAGTGATGGATTCGGGTATACTTCTTGGAATACAGGCGTAAGCCGAAAATTCTCATCGGTTGAAGTTTCATCATCGGAATCGAATATATTCAATAATTTTACGGATCTCGCGATAGATGGGGCTGGGGAAGATGAGTCTGAATGCGAAACTTGAGCGCCTGATAAGTCACTATCGACCAAGCAAACAAAAACCCATAAATATAAAAAAATATATCACAAAAAGAAATCAAATAAATTGGCAATGTATGCTGTGGCATACAGATTTGTTGTGCAGTGATTCATTACTAAGTTGGCAATGTATGTCACGGCATACAAAGTTTATTATCAAATAAAACAACTAATATTCAAAAATATTGCCAAAATTATATAAGTGGTCACTTCACTATAATGTCACGATTGAATTATAAGTGTTTTATTAGAAATTTATGAGGGAAATGTATTAAAAAACAAATTAATACTTTAGTGAGCACAGCCGGCCTCTTTTGAGCAGACATTATGTCAAAAAATGACAGCACCAATGTCGCTAACACTCAAAAACATTTTTTTTCATAAAGATTTACTAGTTTATGAGCATAAATATTAATAATTATATCGAAATCATAATATTTCTTTAACACTTTATATTTTTTTAAAGTTTGTATGGCACAGCATACAATACCAAATTAAGGGTTAAGTATTATTATGTGCGGCACACACATAATAATACTTAACCCTTAATGCGTGCGTTTTTTTTCCGGTTCCGGTGTCAAAGTAACTAGACGTCTACTCATTAGCTCTTGCGAAAAAGTCACTTTTACCTCATAAATCATGTGCAACCAGTGCTAAAAGTTAACAATATAACAATTGAAAACAGTATTGAACATTTCGTATCAGCAATAACTCCATAACATCCATAAAAACAGTGATAAAGTGCTATTTTCGCCGACTAACATAACCTCAAAACAAGTGCTGAGTGAAGTTCCTCCGAAACTCAAACAATCATCCAAGGCAGACAACTGTGAAAAATAATCAAATTATCATACAGTGTTGCCACCGCAAGATCTTAAAAAGCTACCATTACATCAGGGTTGCCAGATCTAAAATTAAAATTACCCAAAAAATAAAAAGTTACAATAAATTAAAAAATTTGGAAAATCACATTATTATCAAGAAATATGGATAGACAAATGCAAATATTATTCGAAAAACTTCAAGAGCAAATGAATCAACAGACTATAACTATAACGGAAAATGTAACAAAAAATGTAGTACTACGAATTGATGAAAGATTTAAAAAGTTGGATGAAGAAAACCAACAACTAAAAAACGAAGTAAACGAACTGAAAGAGAAGTTGAAAGGATGGGAAATGACCAAAAAGAAAAACAACATACTTCTCTTCGGAATAAAAGAAGACAAACAGGAAGAGCTGAGTTTGGTTAATAGCTTAACGGAGAATCTTAACCAACACCTTGGATTAAACCTGCAAGAACACGAAATTATGAATGCCTACAGAATTGGAAAACTAAAAAATTCACCACGACCAATTTTAATTTCACTTGTATCGTACTGGAGGAAAACTGAAATAATGAGATCAAAAAATAAACTACCAACAGACATATATGTGAAGGAAGATTACACAAAAGAAATACTAGAAGCACGCAAAACATTACAACCCAAACTTGAGGAAGAACGGAAAAAAGGCAACATAGCTTACTTGAAATTAGACAAACTAATAATCAAGAATCAAACCGACCCAAATCGCGAAAAAAGAAAAAGGAACCCATCCTCTTCACCTAATAATCCTAGTACACCACAAATAGCAAAATCATCATACATAGCCCCAAAGAAAGCAAATACAACCAATGCGTTCGAGTACATGGCACGTGCTAGATCGAACTCAATGAGGGAAAAAACCAATGCATAACAATCAATGTACACCCAGAGCCGGAATAAGAACAAAAACCGCTATACAAACCTGCAAAGAACAACTTAAATGAAAAAAAAAAAAAACACTTCCCCAAGCCGGCTGGTCCCCGTGGGGAAAAAGACCAAAACCCTCCAGAGAAAAAATATGGAACCAAACATAACTCTTACTGAAAAATCTCTACATATTGGAACATTTCATGTAAGATCATTAGCATCTACAAAAAGATATCTACAGAGGAAACTGGAACAAACTGGAGGAGGCCTGTACCCAAATAGGGGTTCCTATCAAAGAAAAATCATAAATGAAACGAAAAACAATTAAGTAAATAACACAAAACTAAAAAGAAATATAAACAAACATATTAAAAAAATAAATATTGAAAAAATAGATGTATTAACAGTGAAACTTTATAATATTAAGAGATTTATGTACTTACTTAAGTGATGGGAAAATAAAAAGGCTTTATTATTATTATTATTATTATTATGTGCATGTAAAAAAAACATTTTGTAAATGTTTTTATCAATAAATTACTATGAACTGACTGAGTAAAGTTTACATGACTATGTAGACCAATTATGAGGATGTTTTACTTACGTTTTGGTAGGGAATATCAGGATTATATCGACAGTTTACGAACCTAATAACTAGGCTAGTTTTTCCAACGTGTTCACTACCAAGAAGCACTATTTTAAGGTCGCAGCGACTCATTTTAAGTAATATTAGTGTAAAAAAACATGCAAACACCAAAATCACTACGTAAAAGTAAATCTATGGCGATTTTACTATCAATTAATCTGATTATAATAATTGTAAAACCATATTATTATGTACCAGGAAAAACTAAATTGTATAGCTTTGTTTGTTTACTTTGTTATGGTTTTCTTTGTTTTTTTTTTTAGATGACTAATGCGCTGTAGGCATGAGACAGATATATCAAAACGAAACTGAAATCCGTTTGCAGTCAGAAATCGTATCGCATCGATATTCCAATACGAGAAAACCGTTTTTAGAAAACGCACGATGATAACGCAAACTGCAAACAATCTTATCCGAAAGAAACCAAACCGAACCGACGTGAGTTTAGTTTTGCACCGAAAACGAAAACCAAACTCAAACTGCAAACGAACAAAATCTAAATCTACCTAAAGTTTTAGTTTTCTATAGTTTTGATACGCATTCGTGATTTTAGTTTTGCACCGAAAACGAAAACCAAACTCAAACTGCAAACGAACGAAATCTAAATCTACCTAAAGTTTTAGTTTGCTATAGTTTTCTAAAAACGGTTTTTGAAATCGATTTCAAAATCTGAAATCGGTTTTGTATCGGTTTGTGAAAAAATCCACAAACGCCCATGCCTAATGCGCTGTGCAGTTTGAATGAGTTGAACTTCCAATTTTACTCACTCATTGAGAGGTTCACTCGTTCTTCTTTTGAAGGAAAGCCGGTGTTTACAACTAATTATTTACAATATTTAGCATATTTTTTTCCAGCAAGCAGATTAATTATGTTTTGTATTGAAATGTATTATTACACCATGCCGCAATATATTTGGCAGTAACTCCAAAGCAAAGGTTCAAATTTTTAAATGTGTGAAAACCATAGGATAAAAAACTTATCATGCCTAGAATGAGCTAGTTTCCTTAACTTTCGGTAGAATCAAATATTGTTGGCAAGCACGATGTTGGATTTGTTTTATTTCGTTCAAAAATGTACTATCCTTGCTGTTGTGTAAATGAGTAGCCCTGTCTATTTAATTCGGTTTAGTATATTTAAGTACACAAATTCTGTAAATGTTGATTCGTTTATGGATGATTATGGGTTGCTTTAGTTGGTTTTGTTACCATATTATTCAAAAGTGTAAAGATTATCTCCAACAGAACTTCCAACGAGTGACACAACACAGGTTTTTGAACGTATTCAATTCGACTTGTTCTACTGTAAGGATTCCCGCCATCTTCAAGATGGCGGGAAGACGTTGTAAATAAAATAATAAAGAAAATAAACTAATTTAAGAGAAAAACATTTACTGTAACAAACTAACTTACGAGAAAAGTATAACTGTGAAGTGAGTGCATGAAATACTGAAGAAAACAAATTAACTTAAGAGAAAAACATAACGTACGAAAAATAAGTGGACTTCCCGCCATCTTGGGGATGGCGGGAAAAACATATCTAAGTGTAAAGTGAATGCTGGATAGTCAGATAGAAGTGTAAAGTGAACGGGAAGACGTTGTAAATAAAATAATAAAGAAAATAAACTAATTTAAGAGAAAAACATTTACGTAAGACTAGGCGGTATGGTTCTAAAACTTTAGCCTGCTCCAAAGAGCAAATAAATAAAAAAAAAAAAAATTTGTTCTACTGTAAAAAAGGGCTACCAGCTTATTTTTCAACATTTGGATAAAATAATAATAAATAAATAATAATAAACTTGGTATATAATATAATTAATAATTAGGATTATTTTATTAGATACAAGGGCAGTACGAGATAACCAATTCATTGTGATGGTCATTGTAATACCTAAAGTTTCATCCTAAATCAATATATTAATTATTTTACTACACATTACATAATTACTTATTTTTTTTTTATTATATTAAATTGTTTAACTCATACGTAAGGATATAAATAACGGCTCTATATGGAGCTGTTGGTTAACATCGATTTACGTAATGATATTACGATAGACCCTGACCGAGAGAGAAAGTCTTGCTTAAGAAAAGTTAACTTGATATGCCAGGATCACTAACGACCCTGTTGGCAAGGTATAGGTAATCCAATAAAGCATAATCATTAATGTTTTGTTGGCATAATAATATTTATAACTTTCATAATAATGTTTATAATTGTAAAACCACAATTAATAAGTACTTACGTGAGAAAAAACTAAATTTTATTGTAATTTATAACTTTGTATAAACAATATTATTATTTATAAATTAACATTATATTATATTATATTATATTAAAATTACAATTAGAAAAAACGTTAAGGCTGTTTTTTTATAATAAATTACACGATAACAACCCAAAATGATTAGAATTTTTTAATATTTAATTTAATATATAAATTTTTAATAAGTATTTATTGAAAGCGAATTTTCCTGCCTGAATTTGTTTGAGAAAATATTTTCAAACAAGTTGCATGCGTAATCATTTTATTTAACTTTGTACTCTCCTACATTTAATCATTATTTATTCAGTGCAATAAACTTTAACATTTGCCTTTAAACAACGCCCTAGCTAGATCCTATAACCTATAAGTAGACATAGAATTGAAAATATTTAATTCTTTAAGTATGATATCTAAAAGAAGCATAATGAAGACACGAATATCTTAAATTAAAAGAAAAACATGTTATGTCAATAACTACAATGTAATTTACTTATTGTTACTAATTTTATCGACAAAATAAACAATACTATTTTGAGAGTAGTTCTTTCCATCCATTTAACTATTGTATGCCAGTTCATTTGGTAATTTGTTATTGTAAAAACGCTTATATAAATCAAAATGTAATAACTGGCTTTCCATCTATGAGAGAGAGAGAGACACACAGAGAAACACAGATTTTTTTTCGTGTAGCCCCCTTTCGCAACGCGCGAATAGGAACTTCGTTCCAAAACTTCGTACCAATAAATCTTATCTATCTATATCGAAACCATAAGCTTCTACAACTGCATATTTGCGAAGTATCGATTTAAGCACCATTTTGTAGGTCAATGGCATGTTGAGGGACTTAAAAGACAGTTGAGTCTTTGACACAGAATTTACATATTAAATTACACTACATTATACCTTTTGACTGTTTTTATAATCTCTATAAAACTTATCCTACGTCTTATGACTGTGCTAAAGTAAAATCGGCTATATTAGTGCATATAATTAAGGGATGAACTAATTAGTATCAAAACTACCATTTTTACAGCATTTTTAAACATTAAATATAATTAATTATACATATATTAGTAACTAATTAGTATGAAAACTATCTTTTTACAGCGTTTTTAAAAATAAAAAAAAATGGTAGCACTCCGGGAGTGCCGGCAGAAGTGAAAACTTCAATATTAACGTTGTGTTTTCACTTTTAAGTTTTCACTTTTAAGTTTTCACTTCAAAAATATAACCACAGTCGTGATTGTGTCATGTCATTGTGTCACATTCGCGCAAGCGCGAATGTGACACAACGACGAAGACAACGAAGACACACTGACACAGACACATTCGCGCAAGCGCGAATGTGTCTGTGTCATTGTGATTGTGTCATGACACATTCGCGCAAGCGCGAATGTGTCTGTGTCTTCGTTGGCTTCGTCGTCATCGTCACGTCACGTCATGTCGCCACGTCATCGTCACGTCATGTCGCCACGTCATCGTCACGTCATGTCGCCACAACACTATTTAATTGTTTACACACACAGACACATTCGCGCAAGCGCGAATGTGTCTGTGTCTTCGTTGGCTTCGTCGTCATCGTCACGTCACGTCATGTCGCCACGTCATCGTCACGTCATGTCGCCACAACACTATTTAATTGTTTGAGTCATACGTCGCGTGACCGCAAGTGTGTTCTTTTGTCGTCTCTTGTTTTACGAGCAATGTATAAAAATTAAATAAGATCTTACGCTTTTTCGACGTCACGTGACCCTGACGCGAGTTTGAAAGTTTTTACCCACCCAGCGCCGCTAAAGAAGTTTTCACTTCAATATATACATATATTAGTATATTAAGTTTATTAGTATATTAATTGAAATTAATTTCATTAATTAATTAAATTAAATTAATTACCAACATTAAGTATTTTGTTATCAAAAGTCCTAGCACGTATATTTTTACTATTGTTTATTCTAAAACTATAACAAAACAAAATAATAAAGCAAATAATAATAAATAATAAAATGGTGCCGTTTTTGGTTAGGCATTAATTAGCAATTATTATTAGGAACAATAAGTAATTAATAAAAGTGGTCATTACCATAATTAGGTAATATAATATTGTCGCACTAAATACCAAAATAAGTAAGCTCCTAGGCAACAGTTTACTTCAATATGTATTTAATTAATAAGTTATAGTTAATTATTATTAAGTAGGTTATTCTTGTTCGGACTCGAGACGTCGATAATTTAAGCATTGACGTCACTTTAACATTAAGTTATTCTCCGAAAATTAAAGAAACAGAAATTAAAGAGACAGTATATAAATAACTCAAACCATTATTTTTTTATGGATTCACTGTATGTATGGATATGACTTATGACAGAATTAGCAAGCCTAAAATATACATAGTCTAAAATATAAGTTAAGTATTTATCAGGTACAATTAAAAGAAAGATCATGTCGAAACGAGATGGAAAAACAAATAATATGCAAGGTGAAGCTACACAAAGGAATAACCTCGAGCGAACGATAGCACGTATAGCGATAACGAAGTCAGTCAAGTCAAGTAGGTAATAATACTGCCAACTCAACGGTCGACCTACCTATAACTATCGCTTTGGTACACTGTCTTCCTCTGAACTCTTGTCCCACACCCAACGCAATGTTGCATGATTATTTTCGTTATTAATTTTTGACAATCGCATTATTATTTTTTAAATTATAATAAATTAAATAATTTTATTAATTTTAAGATTTTTAATTATTTAATTGTGTTTTTATAGGGACAAAAACGTGTTTTAGCATTTCCGAAAATAACGCGGACAAATGAAAAAGTCTGTTTGGTTACTGTTGATATTAAAGATTTATATTTTGAATGGTGACAAAGCTTTAAATAGTTATTTATCTTGGTTTATTGGGTATAAGCTATTAATTATCTTCATGTCTGTATAGTGATCATTGCACTTTTTGCTCTGTATTTATGTTTTGAGTAATCGTGTTAAATTAACAAGGAAAAATGCACAATGTCCTACTCTACTCGTCTAGGTTACCACTCAGTGTTGCCGTTATAAAAATATGTCTCTCCTTTTTCACCATTTCGTAGGCAGTCGCTTACCCAATGCTCTTGAAATGGACGTCGCCTCATTTCGTTTTCAATCCGCGATTTTTGTTTATATCTCCGATGATCCGCGTTCAAAACTTTTGTAGTCACTTTTAAAAGGTGTCCCATTGCACAATTATGTAGTGCGTGCATTTCAAATCATACCAAATCGTTTCTATTACGTATTTTCGTTAGTTTTATTCCGCACCTTGCTTCTACAGCAAATTGATTTCGTATTGAGTTGAAGTGAATTTTTTGATGCGTATTGTTATATTCTCGTAATTGTTATTCTTTTATGTTTTTTCGCTGTAAAGTAGCATTATAATAGTTTTTGTGTAAGTTTACAATAGTTTTACATTGTGGTTTGGACTAAATGGTTACTTGCTTGAGGTAAGTTGGTTCTTACGTCGTTTTGGTTGTGGAATGTAGTTTTACAGCTTTTTGAGGGAGCAGATAAGAATTAATTGTAGTTTCATGGGGTACCCATATTACTGATAGATGTTGTAAACTCAACTTTATATTATATCTATGATTAAACCTCTTTGCTTACTAATATCATTCACCTAGTGTTTAAACCTTTTTGGTAAGGTCAAAGTCTTTGGAGAATTTGAAAAAGGAAGGTTTTAAACTTTTTTTATTATTGTGAGGCCACAATATACCTGAGTCGATTGTAACATTATTTTGGTTTACACAACTATTATTTATGTGTAGGTTTTAAGAAATATAATAACATTAAAATTATGCGATACTGAATCTAATGGAAACAATATAACAGCACTTGTTTTAAAGGGTATTAAGTTGTAAAGAATGTTGTTTTTGTAGTGATTACTAATAGATAAAGCTATCTCACTCTACGTAAGGTTTATAAAAGAGATAGCAAGCTCCCTCAAAACTAGCTTCTATATTTGAATCTTCAAAATGTTATTATCTAAATTGTTTGTGCTAAATTCTGTATAATATAAATGGAAACTTTATAACAAAACTAACAAATCAGAATAAATAAATAATTACATGACATTTCACACATCACATTCTAGGCCCAAAATAAGCAGAGCTCGTACTATGGGAAATATATTGCTGATAGAATACTTATATGTGTATATATATTTTGTTTTGTAAATACATACACATACTTACATAGAATCATAGTTATAATTATCTGTATATTGAGTAAAAGCGTTTTTGTAGTAAGTTTTGCTACTAACAGCTTTATTGATTAATTACTAATTATATTACATTCATATCGGGCAATGAAATGAATATTTGGAAGACAAGGCTTCTATTGAATTAAATGAATTAGGAATTAGGCGCTCATTCAATTAAATAATATTGCTGGGTGTTACTATGTATTCTATGTGTATGTATTTACAATAAAAAAAATATATAAGTATTCTATCAGCAATCTAGTTCCCATAGTACAAGTTTTGCTTAGTTTGAGACTAGAGTTTGATGTGTGAAATGTCCGTGAATATTTATTTTATTTATTTATTATGATTGTTAAAACAATGTCTGATCTAATCTAAGTCAACAGTCCTTAATAAATAAAATAAAAATAATGCTGGACAATTCACACAACATCATCTAGCCCCAAGCTAAGCAGAGCTTGTGTTATGGGTACTAGAAGACTGACATACTTAATACAATACATTACATAGATAGATATTTTTTATTATACGTATAAAATACCCAGAACACCCGGAATAAATATTTGCAGATCGTACAAGCATTTATCCCGCCGAATCGAACCCGCAACCTCCGCGTCGCAGGCGGACCTTCGCCCACCGCGCCACATCGGTCGTCAAAGAAGACTTACAATACATTACATAGATAAAAGATATTACTAATAGTCAAGTCAAGTCAAGTCAAAGTCAAAGTCAAAGTCAAGTCACTTGTCTTGACTGAAGTGACTTGACTTGACTTGACTTGACTTTGACTTGACTTGACTACAATACATTACATAGATAATAGATATTACTAATATGTATTTTTCTGTTTTCAGTGAGAACAATTAGCCTGCATTTAAGATTAAATATGGCCGTCTGCGAGTCAAGTCAATTGGAGTCCGGACTTGCCCGGATTAAGAGGGATGAGAGTGATGATACTAGCGAAGAGAGACCTTGTGAGTATAAGTATATCTTAACTAATATTATAAAGAGGAAAGATTTGATTGTTTGTTTGTTTGCATCGAATAGGCTCCGAAACTAGTGGACCGATTTCAAAAATTCTTTCACTGTTGTGAAGCTACATTATCTGCGCTGAACATAGGCTATACTATATATTAAAAAAAAATAGGGATCCTTACTAAAACTTAAATTGTGTAACCCATGGTGTATTAGTAGGAAGGCTAGTTAAGTATATACAGGGTGTCCCGAAACTCAACGATAACCTGGTACCGGGCGATAGGCCAATGTTTATCAGTTACGAATAAAATAAGAAAAAAAATCCATACCACTTAGTGAAGCGATAAAATATTTTTTTCTAAAAAGTTAAAAATTTTACACCTTTAATGGCTTTTTTAAGTGCCGTGATCACAATTTTCACAATTTTAAAGTGATTTTTTCAATAATGTAATCTCAAATAACAGTGTTATTAATCGCAACCACAAATCAAAGTAATATCATTCTTTAACTAAGTAAAATAAATTAAGTTTTGACGAGTTTTGGTTCAAAAAATTATTGTCACCAAACTTTGACGCTCCATGTTGAAAAAAAAATGTACCACACTACCCATGGCAAGTTTTTTTAAAAGATGGCCCATTTTGTGTAGATTTCAAAATGGTATTACACTTGACAGTTTTCTTGCCAATAAAAGTACTATTTCGTATTTTTAGTGAAGGGATCCCACATTTCAATAAAAATACCTGATACTATTTTGTTTAAAAAGGTTGTCGTTTCAATTGTTTGTAATGAACAAAAGTCATAAAATGAGATAAATAGTAATTATGCTGTCTGTTAGAGCGAGACAGCTTGTCATACGACTTTTAGGATGAGTTTCAGACGTTTTTTTGACTTTTAGACGTTTCTTCGTTTACTGCGCATCTCTCGTATTCGTTTAACTTTCGTACTATCGACTTTGGCTTGTGTTAACCTGGATTTGATACTCACCTTTACTTGTCGACTCTGGCTTTGTATTCTGGACTTTGTGCTGTGCAAACTGTGTATGGACAACATGCCGGATTTGTACCGGAATGTATAACTAAATAAATGAAGTACTGGGGTCATTTCTTACTTCATTCAAAACTAAGTCATCGTGGTCTGCTCGAGGTCTTCCACCAGCCGTACGAGCACTGGGCAATCGTCCTGAGTTCTGAGTATGATGCATGCACATTTTACAATTAGGTGCGGCAGAGGCATTACAACGGCACTCACCGTAGATAAGATGCATATTTGCATATTCTACCGGAGTGTACAAATCCGGCATGTTGTCCATACACAGTTTGCACAGCACAAAGTCCAGAATACAAAGCCAGAGTCGACAAGTAAAGGTGAGTATCAAATCCAGGTTAACACAAGCCAAAGTCGATAGTACGAAAGTTAAACGAATACGAGAGATGCGCAGTAAACGAAGAAACGTCTAAAAGTCAAAAAAACGTCTGAAACTCATCCTAAAAGTCGTATGACAAGCTGTCTCGCTCTAACAGACAGCATAATTACTATTTATCTCATTTTATGACTTTTGTTCATTACAAACAATGGAAACGACAACCTTTTTAAACAAAATAGTATCAGGTATTTTTATTGAAATGTGGGATCCCTTCACTAAAAATACGAAATAGTACTTTTATTGGCAAGAAAACTGTCAAGTGTAATACCATTTTGAAATCTACACAAAATGGGCCATCTTTTAAAAAAACTTGCCATGGGTAGTGTGGTACATTTTTTTTTCAACATGGAGCGTCAAAGTTTGGTGACAATAATTTTTTGAACCAAAACTCGTCAAAACTTAATTTATTTTACTTAGTTATAGAATGATATTACTTTGATTTGTGGTTGCGATTAATAAAACTGTTATTTGAGATTACATTATTGAAAAAATCACTTTAAAATTGTGAAAATTGTGATCACGGCACTTAGAAAAACCATTAAAGGTGTAAAATTTTTAACTTTTTAGAAAAAAATATTTTATCGCTTCACTAAGTGGTATGGATTTTTTTTCTTATTTTATTCGTAACTGATATACATTGGCCTCTCGCCCGGTACCAGGTTATCGTTAAGTTTCGGGACACCCTGTATATATGTTGACGACCGAAGTGGCGCGGCGGGCGAAGGTCCGCCTGCGACGCGGTTGCGGGTTCGATTCTTCTAGGCCCGTTCTATGCTCTGGTCGCGTGGAACTGGCACCTAGAATCACCTAGTGTGTTAGAGGATTATAAATGATTCTTGTGATTTTATTGAATAAAGAAATATTTGATTTGATTTGATTCCCGCCTTGGCATAAATGTTTGTCCGATCTGCAAATATTTATTCAGAATTCTAGGTATTTTATATGTAAAATAAAAAATATCTATCTATGTAATGTATTGTATTAAGTATGTCTAAAATGGTAAAAGTGTATACCAGTTAAAAATATAATGAAAATGTGCTTTATAAAACAACATAATAAAGTAAAGTCTAATTGTTATTGTCTGTTTTATTATTTATTTATTTTATTTTTGAGGAAAACACCCTTATATTACATTCTTTACAATATTTAAAGGAAGACTTAAACAATTATCCTTATTACTAGGGTAAAGTTTTTATTTATTTGTTTATGTTGTCAATATACTTTTAATTGATGTATGTAGTAGCAAAGATAATATTAGTATAGATGAGAGAGAATGAGAGAGTGAGAGAGATATATACATATATAGAGAGATAGAGGGAGAGAGAGACTTACTTGAGACTTACTTGAGACTTACTTGACTACAACACAGGTACAACACATTTATAACAAAGACACATACAATTACAGTACAATAACAAGGTAGGTATAGGCGACAATAAAATTGGTTTACCACTCTAAGGCTGAATATCATTTGCACGTACAAAACATCAAGGGCTATTTTCGCTTGACAGATTAATAACTGCTACGTCAGAATCTATCAATCTGTAATCCTTAGCGAATAATTATGTTACTGGGAGATGTCATCAAAAGTGGTAAACCAATTTCTTTGTCGCCTATACATTAACATATAAAAAAACATACAAATGTAGGTAGAGTACGTGGGTGCTGACCAGTGCCGATGTGAGCCAAAAAGGTCCAGCCTCAGCTTAATGCAGCTTTGCCAAAGGCAAAACGTTGGTTTCCAGGTTAGATACAATAAACCCTATATTTCTATTTCAGTGCCGGTGCCATTAACTGTTGATTACCGATCACCAGTCTCTCATTTCGTGCCTCCAGCTGTGGAGTTATATGCAGCTAGACAGAAGCAGGAACAAGTTAGTTCTGGTAAGTCTTCTTCTCGTGTCGATGCTACAACTGTATTTTGTTGCATCGTGTTGGAAAGATTAGCCAGACTAGACACTGCGTTACCGTGCCTAGCTGTTACCGGTGTGCGCCACGAGGAGGCTCTTTCAATGCACTTTCCATTCTGGTAAGTTAAAATAGACAAGTGCGAGTCTGACTCGAAGGGATTTGAATTAAAAAGTGAAAGTTAGTAAGTATATTACCACATTTTTGTAGTAGGTAAGTAGTATAAAATGGTAAGTAAAAAACTGGTCTTGTAGAATAGTAAAAATCTTTTATTTCAAGTACCTAGTTAAAGTAAATAAATCTTTACATAAAATCTGTGAAAGTAAGTTTCACAGTTTTTATGTAAAGTTTTTTTTTTTTTTTAAATTTTCTCACTGCTGTGAAATGATTCTTACATTAAAATAACTTATTAATGAGCAAACAAATGTTATGAGAGTGAAAAACAGAAGAAATATGTGGGTATTTAAAGATCTTATCATTTTGACTAGGGGATAATATTGAACACACGTTTCGCTACAGTCTCTGTAGGGTCGCAATTTTTATATACAAAGGTCGTGTCATGAAAAATATTGTTAAAACATACAGTACAATAATAACGTAAAAGGCGCTGTCTCGATCACTAATACATGTATTAACGTAATTTGGACCCATGTATTTTCCAGCCGAATCTAGCGAGAACACAACACCTATTAAACGCAAACGTGGCCGCCCACGCGTGGACAAAACCAGCCCAGAGTATCTAGCGAATCTAGCTGCGAGGAAGCAGGCTCGGGAGATGGGTATGTACTGTGTATGGCCATAGCCGGTTGAAACTAGTTTTTACCCGACTGCGTGAAGCAAAAGGATGGGGGTTATGATATTGATACCCAATTAATTTTGAATGAATATTGATCGACAATGATGCTTAGCGTACTTTTATGTATTCAATTAGATTTGAATATAATTTATTATGAATAATAAGTACCCAGAGTCTTTTGATCTCTTGTACTATGGGAACCGGATTGCTGATACAATACTTATACAACTAAATTGTAAATTTAAAAAATATATATTTAATTTTTCATCCACAAAGTATGATAAATAGTTCTAACAACTTCAAAATATAGTTTAAAAAGTTTGATTAATAAAAATCTATATTACATTTCATTGTTATGATGTTTCTACTTAAAACTAGTTATAACCGGCCTTGGTTTTAGATTCCATTATTAGTTTAAGTAGATTAGTATAAGTAAATGTGAATCATTCTGTATGTTAGTTTTAACTCCAAGTACAGTATATACCAACTTTATTTGGCAGCATTATGTCTATAGCTGTACTTTTTATTCCAAGTATGAAAGAGACTATGCTGCTAAATAAAGTAGGTCTATAAACAAAGTAACAAAAATCCGTCTAAATTCAGAAAATAGAGATAAAAGATAGCGAATGATGACAAGAAGAAAAGAGATGGTGTTAGATCAACTGCTTCGTCTTAGACAATGTATCTACTGAAAAAACAATCCTTGGACAACAAACAAAATCATCCTTCAAGAGGGGATTTTGTGTTTTCTTAAGCAGAAAACAGGGTACCCTGTATTGGTCACCATTCATAGACCCCGTGTGTTTTCTCAAGCGCGTCAGAAAACAGGGTACCCTGTATTGTTCACCATTCATGGACCCCGTGTTGTTTCTCAAGCGCGTCAGAAAACAGGGTACCCTGTTTTGTTCACCATACATGGACCCTTTAATATAGGGGATGTTTTAAAGGCAGTCGCTTAAATACGTCTTTGACCCTATTTCGTCGCAAAAAAGAGATGTTTTTTGATAATCTTTTTCATAGAAAGCATTGTCTAAGACACTTAGCAGATAGTTGGTGGTAGAAAGTATTACTTCCGCACTCAGAGATGTAAATAAAGATAAGTGTTGTTTAAAATTAGTGGTGTTGTATAGGCGACCAAGAAATTGGTTTACCACTTTTGATGACATCTCCCAGTAACATAATTATTCGCTAAGGATTACAGATTGACAGATTCTGACGTAGCAGTTATTAATCTGTCAAGCGAAAATAGCCCTTGACGTTTTGTACGTGCAAATGATATTCAGCCTTAGAGTGGTAAACCAATTTCTTGGTCGCCTATACATTATTATTAATCAAATTAAATGGTAATTAAAAGCGTTGGTTATTATTTATGTTTCTGAGTACGGCTGTATTAAAGCTTGGGCTAGAAGTATATGTCGTGATGTGCAGTAGTTTTTAGAAGTTGCATCAAACTTTATACCTAATTTGGACCTAATATAGTATCAAAAATATTGCTAATTATATCAGTGCGCGAAGTCACACGTATAAATATTCATAGACATTTCACACATCACACTCTAGTCCCAAACTAAGCAAAGCTTGTGCTATGGGAACTAGAGTGCTGATAGAATACTTTTTTTTGCCTAACCTATCTCATCCCACTGCTGGGCAAAAGTCTCCCCCAAATCTTTGTAAATACATACATAGAATGTATTGTAACACCCAGATACAGAACAAATATTTATGTTCATCACACAAACATTTGCTCTGGGTGGGGACTGAGCAAACGACCCACAGCATGAAAGGCAGAGCTACTACCAACTGAGCTGTGACGCCTGTCAATAATTCCTAGTGAAGTCACGAAGTTGAACGCTAATTAAAAGCTTAATACTACTTAAAAGTATACAGTTTGATGCAACAAATTATGCACGAATAAATTGAATTAATTAATTTGAGTTACACTACGCGTCAACACAGAGTTACACTTCGCAGTATAACTGTTGCCGCGCAGTGTAAAACAAATTCTAGTGCGATTAGAATAGAATCTATGTTTTGTAGTCAGCGATTTTTTAGATCTAGCATTTAGATATTAAGAAAATATGTATGATTTTACTAATATATTTGTTAATTTAATACAAAATAGCCTAAAATCAGTTATATGTATCAGGCTTTTTAATTTTTCTATATCAAAGTAGTTTTTGTGCAGTATTTTTCAAGCTGCTACTAGATGGCGCTAGTAAGACTAACGGCCGGTTTCTGGAAACCCAAATCACGATTGATCCGAGTTTGACACATAGTAATTATTAGATTTTTTCGTTGATCATCGTTCGAGAAACCGGCCGTAAGGATTCTAATCAAGCTAACAGTCAGTAAAAAAAATATATAAATAATGCTGGACAATCCACACAACATCATCTAGCCCCAAGCTAAGCAGAGCTTGTTATATGTACTAGAAGACTGACATACTTAATACAATACATTACATAGATAGGTATTTTTATTATACATATAAAATATGCTTTGCCAAGGACTGGCAGGCCATTACTCGAAATAGATACGACTAAAATTAAAAGATACAATTGTCATACATATTTTCTCAACTTTTAAGTTATTTTTCACATTATTTGGCACCGCATCCCGGCTTCTTAAAGCATGCTTAATCTGCAGCCGCCATGCTCAACCCTTCCGTCGCGGAAGTCCCGCCGGGGGGGAAACGGAAGCGCGGAAGGCCGAGGATCGACAAGACCAGTCCCGAATACCTGGCGCGGAAGCACGCGCGGGAGATGGGTATGTAATTACAGGCTTGTAAGCTCAAACAATGAAAGAAAAAAAATAGAAATAATTTATTTGCGACTTTTAAAACGCACAGAAACATATATAGGTACACAAAGTTATACATAGAAAATATAAAACACAATTCAAACAAATGATTCAATTTTGATGCAAATATGTAGTTCAAATCGAGGTAGTTGGGTATGTATGGTGCTAGGTTCGTAGGCTAAAACAATGATTCACTTTTGATACAAATAGTTCAAAAATGGAGGGAAATGGGTATATCTAGGCAATTAGGCTCAAACAATTATTCACTTTTGATACAAATAATTCAAAAATTGAGGGAGATTGGTATGTATTATGTTAGGCTCGAACAATGATTTACTTTTGATGCAAATAGTTAAAAATCGACGAAGATGGGTATGTAATGTGGCTATATATTTACTCCCTATCTTATAAAAAGTTAGCGTTGACTGTAGGTCATCATTACGTATGGTAATCGGTACTTCAAGTCTGCGCTAACTTTTGTAAGATAGGCCGTTAGGCTCAAAGGCTCAAATAAAGCTTAAAAACATTGTTTTTTAAATAAATAAATATATTTTTTTATGAAAATTTCCTCAATAAAAATTGTTCCAAACTAAGCAAAGCTTGTATTGTCTAATGAATAATAATAAATAATTAAACATTGGACAATTCATACAACACACTCAAGTTTCAAACTAAGCAGAGCTTGTACTATGGGAACTAGATTGTTGATAGAATACTTATACACATTTTTTTTTGTAAATACATAGTAACACCCAGACACAACAAATATTTATGTTCATCACACAAATATTTGTAAATCATATCCTCGTCAAATCAAATTAATTAAATATTAATTAACAATAGCGAAAAAAAAAGTTTTAAGTATTTTTTGAGCGTACGAGCCTAAAAGTCGATTTACACTAGTCAAGTCGCTAAACACTTGACTAATGTAAATCAAATAAATGATGGTGCTTTTAATCATGTGTAAACTGGCTTATTTAACACAAAATGCTTATACAATTAAAAAAAACTGAATACCCCACTTACAGGGTTTAATTGTGATACTCATGTTCAATATCCCACCATGAACCCTATATCCAACCCTATAACCCATATCATCAACCCTATATGTGGGATATGGGGACACAGCTTATTTCTTCCGCTAATTATTCTATATCACAATTGATAAATCAGCATCATTGACAGCCTGACTAGACCCACTGCTGGGAATAGGCCTCTCTCTGCTCTTTCCATTCCGCGCGGTTCTAAGCCGCTCTCATCTATCTAGGCCCACAGTATTGTTGATATCAGCCCACCGCTGGGCTGATAAATAATAGCTGATAAAAAAGACGTGTGGCACTCGGGGACTGCCGCGGTAAAGCATATTTTGCTGGATTACGCATGCGCAGTGTTAGGTTATTTTCGTTACAGAATTTCTGGATTTGGTCTCCACGCTCAAGGCCCGCGATAGAAGCTATGCAATAGCTTAATAAAATAAAATAAACAAATATTCACGGAAATTTCACACATCACACTCTAGTCCCACAAAGCTTGTACTATAAGAACTAGATTGATAGAATACTTACATTATTATAGTAGCAATGTGTTAAAAAAGTCATTTTATACATTTTCAAGCTTTCTGTAGTGGCTTTTTCTGTGTTTTTGGTGATAGTAATACCTAAACTAATTTAACCTGACAGTTTTTTTTTTACAATATATTTTGTAAAAAAAAATGTTGAAATATTCCCGTCTCCTTTCAACATACTTCAAACAAAGACAGGAGATTATAATGCTGTCATGTTAAATTGGTTTATGATAATGCAACCGTATGTAGATAGACATACTATCTTATAAAAAGTTAGCGTTGACTTCATGTCATTATGTATGGTAATCAATACATCAAGTTTGCGCTAACTTTTTATAAGACGTACAATAACTGAAAAACAATGGTATGTATAGTGTGGTTTTTGATTTCAGATTTACTAAACAACTTTTAATGCATATTAATATGAATAATAAATATATAAGGTGATGATATAAAAGTCAAATAGTTTAATAATAAATAGTCACGGACATTTCAAACGCTCTAGTCAAAATTCATACTTCAATTTCATTTATTCAATAAAATCACAAGGATCACTTTGAAACGTCTTACATACTAGATGATTCTAGGCGCCTACTAAGCAAAGCTTGTAGGTACTATGGGAACTAGATTGCTGATACATAAATACTTACATTTTTTTTGTAAATATGTACATGCATAGAATACATAGTAACACCCAGATACTGAACAAATATTTGTGCTCATCACACAAACATTTGCCTTCAATGAGAATCGAACCCACGACTCACAGCATGAAAGGCAGAGCTACTACCAACTGAGCTGAGATAGTTGATAGATAGATTCAATAATATCTTAATATTAAATACAAAGATATACAATCGCTAATATCTCTAAGAGGCAACCTTTAGATACTTAAATAAATAAATAATGCTGGACAATCCACACAACATCTAGCCCCAAGCTAAGCAGAGCTTGTGTTATGTACTAGAAGACTGACATACTTAATACTATACATTACACAGATAGATATTTTTTATTATACCTATACATATAAAATACCCAGAACACCCGGAGTAAATATTTACAGATCGTACAAACATTTATCCCAAGGCGGGAATCGAACCCGCAACCCCCGCGACGCCTGTCGATAGCTCAACTGTTTAGGTATTTATAACTATGTACATCTTGTAAATACTGTTACACAAATGTATATGTGCACTGTATGTATAGTAACACAATCACGCCTAATATATCGGTTGGATGTTATCACATACTCACTAACAAATCTCTGCTTTCACTCTCATAACGCTCTTAAGTTCTAAATACTCTTGCTTAAGGACCTTTACTTGGCTTAGGATACGGCCCCAATCTATTTAAAGGTTTAACATAGTACATAGATATTAAGTAACATTTTTTTAGTTTTTACAATTTATAGGCAAGCGTTTGACCGCGATCTCACCTGTGTATCTACCGTGAGTTGTCACAGTAAAATCGCCTGACTTTACTACAGTAGTTACGTCAATATTAGTATGACGAATTTTAGCACCCAACTATCCGCTAGAGGCGCTGTACAAATCTTCATACATTTTTTTAACTACAGACGCTAGCGAGTATAGTAAATATAGCATAGTAAAAACTCATGGTAGACCTACTGATGTGAAACGACGTCTTCCGGTTTCTGAAACGTTGATCAACCAAAAAATCAAATTACAATGTGTCAAAACTCGGATCAATCGGGATTTGGGTTGATCAAACGCTTGTCATCTGATCTGTAGCTCTATCATAAGTTTTTACTATACTATAATATACTATATTCGCTACTAGCGTCTGTAGTTAAAAAAATGTATGAAGATTTGTACAGCGCCTCTAGCGGATAGTTGGGTGCTAAAATTCGTAATATGTACTAATATTGACGTAACTACTATAGTAAAGTCAGGCGATTTTACTGTGACAACTCATGGTAGAGGTACTGTTGTTAAATATTTGGCAGATGACAAGAATTTAGTAAGTTAGTTTCGGATTAAGTAGGTACATGTCTCTTGACATATACTTAATCCGACTCTGAACTTAACTACTAATACTTATTTCAAGCAATTTCTACTAACAACTATTTCGGTTTTAATTTCTTTCATAGTGAAAACTAACAAAACTATTGTCTCTATCTTTTTTTGTATATAACCTTAATAAAGACTATTACCAGAGACTAGTAATATAAATAGACTGCCAATCTCATACAAAAAAACGTGACTCGGAAAAAGGTGAAATCCGAGAGTTGTAGTGGCTTATTTCTAGATGGCGCTGAAAAACTATCGTAAAAATTATCCTAACAGCACTAAAAGCCAAAAAATCTGTATTATTTCTGTGTTAGTGCACACCAACATTTTTATTTTATTTTTAGGTGATCGTAAACAATGATTTATACCATAGGTTTGATCGGAATACAGCGCCATCTAGAAATAAGCCATTACAACTCTCGGATTTCATCTTTTTCCGAGTCACGTTTTTTTGTATGAGATTGGCAGTCTATTTATATTCCTAGTCTCTGCTATTACTAAGCTATTTTCACTAACAAATATATGGTTTTTATTTTGTGAAGATTTTCCGGTGTTCTAAATGGGATAAATTAGTTAGTAGTGTTATATCTAAGTGGGATAAAACAGTTAGTAGTGTTATATCTAAGTGGGACAAAACAGTTAGTAGTGGTATATCTAAATGGGACGAAACAGTTAGTAGTGCTATATCTAAATGGGATGAAACGGTTAGTAGTGGTATATCTAAATGGGATGAAACAGTTACTAATATATAAGTATTGTTCGCAGAAGCTCTGGAGCGAAAGGTGAAGAAAGAATATAAACGCCGTGGTACAGCCGGTAAGATTATATTAATATATATTGTACTTATATTATTATTTGTTCCGTTTATTGGTACATGGCAATAATGATAATGTCTAATAACACGACTTTATAGAGCGTTTAAATACTTAAGTTACAACTTATATTTTTCAAAATAAGCAATTAAAGTATCAAAATATGAATTAATAATAAAATATGACAAAAGATAGATAGATAGATAGAAAACTCTTTATTGTACACACACACAGAGACATTTCTTATTATACTAAATTTATCTATTACAATGAAGTACAATGGGCGGCCTTATCGCTATGAGCGATCTCTTCCAGGCAACCTTGGGATGGACTCAACTTAAAAGTAAAATAGTGACGGTGTAATAAAAACAGACTACATATAAACAGATTAATAAACAATAACATATATGTATAATCATTAATATACATAATAATATAAGTAGTATAATATATAACAAAAAAATATATATTATAATATATATATGACAAAAGATATGAGCAAACTTCCCACAAAAAATATACAATACCTTACGAAGTTTTGTTTATTTGACTTTACTACAACGCCATCTATTGATTTATTATGCAAAGTTTCAGCACATTTTAATTCGAACGATGCCGCTAGATGGCGCTGATATTAAGTCTAAATAAAGGTGGATATTAAAGCATTTGTAGTAACTTAAGTATTCTGACACTAAATAAATATATGTGTGGGTTTTTGATTAACAATGTTTGAAATTGTAATTAACAAAATAATTTTTCACTTATATTACATTATGTACACATTCTGGATACAATTTTAGACTACCCTCAAATATCTTCAAAAAGTAGTTTGTATTAAGAATAAAAAATATGAATGACGTTTAATTGTAGCTAGCAACATTATCATATAATACCTTATTTAGTATGTTAACCATGCAGATCTTAAACTAAATTAATAAAATATGATAGTGTTTCCAGCTTCAAATCATAAACTTCCCGAATGTGTACATGCAGCACGTATTATATCAATGGAAAGCTATATGTTTTGTTGTACTTATACAACTTTTTTTTATGTTAATTAAAAAAATACTTATTACAACATTTTTTATTATTTATTTATGGAATGTCCAAACGAACTGGTTATATTTTTTTGTAAATGTTTATATGTTGTCTTTCCATTGGTATAATGATGAGAATTAACGCCACATAACATGCATTATTCCACCGCTTTAGTGAAAACCATCACCAAAGTTAAAACAACGCACCGACCGCAGCCGCGCGGCACAATGTTGCCAGTAAAAACTTCTCGAAAATTACCCCAAATGTCGGGAAAAATGTCGGGTAAAATCGCCGCGAGAAAAATAGCCGAATCTCATAGGAAATTGATTATGAGGCGAAATGCGAGACTTGCTCGGGTTAAAAGAAAAGGTAATTAGTAGATTTGCATGAACTTAAAAGTAGATTTTTGTGGTTGGGAAAAAAAAAATGTTTTTAAAAGCTTTATTTAAATTTTATTTTTTACTTTTATATTTTTTCTTATTTCTAAAACGCATGTAAAGTTTGAAAATACATTTTATTTATGAATAAATTTAAAATGAATATAAACTATTATTGTTTTAATAATTTACGTTTTAATAATGAACGGTACAAATATGTATAGCATTAGTAGAAATAGAAAATATAAAAAACAATATAAAAAAAAACTGCATGAAATTCTGTAGTTAGAGAAAATATTTTATAATAGTACTTATATTTTTGACAACTTAATTCTAAAAATTCCCGATAAATAAATTGAGAATAATAAGAACATCATTTTTGCTAATTACTATCATTACACACTATTTATCAATTAATTTAATAACTAACATTATTTCCATAAAACATAATCAAAAATACGTGAATGTATCAAAACAGTGACGTATTTAAGATACATCCGCCAACATCAGCTTTACAGTAGCTCTACCATGAGTTTTTACTATAATAAATAAACTATACTCGCTAGCGTCTGTAGTTAAAAAAATGTATGAAGATTTGTACAGCGCCTCTTGGCGCAAATCATAAATTGCTATGCTTTAAAATGATGCCGTTCCGTTCTCGTTCAATGCCACGGCATCATTTTAAAGCATAGCAATTTATGTCGTATTTCTGTAACAGTACGGTTGAATGTCCATTAGTAAAAATTAAAATCCCTTGTCATGCCGTCCTGGGTCCCGTTTCACCAACTTACAAATTTGTAGAATTGTAAAATTAAATGGCAACATTTACCCATAATCCATTGATAATGGCAACATTTCGTGTTACAAGCGTTTCTTAATGTCGTAAATTCAAAATTTTACAAGTACAAGTAACCAGTGACAATTTACAATCCATAGATTTTTTTAATTATTTTATTGTGACAATTTGATGAATCGAACAAGTGTTTCCTACAGAAATTTGAACTTGTCAGGGATTTTGGTTACAATTTTACCTACCTTTTGACCTGGGTAGAATTGTAAAAGTGCAATATTATTAAATGGTTTCAGAGCTATAATATTCAAAAAACATTTAAAATCATTGAACTAGAAATAACAATGTTCTTTTGAGATGATGACTCGTCATCAGAAGAAGATAATACAATAACGCGGAGAAGAAGAATATATCGGAAGTGTATTAACGACTAACGTAGATTTCGAAAGTGACTACGAGTTTAATGAACGATTCAGAATGAGTTCGTCAAAAATGCAAGATTTATTATAAGCCTGGTTTTTCATCGGCTTTGTTAAATTTGGGGAAAACGCTCCAAAAAGAATACACTTTTTCTCCAAGATTTTCTTTAGAACTTCTATTTTGAGCAATTGTTTTTCCATTTTATCAGTGCTGTTTACAAACTTTCGTGGCAACAAAGCAACCCAAAAACAAAAAGCAACAAACAGAAAACTCGAAAGACCGCCAACCAATTACAGAGCAAATACCTAAATAAATAAATAATGCTGGACAATCCACACAACATCATCTAGCCCCAAGCTAAGCAGAGCTTGTGTTATGGGTACTAGATAACTGACATACATAATATAATACATTACATAGATAGATATTTTTTATTATACATATAATACCCAGAACACCCGGAATAAATATTTGCAGAACATACAAACATTTATCCCAAGGCGGGAATCGAACCCGCAACCTTCCGCGCAAAGAACGACGAATTTGAATGAATTGGAATGAATGGAATAGGGCAGAAAATTTCACTTGTTATTCGACACTTTCTTCCTAGTAAAATGAGTCTATGGTCAGATTTTTATTATTCTTTAAAAAATCGCTGTTCTTGAAACGCTTGTAATTGTAATTAGTAGCTTGTAACGCCTGTAATAGTAAAATTGTTACTAGTTAACTTGTAAGTTGGTGAAACGGGACCCTGGTCTGCGCAGGCCTTTACAATTGTTTAATAAAGAAGTTGGAGCTAGTTCGTCTCAAGCTTGCTTGTCTTCTAAATAATTAGATATTTTATAATATGCCTTTGATAAGTTTTCGTTTTATTACGTTTTTGAACTTGCCAATCGGCAATTGACAAACATAGCTTGGGACTATGTTATAGAAGCGTACACATAATCACAATTGCTTTTATCTACTACCAAAATAGAATGTTCTGATTGGCTGCTTCTATCTACTCACATTGAATACTCAACGCTGATTGGTCGATTCAGATTCCGGTGCGTCTTCATCGACCGGTGACACAACGCCTCGGGTCAAACGGAAATACACGAAGCGAACGCCGAGCGCTAAGAAAAATGATGGTGTAAGTTTATTTCATAGATATTTATGCTTACCCCCCCTTTTTTTTTAATTAACCTATACTTTTCCACTGCTGGGCAAAGATCTCCCCCCTACTCTTCCAGTACTTCCGGTCAGCCGCTGCATTCCACCAGTCTACGTGAATCGTGTCCAAGTCGAAGTCAAAGTCAAAGTCAAAATTACTTTATTCAGTAAAATCACAAGGATCATTTAGTCTCCTCTCTCAATCGTCTTACATTCGCGTCGTCACGCCATTTCTGATTTCGGATTTACCCCCTATATTATAAAAAAAGTTATCGTTGAATTTATGACAGGCGTCACAGCTCAGTTGGTAGTAGCTCTGCCTTCCATGCTGTGGGTCGTGGGTTCGATACCCAGAGCTAATGTTTGTGTGATGAACATAAATATTCGTTCTGTGTCTTGGTGTTATTATGTAATCTATGTATGTACAAAAAAAATATATAAGTATTCTATAAACAATCTAGTTCCCATAGTACAAGCTTTGCTTAGTTTGGGACTAGAGTGTGATGTGTGAAATGTACGTGAATATTTATATTTATTTATGTCATCATTACTTATGGTAATCAATACATCAAGTCTGCGCTAACTTTTTATAAGATACACCGTTAGAATAAATAAAAAGTTGAATAGTAGAATAAATAATAGTTTTTATTTAATATCTTAGAATAAATGAATAAAATAAATAGTTGTAGACATTTCACACATCACACTCTAGTCCCAAACTAAGCAAAGCTTGTACTGGATTTAATTTCATTTAATAAGCTTTTTAAATATTATCAATTACAGACTCCTCAGACTGAAAAAGCGAAGGGCAAGCGTGGCAGACCAAGAAAGGACCAGTTACAGAACAGACAAGCACAAGCTGGACGTAAGTATAAATAAATAAATAATGCTGGACAATCCACACAACACCATCTAGCCCCAAGCTAAGCAGAGCTTGTGTTATGTGATAGAAGACTGACATACTTAATACAATACATTACATAGATATTTTTTATTATACATATAAAATACCCAGAACACACGGATTAAATATTTGCAGAACGTATAAACTTTTATCCCAAGGCGGGAATCGAACCCTCAACCTCCGCGTAGCAGGCGGACCTTCGCTATGTAAGCTATATGCATTTAGTTATATTATTATCGATATTTTTGCTGATATGGCTTATGTAAGCTATATGCTATATGGTGACATTTCACAAACTTCTTTTTGTATTTTATATGCTAACTAGTAGGTACGCCCCGGCTTCGCACGGGTAGCCTATATATAAAATATCATTATAATATAGCCTATGTTCAGCGCAGATAATGTAGCTTCACAACAGTGAAAGAAGTTTTGAAATCGGTCCAGTAGTTTCGGAGCCTATTCGATGCAAACAAACAAACAAATCTTTCCTCTTTATAATATTAGTTTAGATGTACATTTTGTAAATACTGTAACAGTCGTAAGTTTGTTTGTGAATAAATTATCTATTTTAATGGTAAGTATATCTATATTGTGTTAATCGATGTATAGGCGACAATGAAATTGGTTTACCACTCTCAGACTGAATATCATTTGCACGTACAAAACATCAAGGGCTATTTTCGCTTGACAGATTAATAACTGCTACGTCAGAATCTGTCAATCTGTAATCCTTAGCGAATAATTATGTTACTGGGAGATGTCATCAAAAGTGGTAAATTACTTTCCTTGTCGCCTATCTATACTTATAATAAAACTGTAGAGAGGTCAATTCTGTACATGAAATATACTAAAAAAAAAACTATCAGGGGGTGATTAGTGATCGATACTGATGCCAAAAATGCAATCAGTAAAATTTTTGTCTGTCTGTCTGTCTGTCTGTCTGTCTGTATGTTCCTTATAGAAACAAAAACTACTCGACGGATTTTAACGAAACTTGGTGCAATTATTCTTCATACTTCTGGGCAGGTTATAGGATACTTTTCATCACGCTACAATCAATAGGAGCTGAGTAGTGAAGGGAAATGTCGGGAAGTTACTCCGTTTTTTAAGCTTCCGTCGCGTTTGCAGCCTTAATGGTTAAAGTTACATAGAAATCATGTATGACGGAAATATTCTACATTAAATTGTCTAAAAAATATCCCACATCAGCATATGTCTATCTTTTATGGTTGACTCACAATAACACGTGTAACTCCTGATAGCTTAGCAGTTCGGAGCATTCTGATTATATTTGTTTACTCTTACGTTTATAAGACTCTCAGTCATACCAAATTTAAAAAAGTGAACATTATTACCTATTCAATAAAAAAAGAATCATAGAAATCGGTATAGAAACACCAAACTTATACATGAAATAAGCCATCGCGCCGTCGCACTTGAATACTCAAATCGAGTAAAGTTTGAAATTTGTTGTGTTTACCACTAGATGGCGCTACTGTGCACAAATCCTAGATCGCGCTATCAGTGCGTTTTGGCAATGTGATAAAAGTCGGTCGGTATTTAGCTATAGTTCCGTTAAATTGAGTTATCTTGATAAGTTATTTAGGGTTGCGTATCCGATTACCTTTTATGACTTTATGACGAATAAATATTTAAAAACAAAATATTAAATATTCAAGGGGGTGCTCATAATCTCATACAAAAACATAATTTACTTAGATGGTTTTTTTTTTATATATAGATTCTAATATTTTTATTAAAAATATATTGTTGTTGATGAGTACATTTACTTGGGCCAGTTAGCGAGCTTCGAAAACAGGCAGGATAAGGAGATCGATCGCCGCATCGAGAACGCCTGGAAGAGCTACTGGTCCATGAAGGAACACGTTAAAGGCGACGTCCTAACCTACGGTGCGCAGACATGGTCACTGACTGAAGCACAGAAATCCAGACTCAAGATTTGCCAAAGAGCAATGGAACGTAGCATCTTTGGTTTCAAGCGCATCGATCGAGTGCGAAACACTACGCTGCGTTCGCTCACTGGTATTGCAGATGTAGGCAATAAAACCGCGAGGCTTAAGTGGGACTGGGCAGGTCATATTAGCCGGATGGACCCAGAGAAATGGTCCAAAATCGTGACACCGTGGCTGCCTAAAGACGGAAGGCGGCGTAAAGGCCGACCAAAGAGGCGATGGCGGGACGACCTCGATGCTTTTGAGAGGGATTGGTGGACGAAAGCGGAAAGCAGAGAGAAGGATTTGGGGGAGACCTTTGCCCAGCAGTGGGACGAGATAGGTTAGGAAAAAAGAATATATATAATATACTTACATAATCTATACTAATATTATAATGAGGTAAAGTTTGTGTATTTGTTAAATTGTAAGGGGTAATCTCGGGATCTACTGAACCGATTTTAAAAATTCTTTCATCAATAGAAAGTTACATTATTGCTGAAAAATAAAAATGCTTTTACGTGGTAGTCCGTTTTGCAAAATGAATCGGAGAAAAAAACGGTCGAATGAAAGCGTTTCTTACGAACGCTGCCTTAACTATGAAAGAAATGTTCTAAATAAAAGACGTGGAGCTTGATAATGCCTACAAAAAAGCTACAAGTCAATGACAGCATAATATGTCATACTTTTTTATGTACTTAATAAAAATTATCCCCAACGAAGTGGGCACGTGTCAGCTAGTACTTAAATAAATATTTAATAAATTTTCTTATGTTGTTTCAGAAATCCGTGTTCGTAACAATCTCATGCCTGTGAACAATGAGCCAATATCCCTCGATAGTGATGAAGAATTAGATTTAGGTATGAAATTGTCAAGATATTTTTTTTTAATTTACGAACATTTCACACATCACACTCTAGTCCCAAACTAAGCAATGCTTGTACTATGGGAACTAGACTGCTGATAGAACACTTACATATATTTTTAGTAAATAAATACATAGTAACACCCAGCCACAGTACAAATATTTATGTTCATCACACAAACATTTGCCCTGGGTGGGAACCGAACCCACGACCCACAGCATGAAGGCAGATCTACTAGCAACTGAGCTGTGACGCCTGCAAGAGATAGCTCTGCCTTCATGTTGTGGGTCGTGGGTTCGATTCCCACCCAGAGCAAATGTTTGTGTGATGAACATAAATATTTATTCCGTGTCTGGGTGTTTCTATGTATTCATGTATGTATGTACAAAAAAAATGTATCCTTATAATAGTATTCTATCAGCAATCTAGTTCTCATAGTACAAGCTTTGCTTAGTTTGTGACTAGAGTGTGATGTGTGAAATGCCTGTGAATATTAATTTATTTTGTAAATACTGTAATAGTTGTAATTTTATTTGTAAATATATTTAATTAATTAATTAATAATTTGGGCGTCTAGTCGAAGCGACGCGTGACCCGAGGGCTGGTGAGTATCTGGCCCAACGTATCAGCATTGCTATTCAGCGCGGCAATGCAGCCAGTGTCTTGGGTACGCTTCCGATTGGTACTGATTTGGATCAGTTGAACTATCTATAGATCGTTTGCAACGGTCTGTAGATAGCTCAGCTGTTTCTTATGTATTTTATATGTAAATGTACATTTTGTAAATACTGTATAGTCGTAAGTTTGTTTGTGAATAAAGTACATTATTTTAATTAATTATTATGTTTTAATTAGGTTCGCCTGGTGCAGCTTCGGATTCGTTGAGTTTAGACGAAAATCTACGCGCTTTGAGACATATTCATGAAAAATATGCTAATATTGACAAGGTTAGTCATAAAATATAAAAAAAAACATAAGTACTATAAAATTGAAAATCTCCTCAATTTTTTGGACTTAGTTACCTTCTTTGAATTAGAATTGTAATTAATTTATAAAAACTCTGAAATATCCGCAAATATGTATTTAATATATTTATGTATGTATTTAATAGCGCGGCAATGCAGCCAGTGTCTTCGGTACGCTTTCGATTGGTACTGATTTGGATCAGTTGAACTATCTTTAGATCATATAAACTCACAAATCATGGTAAATATCCCGTTTATAATGAAAACTATGTTCAAAACCATGATCAGAACCAGACGTTGCAAACGATCTATAGATATAATATTTAGTTTCAAATATTATATCTATAGATCGTTTGCAACGGTCTGTAGATAGCTCAACTGTTTCTTATGTATTTTGTACAATGTACATTTTGTAAATACTGTATAGTCGTAAGTTTGTATTTAATCTATTTAATACAAGCTCTCACATAAAATCGTAATCTCTACTTTATTTAGTACTAAATAATATCAAATATTTAATAAAAAAAACTTACGAATATACAGTAATTACAAAATGTACATTGTCATATAAAATACATAAGAAACAGTTGATCTATCTGCAGACCGTTGCAAACGATCTATAGATAGTTCAACTGATCCAAATCAGTTGCAATCGTCGCGTACAAGATACGGGCTGCATTGCCGCGCTGAATAGCAATGCTGATACGCTGGGCCAGATACTCACCAGCCCTCGGGTCACGCGTCGCTTCGACTAAATAATATTAATTTTTTTTGACAGGACGATATGTTTGAAGCACATCTCTTAGCTGCAAACTTCAAAAAACCTCCCCTAGATGGCGTTCAACGGAATTTGGATGATGATATGTCAATGCGCAACTCTGAAGGTATCTATATTACTATAAACAAACTTCAATTGCATTTCTATACTAATATTATAAAGAAGTAAAGTTTGTGTGTTTGTATATTTGTTAAATTGTAAGGGGTAATCTCGGGATCAACAGAATCGATTTAAAAAAATATTTCACTAATAGAAAGCCACATCATTGCTGAGTGTCATAGGTTATATAAAAAACCGAAAAATAAAAAGGCTTTTTTAATACAGTTGCTCAAAAAGTGGCATATTGCAGGGACGTTTAGCGTTCGGGAAGTGGGCTATTACGCACTAGTGCTTTTTCTTTACCATTACCGCACTAGTGCTTTTTCTTTACCAACTGTCAAAATAATGTCTATTAAAAAGAAAAACCAACCATGAAGTTTTTACTAAAAAAAATCAAAGAAGTTTTTATGATTCATGCAAATACGTGTATTTCTAAAAAGAAGCTACTAATTTGTTTCATTATCAGATTTAATGATTTGATTGAATGAGTTAGGTTGGGTTTCATTTGATTTCATCTCATTAAATTTCATTTTCATTTCATATCAATAAAAAAATTCTACTGAAGACTTGGCTGTATGGGCATAGTTACCTTTGCCTACCAGAATGAATGAAAAAAAAAATCTCTTCTTATATTCTACGGCCATCTCCAAGATGGCGGGAAGACGTTGTAAATAAAATAATAATAAAGAAAATAAACTAATTTAAGAGAAAAACATTTACGTAAGACTAGGCGGTATGGTTCTAAAACTTTAGCCTGATCCGAAGAGCAAATAAAAAAAAATCTACGGTTGGCGCCATTTTGTAGAAATTTTCTTTGCGAGTTTAGTTGTTTTTATTATTATTTTATAAAATTACTTCATTTTTTCGCAACTGTATTAAAAATAGTCGTTCAGTACACGTTCGGAACCGTCATTGCAACTTGTTCCGACTGTCAACACTCGCCTTCGGCTGCGCCTCGGCTCGTGCAGACATTTGTCGGAACTCGTTGTAATGACAGCCTTTCCGAACTAGTAATGAAATATACTATTACGTGGTAGTCCGTTTTGCAAAGTGAATCGGAGAAAAAACGGTCGAATGAAAGCGTTTACGAACATTATGCACAAAGAAGTGGGTACGGGTCAGCTAGTATTACGCGGATCAGTTACTAACGTCTTACATACTAGATGATTCTAGGCGCCAGTTCGTCGCGACCAGAGTCTAGAAGAACTGGCAAGAAACTAGACCTGGATTCTAGCGTTTTTTATATGATCCTTTCTACAATGAGGGTTTTCTATACTTTTTCTGCCACTAGGCGGCGCTACAATTTTTGTATGTATTTTGACAGTCCAGACAGCTTGGACCTGACGCTACAGTCATGCCATCTCACGGAGATCATTTCAGAAAACCCTCATTGTAATTCTCTAAGTATATATTTTTTGGTTTATTTATTCTTAAAATCATTCTCTTAATTTTTTTCAATAATTTAAGTTCAGTATCTACGACTCTGTGCTATTTGACAGATGTTTGGACCTGACGACTACGTAGCACCGCCTAGTGGCAGAAAAATTATAGAAAACCCTCATTGTTTATGGGATCCAGGTCTAGTTAGTTGCCAGTTCTTCTAGACAGGTCGCGACGAACTGACCCCTAGAATCACCTAGTGTACAACATGATTCTAAATGATCCTTGTGATTTTACTGAATAAAGTTTAATTGATTTTGATTTTGATCCAGGTGGTTCCAGTCGCTCTAGAAAAGAGGAAAATCGCGATAGGATTGAAAAACTTGAAGATAGCTCTAATTCTGACTCCGATAGTAGCAGCTCTGGAACTGGTAAGATATTGTTATACTTACTAATTAATTATACAATTAATTACACAATTAATTATATTATTTTAAGTAAGCACCATATTTTACGCGCGTTTTCGTATGATGACAGGCGTCACAGCTCAGTTGGTAGTAGCTCTGTCTTCCATGCTTACATGGGTTCGATTTCCACCCAGAGCAAAATTTGTTGCAACAAATGTTAAAATGTTTATTCAGTAAAATCACAAAGAATGTTAAGAATCGATGTATTTATGTAATTAAAATATTTTACATATTATAATTTTTTAAGTAATGTTATTTAAATTGTACATATTTGTTATTGATTAAAAAAGAGGGGGGAGACCTTTGCCCAGCAGTGGGACAGCGTAGGTTGATACAAAAAAGTTATGTTATTCATTTTACTTTGTTACCATTAAAATAAACATATTGATACTCCAACAGGCAGTTCGAGTTCTGGATCCAGTTCGTCATCATCATCATCATCTGATTCTTCAGACAGCTCAGATTCTGAATCTGACACACCGCGCACTGAGACTGAAACATTAAACAGGTGAGCTGGAGTCTAGCAGCTACGTACAACACGTGATTGTCTAGCTGCTAGACAATCACGTGTTGTACCTAGCTGCTTTGTGTGTCAAATAATTCTCTCTCTCAACCCCCTCTCTCTCGTTCTCCCTCCCTCCCTCCTTCTCTGTCCCTCTCTGTCTATTCCTCTCTCTCACCCCCTCTCTCTCTTTCTCCCTCCCTCCCTCCTCTGTCCCTCTCTGTCTATTCCTCACTCTCACCCCCTCTCTCTCTTTCTCCCTCCCTCCCTCCTTCTCTGTCCCTCTCTGTATATTCCTCACTCTCACCCCCTCTCTCTCTTTCTCCCTCCCTCCCTCCTTCTCTGTCCCTCTCTGTCTATTCCTCACTCTCACCCCCTCTCTCTCTTTCTCCCTCCCTCCCTCCTTCTCTGTCCCTCTCTGTATATTCCTCACTCTCACCCCCTCTCTCTCTTTCTCCCTCCCTCCCTCCTTCTCTGTCCCTCTCTGTCTATTCCTCTCTCTCATCCCCTCTCTCTCTTTCTCCCTCCCTCCCTCTCTCGCCCTCTCTTCCTCCCTCTATCTCTCGTTCTCCCTCCCTCTCTCTCACAGCTCAGTTGGTAGTAGCTCTGCCTTCCATGCTGTGAGTCGTGGATTCGATTTTCACCCAGAGTAAATGTTTGTGTTATGAACATTAGTATTTGGTCTCTGTGTGGGTGTTACTGTGTATTCTATGTATTTAAAAAAAAAAGATTTAAATATGCTATGCAATCTAGTTCCCATAGTACAAGCTTTGCTTAGTTTGGGACTAGAGTGATGTGTACAAAATGTACACAGGAATATGTAAAATACATAAGAAACAGTTGAGCTATCTACAGACCGTTGCAAACGATCTATAGATAATATTTATTGGTGATATTTCAGTGCATACCCCACACCACCGTGGGCCACCACCCAATTCCCGGCGATCGGATCCGGTTCGGATTCGGAACCGGATCCGGAACGAGTGGCGTCGCCGGCTGTCAGTCACGATGACATTTCGGAGAGTGACAACGAATCGCCTGACAAGAGCTATCAATGTCATATATGCAAGAAATGGTACTCGACGCGAGTCACACTCAAGTAAGTTGAATTATTGTTATAATTGACCGAGTGAGCGAAGCGTTTCAGTTTCGTCGGTACGTGTGATCAAGGCATAAGTTTGGGACTAGAGTGTGATGTGTGGAATGTCAATGAATATTTATTATTATCTAGTTCCTATAGTACAAGCTTTATTTAAATAAATAAATAAATAATGCTGGACAATCCACACAACATCATCTAGCCCCAAGCTAAGCAGAGCTTGTGTTATGGGTACTAGAAGACTGATATACTTAATACAATACATTACATAGATAGATATTTTTTATTATACATATAAACACCCAGAACACCCGGAATAAATATTTGCAGATCTTACAAACATTTATCCCAAGGCGGGAATCGAACCCGCAACCTCCGAGTCGCAGGCGGACCATCGCCCGCCGCGCCACATCGGTCGTCATTTACTTTGGGACTAGAGTGTGATAGATAGTTTACACTTTATTACACAACGAAAAATACAAAAACATCTTAGAAATAATGGGCGGTCTTATCGCTGATAGCGATTTCTTCCAGGCTTTTGTGGCAGGATTTTGTGATGTGTGAAATGTGAAATATTTAATGTATATTTCAGAATCCACCGCCGCAGCCATCAGAACCGCGGCGGCGGCAACTCGCGGTCGCGGACTCGAGTCTCGGACCGGTACGAGTGCGATATATGTAACGAAACCTTCCCGAGGCGAGAGAAGTTATTCACACACAAGTATGTTATTAATATACTAGAACTAATTAATTAATTAAACGGCGAGATGGAGCGACGATCTGCGTAATGTAGCTGGCAAACACTGGATGAGAAGAGCCGAAGACCGGGCTCAGTGGCGCGTCTTGGGAGAGACCTACGTCCAGCAGTGGACTGCCATAGGTTGATGATGATGATGATGAATTAATTAATAAGTTAAAAGTCCAAGGGAAGGGAATCACAAAATATTTTGAGTTATAGAGGTTTTAAGTTATCAAGGTTTGAGTTATCGAGGTTCTACTGTAGTATAATAGTTCCCAAATAGGACTCAATTCAATTTAATTTAAAATTGAAATTGAAAATAGGACTAGAGCGCTATCGTAGCGCATATTAACACCCTTGGCGGGCGAAGGTCCGCCTGCGACGCGGAGGTTGCGGGCTCGATTCCCGCCTCGGGATAAATGTTTGTACGATTACTGTTTTGAGCATAGTTTACAAACGAGTAGACCGGTATGTCTGCCAATGACTTTTACATCTACTTGCAAAGACTTCAGGTTGACCCGTGATCATGCCGCATGCTGTGCCGAAATATCGGGAAATAATCAAACTCACAAATCATGGTAAATATCTCATCATCATCAGCATCAACCTATATCAGTCCACTGCTGGACGTAGGTCTCTCCCAAGACTCGCCACTGAGCCCGGTCTTCGGCTCCTCTCATCCAGTGTTTGCCAGCTACACTCGTTGTATCTATGCTCCATCTCTCCGGGTGCGTCCTACACTACACAATGCCTAAACGCGGTCTCCACTCCAGTATCCGTTTGCTCCAACGGTTGTCGGTTCTCCGGCAAACATGGCCGGCCCACTGCCACGATAATACTGTAAATATCTCGTTGGACTGTTATTGTGAAAAGAAATGATTATATGGACCAAAATAGAATATTTATTTATTGTTTTATTCATAAAAAAAAAGGTAGCACTCCGGGAGTGCCGGCAGAAGTGAAAACTTCAATATTAACGTTTGTTTAATTATAAGTATAAAAGTACTATCATTTATGAGGTAGAATACAATGTTTATGTTTTTATTTTTTATTATTTTTTATTTTTCGCCCTGTGCCGCCTAAACAGAGCAGCACACTCAGGCACGGTAGAAAGAGTGGGAGATACTAGTTCCTCTCCCTTCCCCTCGATCTTACGCTTTTTCGATCAGCATCACGTGACCCTGACGCGAGTTTGAAAGTTTTTACCCACCCAGCGCCGCTAAAGAAGTTTTCACTTCAAAAAAATTGCGTGATATTTGCCGAGACCCCCGTCTCTCCAACGTGAGATTAAATGAGATTTGAATCCCCCCCCTTAAACATCTCACGTAATTTATGGACGCCCCCTTAGAGACACCAACAAAAGGGAATCTTCACCATAAGCTCCTTTCTACAAAAAGTTTAGTTTAGAGTTGTTTAATGTATGTTGACAGGTCCGAAGCACATCGCGGAAGTATGACGTTTCGTTGCAGCGTGTGCCGGCGTTGTTTCGAGCATGACGACGAATTAACTGCGCACCGAGCGACGCACACAGACCATGAAATAACCGGTGTGTATACAGCCTATTATTATGAGATCTTCGAACAATCTCGTCTTCAACTCCTAATGCCTTGATCACACGTACCGAGTAAACCGGCGGGACAGTGACGTATTTAAGATACACTGCGCGCTAACGCTGCAACGTTCAACAGTAAAACTGATGTCGACGCGCAGTGTATCTCAAATACGTCACTGTCTCGCCGGTTTACTGGGTACGTGTGATAAACGCATAAGTATTCTACATCTTTCCGTGGTAACTCCACTATGTATGTCTAATGGCGCCCGCCTGCACAACGAGTTTTCATATAATTTAATAATGGAGTCTCCGACCCAGTGACATCCTTTTGTGTTATAAAAAAATGGTTGTCTGTAAAGTCGGTTTACTGACGATAGTTGAACGTGACAACGTCACTTCATGGAACTCCTCAGAACGCATCAGAACGCCTCATGAGTCATGTTTTTTCGTGCGTGCAGCCGGCTCTATCGAATTATAAGACGTTGTCACGTCAAAAAAATCAAAAGAAACGAGAAATATCTGTCAAATTCTAAGATAAAACTTTTAATTAGGTTAGTCATGTTCTATGTTCATTTTTATTTCATATTATTAAATACTTTTTACGATACAAGTCTTTAAATGTAGGTGTGGTATAAAACACTGCGTAGCATTCGGGTGAAAGTTCCTACCTAAAACTGCTCCCTTGCTAGTAATCGGTCTCTTTTCTCCCTCTATGAACAATTCATTCATGAGGCGTTCTGAGGCGTTCCATGAAGTGACGTTGTCACGTTCAACTATCGTCAGTAAACCGACTTTACAGACAACCATTTTTTCTAACGGAGATGTGTGGATGAACAATGTACTATTATTATTAATTTGTTGACAGGTCGTTGCTCCCAATGCAGCGCTACATTCGACACGTATGAGCAGCTGAAGCGTCACGTGACCGCGGCGCACTCCCCCCCGCGCGCCGCCTCGCCCGCCGCGCACGCGTGCTCGCACTGCGGCAAGAAGTTCACGCACGTGCACTCGCTCACGCGACATCTGCAGAACCACGCCAAGCAACTCTACAGATGTGTGGTCTGTAAGGTGAGTAACAGATGGCGCTGTTCAACGAGCGCGGTTTCTAGAACGCGCTAGTGATGCGTTTTTGTTTATTAGTACACTCCCTTCGTACGTTTTAGTTTGGAATGTTGTTACTAGATGGCGCTGTTCAGCGCGGTGTCTAGAACGCGCTATCGTTGCGTTTTTCTTTATTGATAAAAGTCGGCCGGCACTGTTTAGTTCGTGGACATCGATAGTTTTGAACAATAACGATGCGCTTTTGTTTATTGATATGAGCAGGTCAATGCTCTGTACACTAGCACTACAATGTGAATTCAATAGACGCACACGCGTGCTCGCACTGTGGGAAAAAATTCACGCACGTGCACTCGCTCACGCGACATCTGCAGAACCACGCCAAGCAACTCTACAGATGTGTGGTCTGTAAGGTGGGTAATAGATGGCGCTGTTCAACGAGCGATGCATTTTTGTTTATTATTGCACTCACTTTGTACGTTTTAGTTTGGAATGTTGTTACTAGATGGCGCTGTTCAACGAGCGCGGTTTCTAGAACGCGCTAGTGATGCGTTTTTGTTTATTAGTACACTCCCTTCGTACGTTTTAGTTTGGAATGTTGTTACTAGATGGCGCTGTTCAGCGCGGTGTCTAGAACGCGCTATCGTTGCGTTTTTCTTTATTGATATAAGTCGGCCGGCACTGTTTAGTTCGTGGACATCGATAGTTTTGAACAATAACGATGCGCTTTTGTTTAATGATATGAGCAGGTCAATGCTCTGTACACTACAAGGTGAGTTCAATAGACGTGCTCGCACTGCGGCAAGAAGTTCACGCACGTGCACTCGCTCACGCGACATCTGCAGAACCACGCCAAGCAACTCTACAGATGTGTGGTCTGCAAGGTGGGTAATAGATGGCGCTGTTCAACGAGCGATGCGTTTTTGTTTATTATTATATTACACTCACTTCGTACGTTTTAGTTTGGAATGTTGTTACTAGATGGCGCTGTTCAACGAGCGCAGTGGCTAGAACGCGCTATCGTTGCGTTTTTGTTTATTAGTACACTCCCTTCGTACGTTTTAGTTTGGAATGTTGTTACTAGATGGCGCTGTTCAATGAGCGTGAGAGCTAGAACGCGCTATCGTTGCGTTTTTCTTTATTGATATAAGTCGGCACTGCTTAGTACATGATTATCGAGAGTCTTGAACATCAACGAAGCGCTTTTGTTTATTGATATGACTAATCAATGCTCTGTACACTACAAGGTGAGTTCAATAGCCGCGCACGCGTGCTCGCACTGCGGGAATCGCACAATCGGAATTCGTTTTATCCACAGAACAAAAAATAGTTTTATCATAGTTTCTTATTAGGCATGGGCGTTTTTGGATTTTTTCACAAACCGATACAAAACCGATTTCAGATTTTGAAATCGATTTCAAAAACCGTTTTTAAAAAACGGTTTTTAGTTTTCGGTGCAAAACTAAAATCACGAATGCGTATCAAAACTATAGAAAACTAAAACTTTAGGTAGATTTAGATTTCGTTCGTTTGCAGTTTGAGTTTGGTTTTCGTTTTCGGTGAAAAACTAAACTCACGTCGGTTCGGTTTGGTTTCGTTCGGATAAGATTGTTTGCAGTTTGCGTTATCATCGTGCGTTTTCTAAAAACGGTTTTCTCATATTGGAATATCGATGCGATACGATTTCTGACTGCAAACGGATTTCAGTTTCGTTTTGATATATCTGTCTCATGCCTAGTTCCGAGCGTCGCTACTAGATAGTTTAAAAGTTTCTAAGTTTCTAGTGTTGATACTAGATGGCGCTGTTCAACGAGCGATGCGTTTTTGTTTATTATTACACTCACTTTGTATGTGTGGTTTGCAAGTTGAGTAATAGATGGCGCTGTTCAATCAGCGCGGTGGCTAGAACGCGCTATCGTTGCGTTTTCGTTTATTGTTAAAAGTCTAGCTAGACTAGAATCATCTTTAAATTCGTTTTATCATAGTCTGTTATCTATTGTTACCTTAAATAATCCTATATTTGATTAGAACCCTTATTTCTCTCTTGTTACAGGCGTCATTCGCTCGAGCAGATCAACTTGCACAGCATCTAAACAGTCATCTCGACAACTACAAACGTCTCAAGCCCTGATTCATAAACGCGTTGCTGAATGTTTTAAACGTTTAGAATAAGGCTACGTTATTGTCATAAGAGATAGCGCATACCGACTTAAATCAATAATGCTGGACAATCCACACAACATCTAGCCCCAAGCTAAGCAGAGCTTGTGTTGGATACTAGAAGACTGACATACTTGATACAATACATATATAATTACATAGATATTTTTCTTATACATATTAAATACCCAGAACATTCGGAATAAATATTTGCAGTACAAATATTTATCCCAAGGCGGGAATCGAACTCGAAACCTCCGCGTCGCAGGCGGACCTTCGCCCGCCGCGCCACATCGGTCGTCAAACGAAATTATTTTTTAAATATATTTTATATGTAGACTTTTAACAGAGTGGGCATCAAATAATTGTCCTAATGGTGACGTTTGATAAAATATATGTATTAATGTGTGAGAAAGATGTAAAAAAACTGATTTAATGTGATTTTGTTTTCGGTGTGCGCAAACTCTTAATATGACTAGAATTCTGATATTTGTTATAAGTTATCAGATTTGGAGATTTAAGAGTACGCTAAGTATAAAAATGCTACTTTTGAATTATCATAGTCGAATCATTTAACTGTGATTAATCACATGAAATGATTTTCATTGATAAAATATAATACAAGGGCAGGGGAATGATGATATAATTTTGTTATTTGAATTAGACATAGGTACTAATGAGTTAAAAAAAGAAGACAGAGAAATAATCTCGTTACATATACATAAAAATACAGTTGCAATAAAAACCTTAAATTTGAAGTTTAATATTTCTGATAAATAAGTTTATTCACAAACAAACTTACAATATCTAAAAAACAGGCATATAAAATACATAAGAAACAGTTGAGCTATCTACAGACCGTTGCAAACGATCCATAGATAGTTCAACTGGTCCAAATAAGTACCAATCGGAAGCGTACCCAAGAGACTGGCTGCATTGCCGCGCTGAATAGCAATGATGAATGAATTTTATAAAGTGTATTGTTATTATAATTTGAAACTATCTTGGTTTTATATACATAGTTTTTACAAATTTGATATTTACCATACAACTTTGCAATATATTGCCTCACCAGACCACGCACATTCGTTAAGTGTGCGTTATAAAATCAAAGTTAAGTAAAATCACATGTATCAATTAGAATCAAACAATTTGTTTAATAAAATCACAGAGATAGTTTACATATAGTTCAGTAGAATCCATAAGGATCATTTAGAATCATACAATTAGTTCAGTGAAATTACAAGAATCATTTAGAATCGTTTACCTGTTACATATTGTGCCTAGAGTTATTCCTTAGCACGTGAATAGGTTTTGTTTTTATTTCTATCAATTTTTTTGACTATCGGGCCATTTGTCCTGATTGCGTTTGAGAGTTTCCTGAAATCAGGCCATTTAGGCTGTTAAACGCCCCTGTTACTCTTAAATAAGAACACTGTTATATTTCCATACTAAAGTTTTTGACAACTGTCGGGCCATTTGTCCCGATCAACGCCTGACGGTTTCCTGACATCAGGCCAATTGGGCTGGTCAGTAAAATGAAAACGTTAAATCATTAATTAACTGTAAATATCTATATCTCTTTATTCACTTCTTTTTTGGGCTTAAATCACTTTTTATAAAAAAAAAACATAATTTTGGACATAATTAAAATATATTATTTATCAATGATTTGACATATTTGTCTCCAAACCTGAGTTTTTTTTAAATCGAATAATCAGATATGCTTTAAAAAATGATTTTGATGTTTTTGTAAATTAAATTAGTCAATTTATATAATTGTTAGTTTTTTTGTATAGAACTTAATGTATTAGGTATATAATAATATTAGTGTTTCATAAACTAGTTATATTATAGTTATATTGTTATATCATAGTATATACATTCTTTTAATATAAGTTATCAATGTTTTTATATTATTGTATTATTTCTGTTTTTTTTCTCTGTTATAGCGTTTTTGCTTTGTATCAGTAGTACTACTGAGACTGGTAGTACTACTATAAAAGGGATAAGTAAATTAATTCAAGTTTTGATACAACTACTAAATCAAATCAGCAGTACAACTTAGTAGTTCTACTGATAATACAAACCATTTATTATATTGCTAGTACTACCTAGTCTAGTAACTTTTATGAATTGGTAGTGCAATAGAACACTGGTAGGACCTACAAATGAAATACTTTACTAGTACTACCAGTACTAAACTAAATTTTCTTTAAGTATATATTTTTGACTCTTTAAAACTTAGACTACACCAAAACATGCAGAAAACTGTTTATTTATTTTAATTCTTATTAAATGAGACCAAAATATTTAATTATATTTACTCACTTACCAAACAAATATAAAATTATCTGTTCACTATTGGCTGAATAATTCCATTGAATATATAAAAAAACTGGACATTAGGACTTTTGACAGCTGTCGGGCCATTTGTCCTGATCAACGCGTAAGCCTTTCCTGATATCAGACCATTTGTCCCGATTAATGCTTGAGTGTTTCCTGATATCAGGCCATTTGTTCCGATCAACGCGTAAGCCTTTCCTGATATCAGGCCAATTGTCCCGATCAACGCTTGAGGGTTTCCTGAAATCAGGCCATTTAGACTGTTCAACGCTTTTTTATTGCACAAATATGTAGCCATCAATTCATTGATGTTTCAAATTGAATTATGATAATATAACTAGACTATCTTTAATACATTTTCAAAATTTAAACTACAAAATTTCGGTTAATATACTTTATTACATTTTCGGGGTAATTCTTGTCTTTATGTAGTCTGATACATTTGTTAAGAATATAAATAATATTAAAATAACGTAATTTCCCGAAGTCTTAAACCGTGGAACATTTTAAATTGTTTTATTTAGTAACTAAATGTAAATGTTCTTATCTAGTTCTTAAGATAATGTATTAGAGTTTACGCTAGGCGAGTTTTGAAATAAAAAAATCCTATTTTAATTTAAATCAAAAAAGAAATTGTCATATTTTTTGGTCAAATTAGATTAAGATATTCTAGGGGTTTTGCTTGTATTATTAAAAAATGCGTTATAAAGTACTATTAACTAAATTATGTCTATAAAATGTTTTATAGAAGATTCGCAAGTAGTTTTTAAATGTACTAGCACTTTTTTTATTTCGAACACCCAAGGCACGTGTTTTAAATTTAAATTTAAACCGCGACTAATATGACAAAAAAATCTTTTTGAAATGAGGGTAGTTTTAAAAAGATTTATTACGTTTTGATGTTATATCAAATCAAATCAAAAGTTTTTTATTTCGGAACAAGAACAGTACGTAAATACAATAACAGAATGTAACGATGATAGCTACTATAGTATATCTACTGTGTTGTAGCTATCAACGCCCACCTCCTAAAATAAGGCATAAAATGTTCCACTTATAAAATTCAAACTAAAAAGGTAAACAAACATCTTTTTACTATCAAATCTGTTCCCAAAATCTTAATCTTAATAAACCATTTTAAAAATAAACGCGTGTTCATCTTATTAACGCACTTGTTGGCCTACAGATCCAGCCATTATTTAGAGCCGTTACGCACTGTCGACCAAAAAATAGGGCGACCGACGGCCAAGTGCGTAAACACCTATTTAAACTGAGCCCTTAGTCCGAAGGTGCATTTTAGAACTCCCTACTCTCTTCAATTCAATTTTTGTATGGCTATCCGAGAGACGACTGTCGGCTCGAGAGTAGGGAGTTCTAAAATGCACCTTCGGACTACGGGCTCTGGCCAAATAGGCCGACGGTAGTCATCTTTTGACTGCTAACGGCCCTTTTGGCCTGACGCTTGAGAGTTTCCTGATTCAGGCCGATTCGGCTATTCAACACTCCTGTCTTGACATCTTTGAAAATCTCTCTTTAAAATGATTGACATCTGTCAATCATTTTAAAGATTTTAAAATTATTTTGATGTGTTTTGTTCTCTAGCGATAATAAATATCAATAGACTCATTATACGTTTAGTTAATGTTTTAAAAGTGTGTGTGAACATATTTAGGCGGAATTTTTGTATAATTAAAAATAATGCTTTAGTATGCGGACGGTATGAGGTTATTGGTGCGTGCAAATTACATACACACAATCTATTATATTATATTAATATAGAGTTTTATTTAAAACTGTCTTTTATTTTAATATAAGCTTCATCCTGAAAACCAACTATTCTTAAATAAATAAATAATGCTGGACAATCCACACAACATCATCTAGCCCCAAGCTAAGCAGAGCTTGTGTTATGGGTACTAGAAGACTGACATATCTACTCAATACAATACATTACATAGATAGATATTTTTGAAGTGAAAACTTCTTTAGCGGCGCTGGGTGGGTAAAAACTTTCAAACTTGCGTCAGGGTCACGTGACGTTGATAAAAAGCGTAAGATCGAGGGAAAGGGAGAGGAACTAGTATCTCCCACTCTTTCTACCGTGCCTGAGTGTGCTCTGTTTAGGCGGCACACAGACACATTCGCGCTTGCGCGAATGTGTCTGTGTCATTGTGATTGTCATTGTCATTATGACGTCTGTGGTTATATTTTTGAAGTGAAAACTTAAAAGTGAAAACACAACGTTAATATTGAAGTTTTCACTTCTGCCGGCACTCCCGGAGTGCTACCTTTTTTATTATACATATAATACCCAGAACACCCGGAATAAATATTTGCAGAACATACAAACATTTATCCCAAGGCGGGAATCGAACCCGCAACCTTCCGCGTCGCAGGCGGACCATCGCCCACCGCGCCACATCGGTCGTCTTACATGTGCATATTCCCAGCAAACACATTAACAATTCTTGATTATATACGGTCTTATAAAAAGTTAGCGCAGACTTGATGTCTTGATAATGGTCCAGGAGCCAGTGACAGATTTTCATGACCAAGTCCCTCCCAATCGAAACTTCGTAAAATGCTTAAGGGACTTATATGTACTATGAATACTCGCGACGGAGAAAAAAACTTATTTATTCATTTCTTCTCATGTGAAAATTTATCAGAGTAGAATAGGTATAGTTTATGTAGTATTTTGAATATAATAATTATATATAGATACTTTTTTTTTACAATAATAACCTCCGTGATAACTTAGTCTGCGCGATCTAGGATTTGTCAGCGCCATCTGGGTCTGTTGCGTAGACTTCGATGTAGTTCATCATGTAGCGATATAGATGGCGCTACACATTAAGTAATTTAAACTATTCGGTAGGATTTGGAAAGGTGTTTAAATAAAACGACTTATTTTTTTTTTCATTTTATTTTATATGTTTTCGCATCATCTTATGTACTATGTCATATGTATGTGTATTAACTATTTATATCTATAGGTAGGTACAGAGTACATTTAATGTTAACTGGTTAATATTTTATTTTTAACCATTTTCCGTCAAAAACAATAACACGTAAGCTTTGGAAGAAAATTTTACTTTTTTTTTATTTTTAAACCTTATTTATTCGCATTAGATATTATTGCAAGTAAAAAGTTTATACTTCCAAATATTGTCTATGGAACTATGTGGTATTTTTAATAGTCGTAATGGCAACATTAGGTTTTTTTATATCTGATAGATAGCTTGGAGGTTCGTACTCTGAGTAGCCGTTTAGGGAAAATGGTTAGAATTTGATAAAAAAAAAGTATTTTTCTTCCAAAACCTTATAACCGTCGAAGATTAACAAAATTTCCTTTTAATTCGAGAAATAAACTTAGTCTCAACATAACAGACAAGCGAAATGACTTACATTTAAATTCTTAACTTCCTATTTTCTTTTTAAATCTAATTTTCACTAAAATTATGCGATAATAACCGAACAGGGGTAGGTATAAAAAGTAAATGAAATAATCTAATGCAGCTGTTATATCCTAGAATCTGTCATTTCGTTGTGACGTTATTTTGGCTTTCGATTTTGAGGTTAGGTCAACACGTGGTTTATATTTCGTGAATAAATATAAATAACTGCATTAGTTTACATGTAAAGGTGTATAGCACATACATTAAGTACATCACATGATATAAATATAGAAAGTCGCAAGGGTTTTAATTTGAAGATAAAAATCACTAACATTTTTCTGGTCAATAAGTTCAATCGATCACATTCATTTTGAAAAAAAAGCTCAAACATTTTCTAATGCTTCGGCTACATTAGCGGGCGAATATTCGTATCGTGTTGGCGCGACAAATCATCGTGTTCGGATAAAGGTGATATACTAAGCGATGACACTATGTACCCGGCCACATACATCGCGTTAACACGAATATTCGCCGTAGCCCGCTAGTGTGGCCCCAGCATAACAAATACAAGTGTGCGTTTACAAGAATATTGAGCAAACAAATAAAATAAAATCTATTCTAAAACACCCATGGACGGTTGGAGAATAATAAAACAAAGTGCATTCCAACTCGAAAATTTACGCGTACCTCAAATAATGTTACGATTAATGTCAAAAATGTTCTAGCGGTTTACGAAACAAAAGATCTACTACACACCTATTGCATTATTATTGCTGTTTTCGTATTTAAAATAAAAATTGTAGGTTATCTCAAATGCAATTGTATTTGCGTCTACCCTCCAAACCTACAATCTTTATTTCAAACAAAGATAATATTAAATATTGCTAATAAAGTGAAAAACAACTTCTAGACACATTTATTCAGACATTTATAGATAAACATCGAAAAGTCTACTGTCTGACTCGAATCACCAATTTAGTGTTTAAAAACACCACATGACGAAGGTAGGATCTGAAGTCACAATCCGTCATTTCTGCCCATCTATAGCAAAATCTAGGTATTCTTGCTGACTCGAGTTAGAAAAAGAAAAAAAACTGAAATACTAAAAAGACGAGGATAGAAAATCCGATTTACATGTTTCAAAAAATATTTTTTCATTATCTTTTAAGAGTTTTTGTGTACAAAAACAATATTTGTCAAGCATGCGACATGTCATGGGTATATTTTATTAAAAACTACAACACATCAAACATTCTAGCTTGTTCTATAAAGAAAAAAAAGCTATTTTTGCACAATCATTTTCAACTGTTACAAATGACGATTCATGATCAAGACTATTTATGCAAAGTTGGAAAATGTTGCCTGCTACGGGTAGTACAAAAGATTTACAAGTGTGTCATTTTTACTACTAGTTGTACTGTTTAGTAGGTACTTACTAGTGACACGGAGGCTATTTTCATTTGCAAGTTCATTGGAAAACTTTTGACAGCATTTTGTTGGTTAGTAGGTAGTGGTAGTTTCGTCACTTTTAATAAAACAAATTTCTATTTTGCACTAAATATCTTCTGATTTCGATTTTAAAAACACGCTTTGGCCAGATGAAAATAAAATAATATTGTTTGTTTTCCCGGCATCCGCCATTTTGGTACGCGAAAATTCAAAATGGCGGCCAAGAAACTCTTGGATTAACTGTTTCGTGTTTCTTTTACAGGTAAACATAGAGTAGAGATACTCAGTAGAGACTCTACTGGATATGACTGTAAAGTACATCAAATTAAGTAATAATTGTACAAAAATAGCTTTATGAAAATAAAACAGAAACTACGCACGACTAAGTAATTCATTTTCATACAACTTTGAATTTATTATCAGATTCAAAAACATTTAAGAATCTTTAGAATGTTTTACATTCAATTGATTAGGTGTTATTTTTATAATCAAAGAGAAGTTGGTTAACCGAAATATAATGTTTTTTTATTTTCCATGAATTTGATTATAGGTACTTAGTTGGTTATAAGGTCTGGGTAGACATCTTCCCAGATCTTTTGGTACCTAGTACCTAAACACTCTTTGGATGTCTTATAGAAGTAGTTAAACATTTCATTTCAAGATTACAGAACACTTTTGAGGTTATAATTTTTGTGGTTAGAAAAATAATGTGTCGGTTGAGAACAAGATTTATTTTTAATAATTTCAAAGTTGTAAGATTTCCTAATAGAATCGCCCTTTTAGGATTATTCATTATATCTGAATATTGGTGTTATCATTGAGAAATTACGGATAAGTCAAAAAAGAATTGAAGAAAAGTAGAAGAATAGTTTGGCACGTATTGCACTAAAAAATATATGGTCTTATGAAAACAAAAGTTCAGAAAATTCGAAATACATATACTTACTTAACTATTTTTTCCGTGTTTTTGTGTATTGTAGTAAGTAGATGTAGAAGAGGTAGGTAAATGTTAGTTTCTACTTTTTTTTACCAGAAGTTTTTTTGGATTTTGTAACTTACCGCATTTTACCAAAAATATGACCTTTTTAGTTATTTCAAATGAGTGTAAGTAATTTAATTTATTAGCCTTCAATTTTGAATTTATATATTAAAAAAAAGACTCGTTGCACTCGGGGACTGCCGTGGTAAAACTATACCTATAGCATTTTTTGCTGGATTACGCATGAGCAATGTTAGGTTATTTTCGTTACGTAATTTCTGGATTCAGTCTCCACGCTCAAGGCCCGCGATAAAAGCTATAAAGCTTAAAAACTTTTCAGAAGATAATATATTTTTTAGCGCTGTGACATTAAACAGAATATAGATACAATTTAAGGCATCAAGATGAAGAGTTATTATATATAGCATATTATATTAATTTATAAATCGAGGACTATACAAAATATTGGTGTTATATGGGACTTATATATACTTACATTATAAAAAAAACAACATAAATAAAATAAATCATAAAACACACAAAATTTTAATAGCCTATCTAACAAGTACTTGTACAATATGTTTTAATTTCCTAGCTAAAGTAACGCCCCTTTTTATAATGTGGGCTTTATATGCTTATATCTAGCGCTATTATATGGAATTAATGAAGCGACTTAACCTAACTTACACTAACATACTATTCTGAAGGAAGTTTAGCATTAAGAAAGGCATCGACCGTCTATGCGAGAAATGTGGTAACCCACATACTGCAAAAAACACGGTCGGCAGTTAGGTACTTAAATTTTTAATACATCTTACATTCTATGGATATATATGTTTTAATTACTACATCAAGCGGTTATAGGCATAAATTATGTTTTTTTTTTCACTAAATCTAATTTAAACCTACATTTGACTATCTAATCGTTTGCCGTTTGATAAACATTTTGAGGTTCCACCTCGGAAACGTTTGGAATAATCACAAAAAAGTTGGAAAGATTAAAAAAAATTCTAATTAGTCTTTTAGATTTAATTTTGTAACATATCAATAGAGAATATTATTTTTTGTGATTATTCCAAATTTTTATTAAATTTTTCGATTGACTGCATGACCGAATTGACACAACGATTCGTCCCTAGCCGGAAAATCAATTATATTATTATATTGTATAATATAAATATCTTAATAGTAATCTAGCGATATGTCTCTCAAGATTTACTAAATGCCAAACAAAAATGCTAATTTGAAATAAATAAACAAACTACGACAGACAAACAATAAGCAGTGCTCTTTCGAATCTATTTTGTTTTAACAAAACAGTAAAAAAACACTTTTGTTAACTTTACTGTTGATAAAAACAAAAAAGATTCGAAACAACATTATACATTATATATAATGTATAAAGTACACTTTTACAAAATATCATTTCAAATACGGCACCGTAGACACGAGAGCCTTTAAAAAGTTTCAAAAAAGATGACATCATAGTTCTACTTTTACACTTTTAAGAACACTAGCTCGCCTCGAAAGATCCTTTCAAGATTTTTGAAAAAACGTAAAAACAGCCAAAATTTCAAATAAATCAAACACGCAATAAGTTTTGTTGAGAGAAAACAAACAAACCCACATTTTCTCTAACTACAGTAAATGGTTATAATTAGTTAAATCTATCGCAATAAATATTTTTCTTTTCACTTAATTCTCCTATTCAATATATAAATCTAATTTTTACTACGCCACGGTATTTTTTTTTTTCATCAAGTTCTTTAAGTGTATCCGTTAATATATAGACACAACCTTCATTTATAACAGTAGATTAATAAATATGATTTTTTTGTTTATGACTTTTGGCATTGTTTCTCTCGGAAAAATTAAGAGATGTCATTAGTGATCCGAAAATGTAGAATCGCCTCGTTTTGTCTGAATCTTCCGTTACCGGCTGATAAAAAACTGTTTTTAAAAAAACTCACTCTCAGATGACCTAGCCCCTACTTTCCTACTAAACATTTTTCCAAAAACTACATTTTTTCCACTAATCTTATCCTATCTTGTGCTATCAGATGTTTGGTACCGTTATCCAATTACATTTTTCCAAAAAATGTCTTTCCCGATTATCGCAACCTTTTTGGCCCGCGTGTCAACTGATATTATCTTAGAGTTATCTTAATTAATATATCTAATCGTTAAAACTAAAATACAATCTAAAATTATGTTAACCGCGTTCAATCGCGTCATAAGCAGCATTAGAACTAAACCTTTCGTGTAGACTCACATTTTTTTTCAAAATTAGCGTCAGAAAGTCGTATCGATATTTTTTTTTCATATTTTCGGCTTACAGCCCTTTGCCTAACCGCTCCCGAGCCCTTGCTGCGTACAAATAATGAATTAAATAAATTAATTATAAACTGTTCTAAAGAAAATATCACATTTTGAAACTTTGGCTTACATAAAAACCTAAAGGTCCATGATACTTGTAGTTCGCAAGACTAGAATTTCGCCTAATTTAGTTAAATAAATAAATATTCAGTAATAATTAGTTGAAAAGCAATATCGATCTATTGAAATTTCGTCCCATCTAGGAAGAAACCACCAGCGACCCAGTTTGTCTTAAAATAAGATTATTTTAAACTCTTTAACTATTATTACTCCGATTCATCCTGAATACAATTTTTTACTTAATTTATAATAATATTTATGTAAAACTTTAATTTATTACTTAGAAACGCTTCAAAGACTAATATAGTAAAAATATAATAAAGAATAAAAATAACTAATATGAAACATCGCGTTACTAAGTAACAAATATTATGTAAATAATCTTTTATTATCCCTAGTCTTTGTCCGGCTTTTGACAAAGTTTTAGTATATTCGGAAATCTGTACCTCAAAAAACTAAAAATGGCGTTTTATATCTAGTCCTAATGAACTCCAAAAGAATAACTTAAAAAACTGTAATTTTGATAACAAAACATCTACACACTAAACACTAATATATAAAACATAATAATTAAGATAAAAAATGAGATCAAACTATCACAAACATTTATAACTAAAAATAATTATAATAATGACTAGAAAAAATGTTTCAATGACCAAGATCAGAATTTGAGCTAAAATTACTAACGTATTTCGAGTTAAGATTATCTAAGATTAAGTAAGAATCCAAAACTAAGTAAGTTCAAATAAAAAGAGTAACTAAGCCAGTTACAGTTAACTTGAAAAATTTCAAGTTAAGAGTAGAAAACTAAGTTTTAAGTAACTTGGTTTGGGTCAAACTTATTTGTGGTAAAGTTAAATTTTAAATTAAGAGTAACTGAATTTAACTCACTTTAGTTATAACTCTGCAGTAAGTTGAAAGTAACTAAGGTTAGCTCAGTTAAAGAAGTTAATAAGAATGTATAACTCTGTGCTAAGTTAAAAGTAACTAAGGGTAACTCAGTTAAAAAAGTTAATAAGAATGTATAACTCTGTAGTAAGTTAAACATAATCAAAGTGTAACTCAGTTTAAGTAATGTAACTCTGTAGTAAGTTAAAAGTAACTAAGGGTAACTCAGTTAAACAAGTTAACAAGAAAGTATAACTAAGTCCAACTATGGTCACAAATATAACTAAGCTAAACTAAAATTACATATATAACTAAGTTAAAGTAAAAGTTATGAGTATTAAGTTAAAGTTATGAGTATAACTAAGTTAAAGTAAAAGTTATGAGTATAACTAAGTTAAACTAAGGGTAAGTATAAGTTGAAGGTCAGATGACGTACGGGAGCCGGGCGCAGCAGGGCAGGTCGCGGTGACCTCACACCAGCAAGCTGGGGGCCAGCCATTCGTCTTCGCCGATCTGAAAGGTCAAAGGTCAATTGTCAACCGTACCTACTAGATAGGTAAAAACATGGACTGGGCAGTAGTTAAATAAATAAATATTCACGGTCATCACACTCTAAATCTAAATTTGAAATCAAACATCACAATCTAGTCCCAAACTAAGCAAAGCTTGTAATATGGAAACTAGACTGCTGATAGAATACATGTATAATTAGTTTTTTTAGTAAATACATACATAGAATACATAGTAACACCCATACACAGAACTAATATTTATATTCATCACACACACATTTGGCTTGGGTGGGAATTGAACCCACGACCCACAGCAATACTGGGATAAGGGCAGGAAGAAGAAGAAGACCCACAACATGAAACGCAGAGCTACCTACTACCAACCGAGCTTTGACGCCTGTCACTACATACTGAGCTGTGACGCCTGTATATTTATTTATATTGAAGCTTTGGTCATTTAGACAAAAAAATAAATAAATAATGCTGGACAATCCACACAACACCATCTAGCCCCAAGCTAAGCAGAGCTTGTGTTATGTACTAGAAGACTGACATACTTAATACAATACATTACATAGATAGATATTTTTTATTACATAAAATTATCCCAAGGTGAGAATCGAACCCGCAACCTTCCCAGGCAGACCATCTCCCGCCGCGCCACATCGGTCGTCAAAACACTGGTCATTTAGTTTTTTTTTTTTTTTTTTTTTAAATTAAAGCTGTATACTCACAGGCTGTACCTGGAAGTGCTGCACAGGGTAATGCAGCACTTGCGGCTGCGACATGGCGGCCACTCCGCCCCCGCCCAGGGCTGCGCCCCCGCCCAGCGCCCACGGCAAGCCGCTCACACCGCCCATACTACATAGATAGATTATACATAGATAGATTAGATGATCATTAGATGAGACATAGATAGATTGTTGGAACATTATCCGATATAATATGTAAACTTCATCTGTCAAAGTTTGTTAATGTCACTTGTAATGTTAGAAGATGTCGGTTTTCCTTCTCTCTCTACTACATGTAATGGCTGTGCGTGCGCTCCTAAACGTTCCTAATAAAGTTTCTAATTACTCCTGAAAACTATCGTCTTAATTCCCCAAAAATCATCATAGATAAACATTTATTTAGACTAATATTATAAAGAAGTAAAGTTTGTGTGTTTGTATATTTGTTAAATTGTAGGTAAGGGGTAATCTCGGGATCTACTGAACCGATTTTAAAAATTTTTTCACCAATAGAAAGCCACATTATTGCTGAGTGTCATAGGTTATAGTATAAAAAATCGAAAAATAAAAAGGCTTTTACGTGGTAGTTCGTTTTGCAAAGTGAATCGGAGAAAAAAAACGCTCGATTTATGCCCAACGAAGTGGGCACGGGTCAGCTAGTTTGAGATACAGTAATACGCACAAATTACAATACATTACAATTACACACTAACAAACACATAGACATTGACATTGACAAACTCATCTAACACAATTACCCCATGTACTTGACTACACACCCCATGCACTCGATCACTCACCCAATGCACTTGACCACTCACCTCATGCACTTGATCACTCACCTCATGTACTAGACCACTCACCCCATGCACTCGATCACTCACCCGATGTGCTTGACAACCCCATGTACTTGACCATTCATCCCATGCACTTGCCCACTCACTCCTTATACTAGCTCACTCACTCCGTGTACTTGACCACTCACCCCATGTACTGATGATGGTAATGCGCGTACTGCTGGTAGGAGTACCCCTGCAGTGCTGCAGACGGCGGTGCTGCACCTCCAAGTTGCTGCGGGTAGGCGCCGTACCAGTACGACGAGGGCACGGAGCTGGCGGTGTATGCAGCACCGAACGGACTGTAAGCTGCTCCGCCAAGCTACAATACAATCAGAAATAAATAAATAATGCTGGACAATCCACACAATATCATCTAGCCCCAAGCTAAGCAGAGCTTGTGTTATGGGCACTAGAAGACTGACATACCTACTTAATACAATACATTACATAGATAGATATTTTTAATTATACCTACTTATAAAATACCCAGACCAAATGGAATGAATATTTGCAGATCGTACAAACATTTATCCTAAGGCGGGAATCGAACCCGTAACCTCCGCGTCGCAGGCGGACCATCGCCCGCAGCGCTAAATTGATCGTCAATTATAATTTAAAATTAATAAAAAAAATTGGTAGATACATATTTCCCAAAAGAACTACGATTTTAACATTTTATTTACTGTAATTTTCGAGAACTTGATAAAATAAATAAAAAATAATAAATAATAAATAATGCTGGACAATCCACACAACATCATCTAGCCCCAAGCTAAGCAGAGCTTGTGTTATGGGTACTAGAAGACTGACATACTTAATATAATACATTACATAGATAGATATTTTTTATTATACATATAATACCCAGAACACCCGGAATAAATATTTGCAGAACATACAAACATTTATCCCGAGGCGGGAATCGAACCCGCAACCTTCCGCGTAGCAGGCGGACCATCGTAAAAATGTATCATCATGTATCATCTGTAAAAACAGATGATACATAATTAATTGAACGAAGATGTTCCTAGCTCTTGTCGAAAAATATAATTTAGAATTATACGAATTCGCTCATTTAAAATGCAGGACCTTTAACTACGTTAAGTATTTTTTTTTTGTAATAATTAGTTCATTAATCATTCAACATCGTATCAAGATTTCAAAATAAATATTAACATTGAATTAAGAATTAATTAATAATTCCTTTTACTTAAAATTATTCCATGAAATAGATAAAACAAAAATTTCTTTTGAATTTTTTAGATAAATTATCGTTTTAAATACCTTTTGAACTTATGTTAATACAAAGAATTACTTAACTAAATCCAATATGGCGGAAAAAAGCTTTTACTAATAATATATTTCCATTTGCGCACAGGCGTTAGTTCGGTTGGTAGTAGCTCTGCCTTCCATGCTGTGGACCGTGGGTTCGATTTTCGATTCCCACCCAGAGCAAATGTTTGTTTGATGAACATAAATATTTGTTCTGTGTCTGGGTGTTACTATGTATTCTATGTATGAAATTACAATAAAAATGTATATAAATATATATCAGCAATCTAGTTCCCATAGTACAAGCTTTGCTTAGTTTGGGACTAGAGTGTGATGTGTGAAATGTCCGTGAATAGGTATTACCTGTCCTTGTGCCTGAGCATTGTTGGGGTCACCAGATTCCTTGCCCCAGGAGCATTTGACAGGCTGCCCATTCACGTCCGTGTTGTGAACCGCGACTATAGCGTGAGTGGCACTCTCTTTTGTCGAGAACCTGGAAGAAATGTATTAAGTGTATTTAGTAAATTATTTTTCTTTTCATCATCATCATCAACCGATACCAGTCCCATGCTGGACGTAGGTCTCTCCCAAGACGCGCCACTGAGCCCGCTCTTCGGCTCTTCTCATCCAGTGTTTGCCAGCTACACTCCGTAGATCATCGCTCCATCTCGCCGGAGGGCGTCCTACACTACACAATGCCTAAACGCGGTCTCCACTCCAGTATCCGTTTGCTCCAACGGTTGTCGGTTCTTCGACAAACATGGCCGGCCCACTGCTACTTCAGCTTGCTAATACTTTGAGCTATGTCGAACACTTTGGTTTTCTGACGAATAACTTCGTTGCGGATTCTGTCTCGCAAAGAAATACCGAGCATAGCTCTCTCCATAGCGAGCTGAGCGACTTTTCTTTTAATTTTATAATACCCTCCTCCTTTTCTAATACCTAGCTTTCAAATGCTATCTAAGTAAGTTATCTATAGGTAAGTTAATGAAAAATGTCATTTATGTAACTAAATATTATTTTATCTATTAATTATTTATTTCAATTTATCTTTAAATGTCATTACTAAATAAATAAATATTATTTATCTAATAATTCATTGATCGAGACCGGGCTCAGTGGCACGTCTTGGGAGAGACCTACGTCCAGCAGTGGACTGATATATGTAGGTTGATGATGATGATTATTTCATTATATCCAGCTATCTTTACAGGAGTCCTTATACAATAGTGTAGTCAAAGTTTACTAAGTAATGTCACTTACCTAACAAAAGCGTATCCTTTGTCCTTGAAGACGCGAATCTCTTGGATGGTTCCGAAGGGCTGGAAGGTCTTCTGCATCAGGTCTTCAGTGAGACCAGCAGTCAAACCTCCGCAGTACACGGTGCAGTTGGTCGCAGAGCTCTGGTTGTAGACCTCATCGAAAGTCAGGGGCTTGGAGTTTACTGAAAGTAATATTAATATTCAAGAACAATTCACACATCACACTCTAGTCCCAGACTAAGCAAAGCTTGTACTAAAGTGGGAACTAAAGTGCTGGAAGAATACTTATGTACTTTTTTGTGAATACATACTTAGAATATATTGTAACACCCAGACACAGAACAACTATGTATGTTCATACTTTTTCTTAGTTTATTTAAATCTAAACTTTTTATAGAAATGTCAATAATACTGACAACGTCATTATATTTACAACGTAAATTTATAAACATCTGTATATTTTTATAGATTTTATAAATTTTTATTCGTAATCACCAAAATGTCTCTACCCTGGCACGTTCCCTTAGAAGCTGCACCGAATCTCAGACCAAAACCTGGACCGGCCCAACCCAGCCTTCTAAAACACTACTGCAATTTGTGCATCCACGAATCTCCGTGCGAAGAGCTGCAAACTGGTCTCATGTGTGAAATAGGAATAAACAATCGAGAGCCAGCGACAATACAGAGGCTTATAGCAGCTGGACTGACAGTAGCTAAGCTAAACATGAGAGATATGGAACCAGACGCTTGTGCTCAACTAGTTCAAAGTGTGCGCCAAGCTGTTTATAACTACAGCGCTGAATTAGAATACGTGTACCCTCTAGCCCTGATCGTAGACGTGCGAGGCCCTGATATCGTCACTGGAGATTTAAAAGCCGGTCCGAAATCCACAGTAGAACTAGTGCAACACGATACTGTTAGACTCACCACTGATGCTAGTTGGAGGGAATGCGGTACATCAGACTGCATCTATATAGGATACGATCATTTAACAGATCTACAACCAGGCGATGTTATCTTCATTGACAGTCTCTCACCAGGAAAGATCAGACTGGTTGCAGTGGAGATTGGAGATGATTCTTTAGAATGTAACATCACAGCGGGCGGGACAATTGGCGCGAAGATGAGTGTGAGAATCTCACAGATGCCAAAGGAAATTGATGCTTCGGGCAGAGGGGATAGCGATCAATCTATGTCATGTAGCGATGCGTCTCAAGAAGCTTTCGAACACATGGAAGAACAAATAGCTTGGGCTGTAGCTTCTGATATAGATGCAGTTCTAGTCCCGAGCGCACAAAACTCGAACGACATCAAGCATGTCAAAGAGATTCTAGCAGAAAGAGGCAAACATATCCTTGTATTCGCTTGCTTAGACACAGTTCTATCGATAGACAATATAGATGAAATCATCAGCGAATCTGACGGGGTGTATTTAGACCGCTGCGTTTTAGCTACCGACCTTCCGATCGAGAAAATATTCATAGCCCAGAAGACGATTCTGGCGAAATGCGACGAAGCTGGAAAACCTTGTATTTGTAAAGCTGTTATCAACGAACAGATACCGACTTTGTGCGTCACAGACATAGCGAATCTGGTGATAGACGGCGCTGATGTCCTAGCTTTAGAGTTGCACTACGATTCACCGCTCAAAAAGTTTGCTCCGACCTACGACTCCATGAAAATGGCGGAGCATTGCTTAGCTGCAGCAGCTGTGATCTGTCGCCATGCTGAACGAATCCTATGGCAACCGAAGATCTACGGAAACATAGCTCTAACTGGCGTCCCATTGGAAGACCCAACAAAAGCTATTTGCGTCAGCGCAGTCGAATTAGCTATGCGTGCGTCTGCTGTAGCTATCATCTGCTTAACAAACTCTGGACGTACAGCCAAGATCTTATCCTGCTCGAAGCCATACTGCCCTATTGTAGCTGTAACCAGAGCATGCCACACGGCTCGGCAGCTTAGATTCTGGAGAGGTGTTCGAGCGATGCATTACTTTGAAGTTGGCAAAGAGACTTGGGCAGCAGAAGTAGATTCTAGAGTCCACGCAGCTTTGGATTATTGTAAAGCTAAGAGGTTGCTAAAAGCGGGGGATCCTTATGTAGTAGTGACTGGGTCTAGAAGAGGTGTGGGGTATTGTGATGCTGTCAGATTGCTGTATGCTAGTGCTAGAGATACAGTACCGGTAGAGTGATGATTTGTTTTCTTTTGTTTTTTAATATTGTATTGTAATAAAGATTTTGATGGTAGATAAGTTTTTTTATTTCTATAACCACATTATAAGCTAAAGAAGTAGAGGTCAAAGAAAAGATGGATGGACTGTGTGAATGATGACATGAGTAAGAAAGGAGTGAGCGAGATGACGTCTGATAGAAGAGAGTGGAAGAAGAAGACGGGTTGTACCGACCCCACATAATGTGGGACAAGGATTGGAAGATGATTATGACGTTTCCCGAGTCTTACAGTTGGATATTTTTAAGAGACGAGTGAATGGGTATCTTCTAGGCAAGTGTGCTACATCGTAGACCGCATCGTCACTTAACTTAAATTGTATAATGTGTTTTTTTAATTTTAAATTGTTTCTACTATTACTTATTTTAATTTTTAATTCATATTTTTTTTATACTTAAGTTAATTAGTTTACTTACATAAGTTAATTACTGTAATTGGCTAAGGCCGAACTATTAAAAAAAAACAAAAGTAGGTGAGATCGCGGTCAAACGCTTGCCTTTAACTTGTAAAAAGTTTTTTTAATACTTTTAACAGTTTTTTTATCAACAATAATGTAACTATTTCTTCCAAAACTATGTTTTTACTTATTTAGTTAGCAATTAGACTTAGGCAACCCCAACAATCATTTGATATTAAAACGCATTCTAATTGTACGAACAAAGACGCAACGTTAGAGCGTTTTCACATTATCCGATCCGATATCGGTGTCGGACGCCCATCCGATATCGGGGTAAGTAAAATATATGTATGTACCTCCGGTATCGGGCCGGACAATGTGAAAGACAGTACCTCTACCATGAGTTGTCGCAGTAAAATCAAGTAGTTACGTTAATATTAGTATTACGAATTTTAGCACCCAACTATCCGCTAGAGGCGCTGTACAAACCTTCATACATTTTTTTAACTACAGACGCTAGCGGGTATAGTAAAACCTCATGGTAGAGCTACAGGTACATATTTCATACATTTTACTTACCCCGATATCGGATCGGATGATGTGAAAACGCTCTTAGGGGTGAAATCAGGGTGGGGAGAGGTCAGGGGGGTTCTGAGTACTATAGAGTTATGTATACCCCCAGGGATTGGATTGGATGAATAATTAGTTTTATCTTAACACTTTTGGAATACAAATTATTGATATAAAGAGGTATTAAGACTAGTTAATACCCGCGACTTCGATAGTCTTTTCCAAAACATTTTTTAATAAAGTAAAGTACCTATAGTAAAAATAGTTTTATGGACGAATTATTATTTTAATTAATTATAATTTTATTCTTTAGCCAAAACAAAACGGAAATGTTTCTTATGGATCCAATAATAACTATTTTTATAAAATGTAAAAATCTATATTGTTAATTCTAAGATTCATATAATTTCTCTCTAATTCCTAATTTCTTTTGTATCTGGTAATATGGTGTTATAATAAATATTATTTTCATCTGTCAAAATGACAATGACGTTCACAGACATAGAAAACAAAAAAAAAGCAGTCGAATTGAGAACCTCCTTTTTTGGAAGTCTGTTAAAAAGGTTGTATAAAGGTGGTATCAACAACTCTATACATTCTGAATTGTAATTTCCTGTTTTCTTGTATTACCTTCCCCTTTGGGCCGCGTTTACCCGCCGCTTCCGGCATTATGGTTAAGTAGACCTTACTAGGTCGTGGGTTCGAATACTGTTAACATCAAATATATTATTATCAGCATTGCTATTCAGCGCGGCAATGCAGCCAGTATCTTGGGTACGCTTCCGATTGGTACTGATTTGGATCAGTTGAGCTAACTATAGATCGTTTGCAACGGTGTGTAGATAGCTCAACTGCTTCTTATGTATTTTATATGCCACTGTACATTTTGTAAATACTGTATAGTCGTAAGTTTTTTAATAATAATAAGTGTCGTGGGTTCGAATACTGTTGGCATCAAAAATAATAATAAAAATCGTTTGGTTAATTAAATGGGTGGTTAAGCGTTATAGCTCTTTGGGTAGTAGCCTATCTTGTGGGTAGGTTTGATTCCCACTTAACAAACATTTGTGAACATGTTTGTTCTGTGTCTGGGTGTTACTATGTATTCTATGTTTGTATTTACAAAAAAAAAATGTGTATAAGTATTCTATCAGCACTCTAGTTCCCATAGTACAAGCTTTGCTTAGTTTGGGACTAGAGTGTGATGTCCGTGAATATATATTTATTTATTTTATATTTCTCTTCTTCTTCTTCTTTTAGTTGTGGCTTTTCCGTGACTAGGACTGCCATGAGTTTGTGAGTAAAAGATTAAAAGTTGGTACCTAAATAGACTATATCAGCGTTTCGCTTATTTTTTTTAAGCTATTGCATAGCTATCGCGGGCCTTGAGCGTGTAGACCGAATCCAGTAATTCCGTAACGAAAATAACCTAACACTGCGCAAGCGTAATCCAGCAAAAAATGCTATGCTACGCTTTACAGCGGCAGTCCCAGAGTGCCACACGTCTTTTTTAATTTAAGCAGTACCCTAAATACGAGTTGTACAAACTACGTACGTACTTGAGGAACTGCTTAAATTCAAAAAAAATATCGGTTAGCTCTATGAAAAAGAGTTGAAATGTTACTTACATTCGTTTTTTGGTGCCGGAGGTTTCCTTGTAGCCCAGTTGGTGCGGATAGAACGAGAGCCGAGCCATTGTCCGTTCATAGAAGTAATGGCAGACTCCGCCTCCTGAAACCAAGAATAATACAACATGAATGAATAAATTAATTAATGAATTAGTGTAAACACTTTATGGTACATCTAACACTCTTCTTGTTATATGACTTTCTTCCCTCCGCATACCACGCTAACTTAATACTCTTCAACTATGAAAATTTCTTTTTTTCGGAATTTCTTTGCGAGACAGAATCTGCAACGAAGTTATTCGTCAGAAAACCAAAGTGTTCGAAATAGCTCAAAGAATTAGCAAGCTGAAGTGGCAGTGGGCCGGCCATGTTTGCCGAAGAACCGACAACCGTTGGAGCAAACGGATACTGGAGTGGAGACCGCGTTTAGGCATTGTGTAGTGTAGGACGCCCTCCGGCGAGATGGAGCATAGATACAAGGAGTGTAGCTGGCAAACACTGGATGAGAAGAGCCGAAGACCGGGCTCAGTGGCGCGTCTTGGGAGAGACCTACGTCCAGCAGTGGACTGTTATAGGTTGATGATGATGATGATATGAAACTTTAATAATAATGCGTTTATTCGAAACCATAACATAAGGTAAAACAAAAAGAACATGGAAAACGATGGCATCTAGGTACAGAAGTTAAAATAACTGTGTCGCCTTTATAGTAGGGGAGCCCAAGAGGGGATTTCGGGATTTACTCGAGCGCGGTAGATAAACATACAGGGGGTACCTTGTACCCGGTTAAGTACCTCCACTAAATATGAGCTTCCTATGTATGGCCACGCGTGAATTATAAAGGATCAGATTTGTAAAAAAAAATTGATCATCTGACATTCTCGAGCGCGTCAGATTAAGTTAGGGTAGGTTAATTATCACTAATGTCAGATTAGTGGAATATACACTATTTAGCATGTAATTAACCTACAGTATCTTAATCTGACGCGCTCGAGAATGTCCATGCAGCAGTTTTTTTTTACATATTTATAAATCTATAACCGCTTCCCCCACCGATGAAAGGTATAAGCGAAAGTATTGTAATAGTAGGGGAGCCCACGATGCTAAGTGTGGATTTACTCGAGCGTCATAGAGACCTATTGGGTTGCAAAGCTTAGATGATAAGAAGAAAAAAATGTTATATAACATAATATGTTAAAAACATAATATATGTATAAAATAATATGTAAAATAATATGTAATAATATGTATAAAACATAATATGTTATATAACATTTTTTTCTTCTTATCATCTAAGCTTTGCAACCCAATAGGTCTCTATGACGCTCGAGTAAATCCACACTTAGCATCGTGGGCTCCCCTACTATTACAATACTTTCGCTTATACATCAGAATAACACATAAACTATAATTAAGTAATAAAGATATTGTATGAAATATCCAAAATATATCGATAATACGGCATCAGCTCGGCATCGGAAAAAAACTTGAGAGTCAAGTAACACCCGGATGGAACGAAGTTCTTTTCGATTAATTATTATTATTTATGAGAGAGAGAGAGAGAGAGAGAGACACGCACAGCTTACAACTATAGCAAAAAGTGTCGTTACAACTTTTGGTCTTAATTTTTGAAGTGAAAACTTCTTTAGCGGCGCTGGGTGGGTAAAAACTTTCAAACTCGCGTCAGGGTCACGTGACGTTGATAAAAAGCGTAAGATCGAGGAAAAGGGAGAGGAACTAGTATCTCCCACTCTTTCTACCGTGCCTGAGTGTGCTCTGTTTAGGCGGCACACAGACACATTCGCGCTTGCGCGAATGTGTCTGTGTCATTGTGATTGTCATTGTCATTATGACGTCTGTGGTTATATTTTTGAAGTGAAAACTTAAAAGTGAAAACACAACGTTAATATTGAAGTTTTCACTTCTGCCGGCACTCCCGGAGTGCTACCTTTTTTCCCTCTAGCACCCTTTCGCACGATAAGCAACTTCGTTCCAATACAGAAATATATAAATTTCGTGCGAAATAACTCAGCAAAAAGTGTCGTTACAAATTTTGATCTTAATTTTTCCGTCTAGTACCCTTTCGCACGATAAGGAACTTCGTTCCATTAAAAATATATAAGTTTCGTGCGAAATAACTCAACATGGGATAGAAATTATCGATTTACCGCGGCTGGTGGGTCGCACGCTCACATTAATTATGTTATTCAACAATTATCAAATGTTTAATTAATAGTATTATTGCAACGTAGCTTTACGAATAAATTAAATATACTTGGAATATAAAGTTGAAATATTATGATCGATGTAAGCGTGGCTAATGCAAGTAGGGGAAGAAGAAGAAGAAGTGGATTGTATGAAAGATGATATGAATGTGACAAACATTTAAAAGTAGTTCAACCTATTTGGCGCGAAGGTTGCGGGTTCGATTCCTGCCTTGGGATAAATGTTTGTACGATCTGCAAATATTTATTCCGGGTATTATAAAAACACATTAATAATAAAAAATATCTATCTATGTAATGTATTGTATTAAGTCAGTCTTCTAGTACACAACACAAGCTCTGCTTAGCTTGGGGCTAGATGATGTTGTGTGGATTGTCCAGCGTTATTTTTTTATTTAAATGTGTTCAACTTACCGATTTTTTCAAAAATGAAACGAATCCATATCCTTTTGATTTCAACGTCTGTGGATCCCGTACTACTCTGCAATCACTGAAAAAAAAACAAATTTGAATTATCTTTAAATCGCTGGTAGTAATGTAAAAAAAATATTACTTATTTCACTACATATTACGAACAAGTATTTTTTTTTATTTATCTCATGCTGTCCCACTGCTGGGCAAAGGACTCCTCCCTCTCTTTCCACTTTGTCTCTAACTCTGCCTATTAAATAAAAAAACATTTCAACATCGCGCTCTAGTCCCAAACTATGTTAAGATTGTACGGTACGGGAGGGAGGAGGGACGAGTTTTTTAGTCGTGGCCCACGCTCCATAGAGAATTGCCCATTCTCCTTTATATTTTGAAATGACATACCTACTGATTAATTATTATTTTTATGGAATTGAATTACTGCTGTACATTTGACATTTATAATTTATTTAAATTATTATTTTTAATTTGTAGTTTATGTTTAAAATTTAATTGAAATTTATTGAAAATGGATTTTGACGTATCTAAGTTACATGTTATCACGTATCTAAGTTACAAAATAAATAAATATTATGATTATGTATATATAAAAGATGTATATTTAACGATATTATATACAAATCGATATTATATAACCAAGGACGTGCCCGGTGAGGTATTGTTATCTTAGCCTATTGATCAAGACCCCGTCATTCCAATTACTTGAATGCACATCTTTTGGCTACCACACAGTTTCTAAGTAGCCCACATATTATAGGTATGGTCCGTGTTATAGCGGTAGCATAAGCGGAGCGAGAGCGTTTTTATCAAACTAGTTGTTATCGTCATCGTAAGGCTTTGGCTAGTGTTACTGCTGATAATTATATATATTACGAAATTAAAGAAAATCGCTTGTACATAAACAAGTAATTTCTGAGGGCACATTTTGATAATTAACTCAAAAAGTCTTTTGATTTTAATGAAAATATTGGAACGCTTCTGAATCAATCTACAAAAAAATATAATAAAAAATAAACATAAAATCATCAATTAATTAGTAAGTTTTCAAGTTAACTTTTACTGTTGTGTTTGATTTTACTAATACTTACTTTTACTTTAAGAGAGAAAATAAAAACATACTTATTGTATATTTCTTTTAAGCTATTGCATAGCTTCTATCGCGGGCCTTGAGCGTGGAGACCGAATCCAGAAATTCCGTAACGAAAATACCGAACAAAAATAACCTAACACTGCGCATGCGTGATCCAGCAAAAAATGCTATGCAATAGCTTTAACGCGACATTCCCGAGTGCGACACGTCTTTTTTTTAATCATAATTCGGAGAATAATCGCGTAACCTAAACACAAAAAAACATTCAGTCTAATTAAGAAAGTCCTAATTGAAATCGGTAAAAAATTCCTTGTCGTAAACCCATTAGCCCTCATATTTTAATTACAAATACTCCCATTTATACGATAGCATGATGGCGTGATATAAAGTTATCATTTTAATCTTTTTCTGACAACTGCAAATAGATTGAAAGCTCACATTTCGAACTTATTGATATCGCACGCGACAGATGGCACTATAATCAATTTCAAATATTCATATTTTATGCAAAAATTAACAAAAACGACTTAACTCTTGACCAGTGGCGAGCCTAACGCTTGATAACAAGGCCCCGATTGAGTTAAATGTAACGTAAGCAGTTCGTCAAAGCAATAGCTAAGGTCCACCAACGTACGTACTTTGGGATCGCGATAAGCGTGTAGCCAAACACGTTCGACATTCGAACGTTATAGTACGAGATCCGGCTGCAGGATTACTGCGCTCATCTGTTTTTTGCTGAAAACCGATTTTTTATGTATATTTATAATTAGGAGAATATATATTTATCAGGTTGCTTAGCAAAATTTGGCCGCCAGTATGTTTAATTAAATTTTTTTTTTGTTTTTTGGGAAAAAATATCGTTCACTTGTTTTTAAATAAAATAACGTCTACTTACATCATGGAAATTTATATGAAGATTCAAAAAAATCACGGTTGCCGTTGCGTACTTGGCCGCACCTCTTAGCAGCCAGGTGTAAACAGGTATGATTTCGATATATTTATACGTGCATAACGTTTATTTATTAATTGCATATCACATTAAAGCTATGTTTTTTTCAATTTTTTTATCATATTGTTTGCTTAATTAAATCTACCCGCAAATAAGGGTTGCTGATTTTTTTGAGTCTTCATATTAATTGCCATGATGTAGACGTTATTTGATTTAAAAAACAAGTGAACGATATTTTTCCCAAAAAATAATTAAAAATAATTTAATTAAACATACTGGCGGCCAAATTTTGCTAGGCAACCTGATAAATATATATTCTCCTAATTATAAATATACATAAAAAATCGGTTTTCAGCAAAAAACAGATGAGCGCAGTAATCCTGCAGCCGGATCTTAGACTATTAGTGAGCCGAAGGTGACATAACCGCTGTCACACGAACGGAAACAAGATCAGCGGTTAGCCGTTTACAGCGATACGAAGTTGCACACGTTACGTACACGTTACGTTGGTGAACCTTAGCTGATGCTTAGACGCTTGCAATTTTACAAAATTGGGGCCCAAGGCAAGACCGACATACGTTTCATGTTTATGATAAGATTTGACATTGATAATTCGCCTAAAATCCTACAATTCTTTACCATTTGGTTGAAAAGACTAGTTTATGTCATTATATGTTTTTATTATTAAAGAAATAGCAAAGTAACTGGGCCCGTATATGTTTTTAATACTAAAGAGTAAAAAACTAGGCAAAACATTACTTATCCTACAACTTATTCGTCTGGCATTGAATGCCAAAAAAAAAGTATTCATCTTTTTTTATTTTTTTTCTTGGTAGACCCGCTGTCACTCCGCCCGCTCTACTTGGCGGGGTGCCAAGGTACAAAAATCCCCATACTTTATGCGCTAGCAATCTTTTTCGAGACTGGCAACACTGACGCTTTGTTTCAGAGGAAATTGTATTACTCTTCTATTATTGACATTCGGGTAAGTAATACGTGCAGAGATGGAAATACTATAAATGCAAGCAAAATTGAATATAACCACAAGAAAACTAAGCGTGGATTTATTTACTTCTTTATTTTTGCGTTGGGTTTATTTTTGCAAAACTTTCTGAAAAATCCTTATCATATTAGGTAAATAATGAAATTATGACAGGCGCCACAGCTCTGTTGGAAGTTGCTCTGGCTTTCATGTGGGTAGTGGGTTCGATTCCCATCCAGAGCATCCAGAGATGTTTGTGTGATGAACATTAATATTTGTTCTGTGTTGCGTGTTACTATGTATCTTATGTAAGTATTTACAAAAAAAATGCATAATAGTATTCTCAATCTAGTTCCCATAGTACAAGCTTTGCTTAGTTTGGGACTAGATTCACCCGTTTTAGAATGGTTTATATATAAATATATATTTATTCACAAACTTACGACTATTACAGTATTTACAAAATGTACATTGTCATATAAAATACATAAGAAACAGTTGAGCTATCTACAGACCGTTGCAAACGATCTATAGATAGTTCAACTGTTCGTGTGTACCTATATGTTTATTAAGTGTTTGATAAAGAGATTATACAAAACAATATAAGTTATATAGTATACAAAACGTTTTGGCATAGGCTGTTAGTTCTGTATGTATTTGTTACCAAATAAATCTAAACTAATATTATAAAGAGGAAAGATTTGATTGTTTGTTTGCATCGAATAGGCTCCGAAACTACTGAACCGATTTGAAAAATTCTTTCACTGTTGTGAAGCTACATTATCTGCGCTGAACATATGCTATATTATATATTCAAAAAAAATAGGGATCCTTACTAAAACTTCAATTATGTAACCCAAGGTGTATAAAAATATCAATTTTTTTATATAGGCTACCCGTGCGAAGCCGGGGCGTACTACTAGTAGATACATTTATATATTTACACAAACAATCAAATCTTTCCTCTTTATAATATTAGTTAAGATTATGAAAAACTTACGAGATTTCGCCGAAGGCTGCGAAGGCATCTCGAAGGCTTTGAGTTTCGATTTCAGGACTGAGGTCGCCAACGAAAATGTGGTAATGTTCTGAAACAAACATAAAATATGTTAATATTTATAAATAAAATCTTATCCTATATTTGCTCCTCTTGGGGTCGAGACTCTAGGTCCGTGGGGTACCGAGGCCCAGCGGGTTTTCAAAATTATTTCTGGGTAAGTCGAAGCGACGCGACGCGTGACCCGAGGGCTGGTGAGTATCTGGCCCAGCGTATCAGCATTGCTATTCAGCGCGGCAATGCAGCCAGTGTCTTGGGTACGCTTCCGATTGGTACTGATTTGGATCAGTTGAACTATGAAACTGAAACTGTTTCTTATGTATTTTATACTAGCTGACCCATGCCCACTTCGTTGGGCATATTTTTTAAGTTAGTTTAAGTGAGACATATGCTGTCGTTAATTTTTTTGTAGGCATTTTCAAGCTCCACATCTTTTTTCTAGAACACAAAAATATATCTAGGTGGAAATGCTGCGGTAGCCGGAATTTTTAAAATATTTTAGTACATGTCACAATTGATAAAGATTTTGAACCTACATACTTTGAATATGTCGAAGTATGGGTGGAAGTGCTGCGGTAGCCGGATTTTTTTACAATATTTCAGTATTTGTCATAGTTGGGACTTCGACCCAAATTACTTTAAATTAGCTGAGGTATAGGCCGAAAGTGCTGCGGTAGCCGGAAATAGTTGATAAGGAGTTTAAACCAAATTATTTTTAATATGCCGACGTATGGGCGGAAGTGCTGCGGTAGCTGGATTTTTTTTACAATATTTTATTATTTGTCACAATTGATAAAGATTTTAAACCTACATACTTTGAATATGTCGAAGTATGGGTGGAAGTGCTGCGGTAGCCGGATTTTTTTACAATATTTCAGTATTTGTCATAGTTGGGACTTCGACCCAAATTATTTTTAATTAGCTGAGGTATAGGCGAAAGTTTTGCGGTAGCCGGAAATAGTTGATAAGGAGTTTAAACCAAATTATTTTTAATATGCCGACGTATAGACAGAATTGCTGCGGTAGCCGGAATTATTTACAATGTTTTAGTATTTGTCATAGTTGTAAGGATTTCGAACCAAATTATTTTCAATTAGCTGAGGTATGGGCGAAAGTGCTGCGGTAGCCGGAAATAAGTTGATAAGGAGTTTAAGCCAAATCATTTTTAAAATGCCGACGTATGGGCGGAAGTGCTGCGGTAGCCGGAATTTGTTACAATTATTTACTAATTATGAGTTAAACATATGTATATAGTATTAAACTCATAACTCTCCTTTTGATCCACGTAGTGGGGTAAACAATAGTACCCGCATATACTCCCTTGACCGGCACCTGCATTGTTCCACTTGACTTTTTTCTAATACAATACTTACATTTTTGAACTCGTGATATCTTTTGAATGGAATGTCCAAAATGAATAATTTAAAAAGACATTTAGAGTTATTGAAACAGTCTTAATTATGAAGAAATTTATTTAGATAAGGATTAATACCAAAGGACAAATAAAGAACGTTTTCTAGCGGCGTCATTTTAATTATATTTTTTTGATATTAAAACACTTATAGTGACGTATCTGTAATAGTTAGACATAGGCTGTCGCTAATTTTTTGTGGATGATGATGTGTTCTACAAAATTGTAGTACATGATTTCTTTCTATCATCAATAGTTTTCGCAGCGCACGCGATGTAAGGAATTTCTTTGCTATTTTTTTTACACCTTGGGTTACATAATTGAAGTTTTAGTAAGGATCCCTAATTATTTTGAAAATATAATATAGCCTATGACACTCAACAATAATGTGGCTTTCTATTGGTGAAAGAATTTTTAAAATCGGTTCAGTAGATCCCGAGATTACCCCTTACAATTGAACAAATATACAAACTTTACCTCTTTATAATCTACTAGCTGACCCGTGCCCACTTCGTTGGGCATAATTCGACCGTTTCTTCTCCGATTCACTTTGCAAACGGACTACCACGTAAAAGCCTTTTTATTTTTCGGTTTTTTATATAGCCTGTGACACTCAACAATAATGTGGCATTCTATTGGTGAAAGAATTTTTCAACTCGGTTTAGTAGATCCCGAGATTACCCCTTACAATTTAACAAATATACAAACACACAAACTTTACCTCTATAAAATATTAGTATAGAAGATATATATAAAAATCAATGCCACTTTTCGTTGTTATTTTATAACTCAAGAACGGCTGAACCGATTTGGCTAATTTTGGTCTTGAAATGTTCGTGGAGGTCCAGGGAAGGTTTAAAAGGTTTAAGAATAATGGAAAATGCTAGGGAATGTCAGAAAAACAAGAATTTAATTTTTATATACAATAAGATATTAGCTGTCAAAAATGTGACACACTAGGGGTACGGTAGACTCGATAGAAACCTTTATATGAATAAAACAAAACATGAAAAAATATTGATTTTGAGTCGACAACATATATCCGCAAAATTCTAATTATGGAGAATTTCGTCGAATTCCGATGGCTCTGACAAACAAACCGCTGTCGCCATCTTTTCATCGTCAGTCGTTGACATTTCGCGAAGATATTGTTTTTGACACTTTTTGTACTTACATACTCTTTGTTATTTGTGTTTTTGACGTGACAACGTCTTATAATTCGATAGAGCCGGCTGCACGCACGAAAAAACATGACTCATGAAGCGTTCCGGCGTTCCGGCGTTCCGGCGTTCTGAGGCGTTCCAAGATAAGATAAGATAAGATACGATTGACGTTGTCACGTTCAACTATCGTCAGTAAACCGACTTTACAGACAACCATTTTTTTGTTTAAACCTTTTTGGACGATTACGATAACCACCATAGAAAACAGTTTTAGATCAAATGTCATTTAGTAAGTAGATACACTTATTTACTTCCAGTGAAATGCAATTTTTGTAATGGCAAAATATTTTGCAAGCAAATGCAAATGTGCAGTCGATGTACAAATGACCAATGAAAAATTGCATTGGCACTTGCATCTTCGGGAATCGCTGCTACATTAATAGAAGGTGGTCGGACTGCACACTCTGCATTAAAATTGCCATTGAATGTACAGGTGATTGGAACTCCAACTTGCAATATTTCGACAAATTCTGCAAACGTTCGGCGGTTAGCGTCAATTATTTTATAGGATGTGTGTACAATGGCGAATAAAAAATCAGTAGAGGCATTTCATCGAACAATGCAAGATTTACGCGGGAATGTTTTATAGTCATCATTTATTTGGAGCTAAGTACAATAATTGACACTGAACATTAATATGCGTACTTATTCACCTACAAAATGATCTAGATGCCCATGAATTTTCAAAACAATTGTTAGAAATTGGTGATGGCAAAATACAAATCGACAGAACCAATGGATTAATTGCTGTACCGAACAATTATTGTACAATTACGCAATCGATAGATGAGTTGGTGGAATGTATTTTTCCGAATATTCTTCAGAATTATAGAAATTATGAATGGTTGAGAGAACGCGCCATTTTAGCACCGAAGAATATTCATGTCATTAATTTTCAAATTCAAGCGAAACAGCCAGGTGCAGTCACGACTTATACCTAAATCAATTGACAGTGTTATGAATCAAGATGTGTTATGAATCTTTGGAACCGGCTGGTATGCCACTGCATTGCCTGAATCTGAAAATTGGTTCTTTGATTATGTTATTGTGAAATATTAATCCACCGAAACTTTGTAATGGCACCAAATTGGCAGTGAAAAAGTTGGTGCCAAATTTGATTGAAGCTACGATCTTAACTGGAAAATCAAAAGGGGAAGTTTGTTTGATACCGCGTATCCCTATGATACCAACTGATATGCCATTTGAATTCAAATGATTACAATATCCTGTGCTTTTATAATTTGCGATGTCCATCAACAAGGCCCAAGGGCCAACACTTCACGTTTTGGTGTGAATTTGGAGGAATCATGCTTTTAGCATGGCCAACTTTATGTTGCCTGTTCTAGAGTGGGCACCCCCAGCCGTTTGTTTATTTATGCTCGAAATGGAAAAACAAAGAATATTGCTTATCCAAATGTTTTAGATTAAGATTTAAAATAGCTAGCAATCGCTTAAATTTTTTTTATTTTAATAAATTAATTTGATGTTCCAATTACCTAATTTATTTTATAATTTCACTTTATACGTTGCGAAGCACATACCGGGCCGCTAGTATTAGTATAGATGACAATGTACATTTTGTCTTACTAATACAAGTTTGTGTGATGTTTGTTAATCTTTCACGTAAAAACTACGGAACGGATTTTAATATAATTTTACAATAAATAAATAATGCTGGACAATCCACACATCATCTAGCCCCAAGCTAAGCAGAGCTTGTGTTATGTACTAGAAGACTGATATACTTAATACAATACATTACATAGATATATATTTATACATTAAAATACCCAGAGCACCCGGAATAAATATTTGCAGATCGTACAAACATTTATCCCAATGCGGGAATCGAACCCGCAACCTACGCGTCGCAGGCGGACCTTCGCCCGCCGCGTCACATCGGTCGTCAATAATGATGCATACGCATCAGAGTAACACATAGGCTGTAATTTATAGAGATATTGTGTGAATTCTCCAAAATATAACGATAATTAGGCAAAGTCGCGTCAGTTAGAAATAAAAAAAAAAAAGGTAGCACTCCGGGAGTGCCGGCAGAAGTGAAAACTTCAATATTAACGTTGTGTTTTCACTTTTAAGTTTTCACTTCAAAAATATAACCACAGACGTCATAATGACAATGACAATCACAATGACACAGACACATTCGCGCAAGCGCGAATGTGTCTGTGTGCCGCCTAAACAGAGCACTGAGTGTGCTCTGTTTAGGCGGCACACAGAAACGGCACGGTAGAACGGCAAACGGCACGGTAGAAAGAGTGGGAGATACTAGTTCCTCTCCCTTTCCCTCGATCTTACGCTTTTTATCAACGTCACGTGACCCTGACGCGAGTTTGAAAGTTTTTACCCACCCAGCGCCGCTAAAGAAGTTTTCACTTCAAAAATATTTTCAAAAACTGTGGAACACATTTCCCACGAGTGTGAGCGAGACAGCACTAGTTGTTCCCGTGTGTTAGAGACAGACGGCGGCATTATGTATCGCTCGTCCAATTTCCTTGGATTGCAGACATTTATTGCATTATGGATTCTGTTGCCGGGTTTAGGGTTGTCACTGAGATTTAATAAATCTAAATAACTATACTAAAATTTATGTATTTTCTAAAATGAAAACTAAAAATAGTTAGTTTCTTTTGGCATTTACCATTAAAAACATCATCACTTATCATTATTATAATGATAATAAACACGATTAATAAAAAAAATGAATTTTTATTGTAATTCTTCGTAAAAAGGACTATACCAGAACCAGGCCGTAGATTGTTGTCCGTTCTTCTAGGCTCAGTACCCCAAGTACGAGTTTGTACACACGGATCGCAGAGACGCCACCGATTTTGTATGGAGATCCAAGCAGCGCCCCTAGCAGATTTCTTGAGAAGCTTGGATTTCCATACAAAATAGCGGTCACCAGAAACTGGCACCTAGAATCACCCAGTATATGTATAACACGATTCTACATACAAGCTAAGGCTTAGTTAGAGCGCGGAACTCCATGTTTCGAGCTAACAAAAGTTCTTCGTTACATAATTTCTGCCTTATTTTAAACCTGGACTGTAATATTAGAGTAATGTAATTTTAAGACCGAAAGCAATAAATATTTTTTATCTTTATCTTAAAATTATTCTAAAAATGTAAATCCGTTTTTGGCTGTCTGTATTGTAAATTAGTTTATTTCTTTTTAATCTAAGAGCTGTGGATTTTGTTACACAATAAATAAATAAACAAATCTTTATCTTAAATGATAGTGTGTGGCATCCCTGACACACAACATCCAGCTTTTAGGTTGAAATTAAATTGTGTTGTGCCTACGACTGCTTTCTAACCATCACGCAGATTTGCTTAAACACAGTCAGTGGGGCAGAAGTAACTGAGCAACCATTAGGTCTTGGCATTTGACAGGCGAGTGTGACATTAACACAGCCAGAGGTGCAAAAGTAATCAAATCAAATCAATTTATTTATTTGTAAACACAGGTTAATTCAATTAAATAGTTAAACAATTTTGCCTTAAATGTCATGGATTCGTCACATTTCCTAATGTCAATAACAGGTATGTGAACTGTGATTTGTGCTAAGGCGTACAAATTTCCTACAAATTAATACAATACAAATAAAATTAAAAATGTTATGGTAGATGTCTTATTTCTAAAAATAAAATTAAAATGCAAAATGAAAATAATGTCAGCAGTTTTATATATATGTATATATTTTTTTAATAATAATAATAATAAGTTTATTCAGAACAGGGTACAGTGTTACAAAATTTACAAGTTAAACGATGAAACTACAAAAGTAACAAAACTGAGTAGTAGTCACATCGCCCACCGATATTAGTTCTTAAGTTAAATTGTCATGGTAAGTTTAATCACTGTGGTCAAGAAAGTCCTGGGGCCCTATCCAGAAGGGGCAAACTTGCGTGACGGAATATCCTTTCAGTTGCAGGTCAGTTTTGTAGGCATTTTTTGTGGATTGACGTGGCTGAGCTGTTCAAAATATGACTGAAATGTTTTAAATAATGACTGAAATGTTTTAGATATGACTGAACTGTTAAAAATGACGTCAACGAGCTGGCGCATGCATCTCGCTCGCACTTGCAACGGGGCTTCGCGGGCGCATATTTCTGTACCGCTCTAACATGTCTTCATACTTGTTCGTTTTAGGGGTGTCCATTTTGAAAAATCATCGTTGTTTTTTTAGATTCGATAAATCAGAACTAACATCGATGTCGTCCAATTGAGTTTAAGAGCTCACACAAAGATGAGATTTTATTGTAATGAGTTGGTATATAAATATAATATAATTATACAATACACAATCTACTTCAATTTTATTTCGTCCACAAAACCAAATGTTATTCACAATTCGTTGTTTGTAAACATTGAAGCCCGCCATTTTTTTAGTACACATATTTACATATTTACAGACAATATTTTTATTATATTGTCAGTCCAATAATAAACTTTTCATTTTTAAATAATCAAATAGGAAAAAAATTAGTAAAATTATAATGTTCAAACTGGAATTTTTATGAAATTATTTGGATATAATTATTGACTCGATGTTTTTCTACTAAAAACTGAAAAAACATCGATATTTCGAGTATATCAAAAGCATTTCAAAACATCGGATCGATTCGATGTAGGTATCGCATTGTAAATATCGATGTTTTCGATGCATCGAAGTTTATCGAATATTCCGTCCCTATAGTTTGTTTACATTTATTATTTATAACCTAAAGATTTTGCATTTTCATTGTAACTTTCGTGATTGTTGTATCATAATATTGTTATGTGCCATCATAATATTGCTGGCTGCCTTGGACTCGATTGAGCGAAGAGCCTTCAGGATAATAGGTGAGCAACATATGGCGGAGACTAAGATCCATACGGTCTATCTTATAAAAAGTTAGCGCAGACTTGAAGTATTGATTATCATACGTAATGGTGACATAAAGTCAACGCTAACTTTTTATAAGATAGGGGGATAGTCTCGAACACCGTCGTAAAGTTGCTTGCCTATCCATTTTCTATAGGATACATTTCGGGGAATGTGCCCAGGAACTGCACGACTTGATACCGCCATCTCCTTTCTATAACCGTACAAGCAGACGCACGGCCCAGTATCACGGTGAGTTCCCAACCAGTCACACCAAATCCAGTCACACTGTGACTCGTTGGGAAAAAAATTCCCAACGAGTCACACTGTTACGAAAGTGTGACTGGTTGGGAAATCTTCTTCAAAAAAAAGTTGCAACGAGTTACAGTGTAACTCGTTGGGAAAAAAAATCCCAACGAGTCACACCTATTTAATTTTTATAAATGAAAATGATTTGTAATGAACCAAAAAAAAATATTTCGTTAAATTAAATATGTTTATTTATAATTACGAAAAAATAAAAAAGATTTGAAAAATATGGAACCATATTGACTTGAACAAATAACTAAACTGTATTAAAACTAAAGTAGGTACTGTATTAGAGAATTAATGGATTTGTTGCTCATAAGAATTTTTGTTCTGCCACTTATGGCGCTGTAGTATTCATTTAGAATTTTTTTTTGTTTCAAAATGTCTTTATTAATCATAATAATAATAAAAAAAACGTGTGGCACTCAGAGAATGCCGTTTACTCCCACCTGTTCTGTTGATTAGTTCTGTTGACAGAACTACTGGGATTTTTTCCCCCATTAGTTCTGTGACTTAAAAGACTACGCTTTACACCTGACTTTTATCTGTACTAATAATAACACTACTGGGTTTTTTTTGTGATATGTTATGTCCACAAAGCAAATTGGAATACAATGCTCTGAAAAAAATATTTTCTCTTCGCGTAAAAGAGCTCTTGCAAAAAATCAAAATACATGCCTTCGGACTCATCATTATTACTACATTTTAGGGAGCCAAGTACCAGGAAAGCAGAATTATAAAAGAGGTTCGTTAAGGCTATACGATCCATACTTATTATTTTTTGGAATTCATGAAAATTTTTGAATAAAAGAGTATTTGAATCAAAAGTACCAGGTGAGCAGAACTTAGTAAGCGGTGGTTATAAATATATTTTAATGAATTGAATTGCTAAACCACCTTATGCTTCTGCTAGCCTGGTAGGTACTTTTGGTTTTAAAGGTAAAATCCAAAAATATTGATTTACCAACAGAACTAGTGAGCATTGTATTCCCATTTGTTTTGTGGACAGAACTAATGGGGAAAAAAATCCCAGTAGTTCTGTCAACAGAACTAATCAACAGAACAGGTGGGAGTAAACGGGGAATGCCGCGGTCAAGCTATTGCATAGCATTTTTTGCTGAATTCCACATGTGCAATGTTAGGTTATTTTCGTTATGGAATTTCTGAATTCGATCTCCACGCTCAAGGCCCGCGATAGAAGCTATGCAATAGCTTAATACAATACTTAAATCAAGTTAGTTAAAAGTTTAGTAAGTTTAGTCATGTATATTTATTTACAACAAATTTGATGACGACCGATGTGGCGCGGCGGGCGTAGGTCCGCCTGCGACGCGGGAGATTGCGGGTTCGATTCCCACCTTGGGATAAATGTTTGTACGATCTGCAAATATTTGTTGTTTGTTTTATATGAGTACATTTTATAATATATTTGAGCGATGTACTTCTTCTTCTTCTTGTGGTGTACTAATCAAAAGTTAATAAAGATACATTATATGTATTAATAAGACTATATAAGTAAGTATCGAGTTTTCCTAAACTACAAGATTTATGAAAATACGATGCAGTTATTGGTATTTTGTAAGCCGAAGGCACGTGCATGACCACATTCATGACCTCAAACTTTTGTGGCTTTGGACTTGGCCATCACCACCGTTTTATCTATCAGTATCTTAAACATTCCAACTTAATTTTTTTAAGCTACTGCATAGCTTCTATCGCAGGCCTTGAGCGTGGAGACCGAATCCAGAAATTCCGTAACGAAATAACCTAACACTGTGCATGCGTAATCCAGCAAAAAATGCTATGCAATAGCTTTACTGCGGCAGTCCCCGAGTGCCACACGTCTTTTTTTACTATAGAAGCAGTGAGTAGTATTAAATGTCGGATGTTATCTTTTTCTGCAAAGCACTTTTTTTCTACCAATACACTATATCTGCCATTTTTGATAAAAATAAATAAAATAACATACACCTAGTTTTAAGTGAAAAGTCATTTTCATTTTCGTAAATATAAATTGGTGTGACTCGTTGGGAATTTTTTTTCCCAACGAGTCACACTGTTACAAAAGTGTGACTGGTTGGGAACTTTTTTTAAAAAGAAAGTTGCAACGAGTTACAGTGTGACTCGTTGGGAATTTTTTTCCCAACGAGTCACAGTGTGACTGGATTTGGTGTGACTGGTTGGGAACTCACCAGTATCACCCATTCCTTGTTGACTTGCCATCCATTCGCACCAAACGTTTTGGTGCGAACTGCCAAGGAATGGAATACGCTGCCTGCGTCTGTTTTTCCCAATCATTACAACCTAGATCAATTCAAGGCCAATATAAATAGGTGTCTTCTAGACCATCCTGCTCCATCGTCGGCTTCATCGGCGCTTTCCATCAGGCGAGATTGAAGCCAAAGGATTATAAAAAAAAAAATATGTGAGTATGTGAAAGTTTTAATACATACATAATTGAGAAAATGGTGAAATCTTTGTAAGTATTTCACGGAGAATAAAAACCTCAGCTTTGGCAAACCTACACCGGATTTGCGCATTTCGCAAACAAGTATGTTATTGAAAAGTGAATAAATCAGTGTACTACCTAATTATGGAAGATTTTAATGTCAAATCTAATCATAAACATGAAACGTATGTCGGGCTTGTCCTGTTTTTCAATACTAGGAGACTGACATACTTAATACAATACATTACTTATATAGATAGGTATTTTTTATTTTACCTACATATAAAATAACCAGAGCACCCGGAATAAATATTTGCAGATCGTACAAACATTTATTTCAAGGCGGTCATCGAACCCACAACCTCCGCGTCGGAGGTGGACATCTGTTGCAGAGTTTCTAACATGTTTGGTCACCACTTATTCATGTTTCAGATGCACACAAGATGCTGGTGCCCAGTATGGGTTAGCAGATCAGAAATCAGAACACAACAATTTAAGACTAAGACATGAATCATTCTATTTAATCGTCCAGGTAGTTGATTACTTCACTTGATAGGTTCATAAATATACCTATAACAAACTAAATCAATCATTGCAATAGGCATCACAGCTCATTTGGTACTAGTTCTGTCTTCTCTGTGGGTTCGATCCCCACCAAGAATAAATATTTTTTAAAAGTTCAATAAGTCTTTATTGGTAAAACATTTTTTTATTACTATTAGTAAATATTAATGTATGTTCTGCTTTTGGGTGTCAACATGTTACATATCTATGAATTTATTCATAAAACAGTATATGAGTATTCTAGTTGCCATACAAGCTTTGTGAAATGTTCATAAACATTTTTTTAACTTGTTTAAGTGTAATGAAATAAAAGAAAATGATTTATGTTCAGATTTCAAGACTGTAAAATATTTTAGTATTGAACTCTATGCGTATTAGCTCTATTTACAATACACTTCATTTTATTTCAGGTATATCTGGGATGTGACACGAGCAAATTTCGGTTGCCAGGAAGAGATCTCTCTCAGCGATAAGGCCACCCATTCTGATGCCTATTACTACTTGTTTAAGCTCTTTGTTTTTATTTATGTGTGATGAACAATAAAGAGTTATCTATCTATTTAGAAATGTTTTAATAAAATAATACTGAAACATGGTTTTATTGAATTACTATATTATTTCACAAATGAAAACAAAGATTAGTTTAATAGTCATAAACAGATTAGGATAGTGAAGTAGTACCATCATGGTAATTTGCATATTCTGAAACAAAATAATATATACTTAATAATATATATATCTCAGCTCAGTATTGGCATTAGTTCTGGCATCTATGCTAGGATGGTGGGTTCAATCCCCACCACAAACAAACATTTATGTGATTACTTGTCATTGGTAAAATATTTATTTATTACTATTTGTGAACATAAATATGTGTTCTGCATTTGGGTGTTAATATGTATTAATTTTTAGAATACTTACTTATAATAGTATTCAAGCAATCTATTTCCCATACAAGTTTTGTTTAGTTTGGTTCAAGTGCATGCCTTGGGAAATAAATAAATATTTTTGGACAATTCACACTTCACACTCTAGTCCCAAACTAAGCAAAGCTCTATATGTATGGGAACTAGATTGCTGATAGAATACTTACATACTTACATTTTTTTTGTAAACACATTCATAGAAACACCCAGATTCAGAAAAAATATTTATATTCATCACACAAACATTAAAATTTGCTCTGGGTGTGAATCGAACCCACAACCCACAGCATGGAAGGCAGAGCTTACTACCAAATACTTACTGTCAAATGTTCATGAATACTTGTTCAAGTCTAATGAAATAAAGGAAAAAAAAATTAGATTATGTACAGATTTAAATATCATATTATAAACTATGTAATCATTCTTTACCACATATATAAGATATAATAATAATAAAGAATCAAAATGGTTTTATTCCTTGAATTCTAGTCATTTTACAAATTACAACTTGCAGATTAATTTTATATAGTCTTATACTGTCTACTACACAAGTAGAAACTTCATGGTAATCTGCATAGTATTCTGAAACAAAATAATAGGTAAGAAAGTTTTGTAGGTATGTACTATGTGAATGTGAATGATGACGTGTAAGAAAGGTGTGAACATTGAGATGACGTCTGATAGAAGTGAGTGGAAGAAGAGGACATGTTGTACCGACCCACATAATGTGGGACAAGGGTAGGAAGATGATGATGTACTATATTCTTATCTTATGTTATTGTACCTACATTTTAGATGTAACTTTATGCTACTAATCTCAATGATGGTTTATCTTAGCAAAAATTTATTTCAGGATAGGTACTGAAATTATGTTGTCTCTATATAAATTTGCCATAAATATTTTAAATATGATGAGACTAATAGGATTTATAACTACGATTACATACAACTAGTTAGGCATTTATGTTCCTTGTTGTCTTAGACTATTTAAAAACAAGTGTTAAGTAAGAACTAAAAGGATGAAGCGATGATATTACTTTGAAGTTATCTTGCCCATACCTACTTAGGTTTTTTTCAGAAAATGTGTAGATGGTAGTCCTGAAAACCTATAAAAATTCACAGGTCAGCATTGAAATCGCAGCTAATTGCGTTTTAATTTTAAAACTACTTTGAAATTGTCACAAAACATTATAATTTTCGTGTTTGTATGAATCCATGAATTCTGCAAAATGAAACCAAAACAAACTTCGGCATGTCACAATTCTGTCAAAGTTAATTTACAGTCAAAATATCAATAAAAGACGAAGAAGAAAACTGAAATGTTATTTGATCAAATAAAAGCTCAAAAACATTTCAGCGGTCTGGATAGGCCCCCTGAGTGGAATAAAATGTCTTTTCAATTAAATAGTTAAACAATTTTGCCTTAAATGTCATGAATTCGTCACATTTCCTAATGTCTGTAACTGAGCAACCCTGGCAATTGACAGGGGTGTATGAAATTATCACGTGATAATATTACCTACGTAGGTATAATACATAGTAACACCCAAACCAGAGGCCGTATCAAACTTAAATTGCATTTATTCAATAAAATCACAAGGATCACTTTGAAACGTCTTACACACTAGATGATTCTAGGCGTCTAAAATGGCAAGAAACTAGACCTGGATCCTAGCGTTTTTTTTGTATCCTAGGGTTGGTCTCATAATCCATAATCTAGCCTCTGAAAACCTGGCAGGTTTTGAAAAACAAATATTTATGTTCATCACAAACATTTGCTCTCGGTGGGGATCAAACTCACGACCTCGCTTCAGAGCTACTACCAAATGAGCTGTACCCCAAGTACGAGTTTGTGCACACAACTCGTACTTGGGGTACTGGTACTGTACTGTACTTGGTACTGTACCGCGCAAATATGCATATACATTTTGTTAAAAAAACTGGTAAAATCTAGTTTTTATATGAAAGGCATGAGCCTTTCATATAAAAACTAGATTTTACCGACTAGCTAGATTTTTATATGAATAAAAACATGATTTTTCGGTTAAAATATTTATATTAGTATAGTATAGGTATGTAACATTTATCCCAAGGCGGGAATCGAACCCGCAACCTCCGCGACACATCGGTCGACAAATAAACAGACATTTCCGTAATGATGTTTTCCATCACCAGTTAAAACAAGTTGGTTCTAAACCAGTTGAAGTATGCATTATGTATTACCACGCGCACAGGGTGCCCTACTTCCATATATTACAGTTAATGAGATCAACTACAGGGTGGTTGTTTTTAGAGCTTTTGAGGTACAGTTACGGCCGGTTTCTCGAACGATGATCAACGAAAAAATCAAATAATTACTATGTGTCAAACTCGGATCAATCGTGATTTGGGTTTCCAGAAACCGGCCGTTAGTGATGGAGCGACCTGATGCTAAAAAGTTACTATATTTTCAACTACAAATAATTAGTTTTTTTGCAAAAATTAGCAAAACGGACATTATTTGTAATAATTTTTAGTTTAGTTTTTAGATACTAAGCTAAAAATGGCTATTTTATTGTTTATCATTCTAAAATATGTATTTTTTTTTAATGATAAATAATTTTAGTTAAAAATGTTACTGATGTATGTTTCAAAGAAAGCTCGTATTTGCTATAATTTTTTTTTATTTGAAATCTCTAACTTGTATAGTTTAGAAAAAAATCTAAAAGTGTAATACTTAGTTTTATATACATTTTGTAAATACTTTATAGTCGTAAGTTTGTTTGTGAATAGTTGCTGATTAAAGAAAAAAAATAGTTTTGCCAGTGTAGTATGCAATGAACCCACACCACACCTCATCACAGAGCTATCAATAAAATACTATAAAAATTATGCCTGTTAGTTTATACCTATAATAAATACCACCCCCATTACACCCCTGTTCACATTACACCCCCTCCCATAACCACCCCACTAGCCTTATTATAAAATTAAGCGTAATCACGCAAACGTTTTAATATATTACAATGAACCACGGAATTATTTAATTATGTTTATTAGAGTTACGTTAAATAGAAAAAAATATTATTACATGGTTTGTTCCGGACCAGAAACAAACATTAGTGTGATGAACAATGTTAAATAAATAATGCTGGACAATCCACACAACATCATGTAGCCCCAAGCTAAGCAGAGCTTGTGATGGGTACTAGAAGACTGACATACTTAATACAATACATTACATAGAAAGATATTTTTTTATTATACATATAAAATAACCAGAACACCCGGAATAAATATTTGCAGATCGTACAAACATTTATCGCAAGGCGGGAATGGAACACGCAACCTCCGCGTCGCAGGCGGACCTTCGCCCGCCGCGCCATTCTGTCGGTTGTTTCTTCTATAGTATATTATACTTTGTGTATTACAGATTAATAGAACTCCAGAGAATACACATCAATGAACAGTAATAATAATATTATTTGAGGTCAATGACCGAAAATAGGGCTATGTTTTTATAGTTACATATTTTGCGCAGATAATACGTGATACAGGGTGTAAAAAAAAAGAAATATAAGTAAGTACAGGTGGATTAGCTTTGAGAAAAATAAATGATTTAATTTCGAATTCTTCAGTCAGATAAGTATAAAAAAAAACTTATATTTTATCTGATTATAAGTTGAAATATAAGTTTTTTTTTATACTGCCTGAATAATTATATTGTATTTATATTGTATGCCTTAATCATCCCACTGCTGGGCAAAGGCCTCTCCCAGACTCTTCCATTTATTTCGGTCATTGTTCCACCAACATTTAAGTAAAAATTGAAATATAGCTAAGAGTGCTTTATTTGGACAAAACACAAAATTTGAATGCTATAAAATTAAAGGTATATTTTTTGAATGACAAAAAAAACAGAGGAAGATCTCAAGTCAACGTGTAGTAGATACATATGTAATTTAATTATTATTTAAAAAAACAATGATTTTTTAATTACTTTTTCTAAATTAAGTACTTTTTGACTTACATGATAAATATTTCTAATCTATATCAAATTAGTAAGAAAAATCTTTTTACCATAGCTTTTACACCCTGTATATTTATAATAACAGCTAAGTACATACTTACCTGTATTCATTCGACTCGCTCCAACAAACAATGCGGATATTATATATATTATTATATTATTATATATTAGCAAAGATTGGAACATAAAAACAAGAAATAATGATGAAGGAAATCCGGTAGACTTCTAAACAAGAAATAGAAATATGATCTTTGTTACATAAATCTATCTTCTTCTATCTATACTTATAATAAATCTGTAGAGAGGTCAATTCTGTACATGAAATATATTAAAAAAAAAACTATCAGGGGGTGATTAGTGATCGATACTGATGCCAAAAATGCAATCAGTAAAATTTTTGTCTGTCTGTCTGTCTGTCTGTCTGTCTGTATGTTCCTTATAGAAACAAAAACTACTCGACGGATTTTAACGAAACTTGGTACAATTATGCTTCATACTCCTGGGCAGGTTATAGGATACTTTTCGTCACGCTACAATCAATAGGAGCAGAGTAGTGAAGGAAAATGTTGGGAAAACGGGAGAAGTTACTCCATTTTTTCCGTCGCGTGTGCAGCGTTAATGGTTATAGTTACATAGAAATCATGTATGACGGAAATATTCTACATAAAATTGTCTAAAAAATATTCCTCTACAGCATATGTCTATCTTTTATGGTTGACTCACAATAACACGTGTAACTCCTGATAGCTTAGCAGTTCGGAGCATTCTGATTATATTTGTTTACTAAGAGTTAATATGTTTATAATACTCTCACTCATCCGTAATTTAAAAAAGTTAACATAATTACCTTTTCAATAAAAAAAGAATCATAGAAATCGGTATAGAAACACCAAACTTATACATGAAATAAGCCATCGCGCCGTCGTCGTACGTGAATACTCAAATCGAGTAAAGTTTGAAATTTGTTGTGTTTACCGCTAGATGGCGCTACTGTGCACGAATCCTAGATCGCGCTATCGGTGCGTTTTGGCAATGTGTTATAAGTCGGTCGGTATATAGCAATAGTTTCGTTAAATTGAGTAATTTAGGGTTGCGTACCCGATCACCGCTTAAATGACGAATAGATATTTAAAAACAAAATGTTAAATTTAATCAAGGGGGCGCTCATAGTCTCATACAAAAACATAATTTACTTAGATGGTTTGTTTTGAATAATATTTTATAAAAAATATATACTTACGGTCTATCTTATAAAAAGTTAGCGCAGACTTGAAGTACTAATTACCATATGTAATGATGACTTATAGTCAACGCTAACTTTTTATAAGATATGGGGCTAATATATACTTATAATAATCTTTAGGTACTAATATTATAAAGAGGAAAAGTTTGTGTATTTGTTAAATTCTAAGAGGTAATCTCGGGATCTACTGAACCGATTTTAAACATTCTTTCACCAATAGAAAGTTACATTATTGCTGGGTGTCATATAAAAAAAGGGAAAAATAAAAAGGCATTTACGTGGTAGTCCATTTTGCAAAGTGAATCGGATAAAAGACGGTCGAATGAAAGCGTTTTTTACGAACTATGATATATTTTTGTGTTCTAGAGAAAAAATGTGGAGCTTAATAATGCCTACAAAAAAGTCAACGACAGTATTATGTCTTTTTTATATTTATTAAAAATTAAACCCAACGAAGTGGGCACGTTTCAGCTAGTAAATAAATAATGCTGGACAATCCACACAACATCATCCAGCCCCAAGCTAAGCAGAGCTTGTGTTATGGGTACTAGAAGACTGGCATACTTAATACAATACATTACATAGATAGATATTTTTCTATGTATGGACAAAAAGAAAATGTAGTTAAGTATTATATCAGCAGTCTAGTTCCCATAGTACAAGCTTTGCTTAGTTTGGGACTAGTATGATGTGTGAAATGTCCGTGAATCACACATTGTCTCACAAGGCACGTCCCTTGCGGGCGAAGGTCAGCCTGCGACGCGGAGGTTGCGGGTTCGATTGCCGCCTTGGGATAAATGTTTGTAAAATCTGCGAATATTTATTCCGTGTTCTGGGTATTTTATATGTATAATAAAAAATATATATCTATGTAATGTATCGTATTAAGTATGTCAGTCTTCTAGTACATAACACAAGCTCTGCTTAGCTTGGGGCTAGATGATGTTGTGTGGATTGTCCAGCATTATTTATTTAAGTTTAAACCCTTCTAAAAACGTTGAGCAAATCAAAAATTTTTCCGTTTAAACATTCAAATAAACCCAACGATATGCAAACGAACAAAATAAAATAAAACAAAGTAATAAAATAATAAAAAACCCGTTTCTAATTTTTTATACGTTGGGGAAATTTCGCAGTCCAATTGTCAATTTATTTAGGGTTTTTTTTTGTTCATGACTTTTTTTCGCCGTTGGGAATCACGGGCAAATACGTACCCAAGTTTAAATGGAGTTTTCAAGTTTTCAGGTAAACCTGGTTAAAAGATGATAGAACACTCGAGAGAATAAAGATTTTTTTTTGACTAAGTACTGAAAAAAAAAAAAATTGTTTTCAAAATTATTTCTGGGCGTCCAGTCGAAGCGACGCGTGACCCGAGGGCTGGTGAGTATCTGGCCCAACGTATCAGCATTGCTATTCAGCGCGGCAATGCAGCCAGTGTCTTGGGTACGCTTCCGATTGGTACTGATTTGGATCAGTTGAGCTATCTATAGATCGTTTGCAACGGTCTGTAGATAGCTCAACTGTTTTTTATGTATTTTATATGACTATGTACATTTTGTAAATACTGTATAGTCGTAAGTTTGTTTGTAAATAAAGATTAGAAACATAAATGTTATAAACTACATTATTGTAAAGTTTTATTAAAATCCATTTACTTAGTTTTTGCGTGAAAAAGTTACAAACATACTTAGCGTTTATATTAGTAAGACGGATATGGCGTTGTAGGATACGTAAATAAAAAACAGTATATTTCAATTCGAGATAGTTAGAAGATGACACTAAGCTTCTTTAGCTACTGTTCTGTGAGAGGGGTAGGGCGGGCAAGTCCGGCCTTTTAACACAATGTCCGACTTTGCGTCATTTGGGTTTAGTATTTATTTATTGAATGTCTTATTATGTTAATTTTTATTAATAAATACATATTCATAGACATTTATCACGTCACAGTTCCAAAATAATTAACTTTTTATGATCTGTCTGTCTTCCAGCTGTGTGTCGTGGGTTCGATTCCCACCCAAAGTAAATGCTTGTGCGATGAACATAAATATTTGTTCTGTGTCTGGATGTTACTATTTATTCTATGTATGTATTCACAAACAAATATTTAAAGGAATTCAGCAATCTAATGTGTCCATGAATTTTTATTAACTATTATTTTTTTAGTAATATTTAAAAAATTCTTTATTCATATGTCGAGGGCGAGAAAAAATGGTTTTTAAAGTTTTCTTTCATAAAGTCAGATAATATCTGTAGGTAATTCAAAATCAGAAAAAAAACGAAAGTTTTTATTTTTTTCAATTTAATTTTCCGACTATTCAACACGCTGTTGTCCCATCCCTAGTGGAGGTAAAGGGCGCGGTGCCCTAATGAGACCATTAGGGTGTCCAGCGCAGTGACCTATTTCTGTAAAAAATGTTTTTGTTGCCACCTCGGTGGCGAATTTTAAATAAACACGGTTCAAATAACAAGACCGGTAGCTCTACCATGAGTTTTTACTATACTATATATACTATACTCGCTAGCGTCTGTAGTTAAAAAAATGTATGAAGATTTGTACAGCGCCTCTAGCGGATAGTTGGGTACTAAAATTCGTAATACTAACATTGACGTAACTACTGTAGTAAAGTCAGGCGATTTTACTGTGACAACTCATGGTAGAGGTACGGGCTTGGTGACACTGTCCCCTTAAACTCTACTTTCTAAAATGTATTCAAAATATACTAAACTAGCTGACCCGTGCTCACTTCGTTGGGCATAATTCGACCGTTTTTTCTCCGATTCACTTTGCAAGACGGACTACCACATAAAAGCCTTTTTATTTTTCGGTTTTTATATATAGCCTATGACACTTAGCAATAATGTGGCTTTATAATGGTGAAAGAATTTTTAAAATCGGTTCAGTAGATCCCGGGATTACCCCTTACAATTTAACAAATATACTAGCACACAAACTTTACTTCTTTTTAATATTAGTATTGTGTAGGAAATATGTTGGTGGTAGTCCTAAAATCGTGTACTTTTAGAGTAATTTTTAAAAATATGTTTATTTATCCATAATTGAAGTCGATTTCGTTTAGTTTTGTTAAAAAATTACAATAATGACTTAAAAATTTAAATATCAAATTCTCATTACATATATTTTGAGTAAAACAAACTCGATATCAATAAATACAACGATTAAACGAACAAATCCGATGAACAACAATCCTACATATATATACTGTATATATGTAGGAATAAATTATCTGTATACCTTTTATATAGATGTGTATTATATATAATTATTTCCACAAAACAGCCAAATTTTTTCTAACAACGTTTCTAAAACAAGCAAATATTATTCGCAATTCTTTTAATCAAAATATTCCATTATGTTGTGCCCGCAAGCATTCCGAAATGTATTATATAAATAATATTATTATGATATAGAGTTTTCGAGTTTTTCCTTGTTTTGTACGATACATAATTTCAATTAGAATTTTCTTTGGGCCAAGAATTTTTTGTTGTTTATGATTTGGCCCAAGGCATATGCTTTAGCGTTTCAATAATAAGTTTTTTTTTGGACTTGACAACTAAAATTTAGAATTAAATTAATTATTGACGACCAATGTGGCGCGGTGGGCGAAGGTCCGCCTGCGACGCGGATGTTGCGTGTTCGATTCGTGTTGGATAAATGTTTGTACGATCTGCAAATATTTATTCCGGGTGTTCTGGGTATTTTATATGTATAATAAAAAATATCTATCTATGTAATGTATTGTATTAAGTATGTCATGTCTTCTAGTACCCATAACGCAAGCTCTGCTTAGCTTGGGGCTAGATGTGATGTTGTGTGGATTGTCCAGCATTATTTATTACTAGCTGACACGTGCCCACTACGTTGGGCATAATTTTTATTAAATATAAAAGTAAGACATATATGCTGTCGTTGACTTGTATACTTTGTAAGCATTATCAAGCTCCACATTTTTTCTCTAGAACACAAAAATATATCATAGTTAAGGCAGAGTTCGTAAAAAACGCTTTCATTCGACCGTTTTTTCTCCGATTCACTTTGCAAAACGGACATTCAGTAGATCCCGATATTACCCCTTACAATTTAACAAAATAAATACACACTTTACCTCTTCGTAATATTAGTATAGATTAAGTATATTATTTATAAAATATTATTTAAAACAAACCATCTAAATAAATTATGTTTTTGTATGAGACTATGAGCGCCCCCTTGATTATTTAACATTTTGTTTTTAAATATTTTATTCGTCATTAAAGCGGTAATCGGCTACGCAACACTAAATAACCTATCAAAATAACTCAATTTAACGAAACTATTGCTAAATACCGACCGACACATTGCCAAAACGCACCGATAGCGCGATCTAGGATTTGTGCACAGTAGCGCCATCTAGCGGTGAACACAACAAATTTAAAACTTTACTCGGCGCGATGGCTTATTTCATGTATAAGTTTGGTGTTTCTATACCGATTTCTATGATTCATTTTTTATTGAATAGGTAATTATGTTAACTTTTTTAAATTAGGGATGAGTGAGAGTATTATAAACGTATTTACTCTTAGTAAACAAATATAATCAGAATGCTCCGAACTGCTAAGCTATCAAAAGTTACACGTGTTATTGTGAGTCAACCATAAAAGATAGATGTATGCTGTTGCGGAATATTTTTTAGACAATTTTATGTAGAATATTTCTGTCATACATTATTTCTATGTAACTTTAACCATTAAGACTGCACACGCGACGGAAAAAATGGAGTAACTTCTCCCGTTTTCCCAACATTTTCCTTCACTACTCTGTTCCTATTGATTGTAGCGTGATGAAAAGTATCCTATAACCTGCCCAGGAGTATGAAGAATAATTGTACCAAGTTTCGTTAAAATCCGTCGAGTAGTTTTTGTTTCTATAAAGAACATACAGACAGACAGACAGACAGACAGACAGACAGACAGACAGACAGACAGACAGACAAAAATTTTACTGATTGCATTTTTGGCATCAGTATCGATCACTAATCACCCCCTGATAGTTTTTTTTTTAATAAGTATATTTCATGTACAGAATTGACCTCTCTACAGTTTTATTATAAGTATATAGATATAGATTACGAGCAGCTTTTCATAAACTTAGACCAGACGAAATGAGCTCGCCTGAAACTCAGAACTTTTGTATGTCTTTTTGAGAATTCTTTTGTTTTTAAATCCTTTTGTGTCGATGTTTTCTTTGTAAGAGCGAGACAAGAGATCGGTCAGATTTTGTTTGTTTATTTTTAATGGATTTTTGTATTAGAAATTGAAGTTTTATGTATTGTTTAAGCATTTTCTCTGCCAATAGTGATCTGATATATATAGATGCCCTCGACTTCGTCTTATCGTTATATTTTGGATAATTCACACAATATCTTTATAAATTATAGCCCTTGTAATATTTTGTATTCTTTATATTATATAAAATAAATAAATAATGCTGGACAATCCACACAACATCATCTAGCCCCAAGTTAAGCAGAGCTTGTGTTATGGGTACTAGAAGACTGACATACTTAATACAATACATTACATAGATAGATATTTTTCTATGTATGTATATATTTACAAAAAAAAAAAAATGGTAGCACTCCGGGAGTGCCGGCAGAAGTGAAAACTTCAATATTAACGTTGTGTTTTCACTTTTAAGTTTTCACTTCAAAAATATAACCACAGTCGTGATTGTGTCATGTCATTGTGTCACATTCGCGCAAGCGAAGACAACGAAGACACACTGACACAGACACATTCGCGCAAGCGCGAATGTGTCTGTGTCATTGTGATTGTCGTGATTGTTGTGATTGTCATGTCGCCACGTCATCGTCACGTCATGTCGCCACAACACTATTTAATTGTTTGAGTCATACGTCGCGTGACCGCAAGTGTGTTCTTTTGTCGTCTCTTGTTTTACGAGCAATGTATAAAAATTAAATAAGATCTTACGCTTTTTCGACGTCACGTGACCCTGACGCGAGTTTGAAAGTTTTTACCCACCCAGCGCCGCTAAAGAAGTTTTCACTTCAAAAATATTATATCAGCAGTCTACATATAATAGTCCCATAGTACAAGCTTTGCTTAGTTTGGGACTAGTATGATGTGTGAAATGTCCGTGAATCACACATTGTCTCACAAGGCACGTCCCTTAGTATAAAATACCCATAATTAGTTAAAATAGCCGATCTGTTAAATAAACTTCAAAAGTTTCAAAGAAAAGTGATAAAAATCTTATCGTAAGTATTAAAGTTACTCGGATAGAAAACTTGGATTACGGAAATTTTACATTTTCGTTATCCGATACCTACTATATACTAGATATTGTTCGACCCTTATGAGCATTGCAAAGGAGAATGGGCAATCTCTATAGATAAACGGACTAAAAAAAAAATCTTCTCTCAGCGTTGCCGCATAGTACATTGTGTAATGTATTATGTTTTATGTAATGTAGTATAATGCGAAAGTCCGCCTGCGACGCGGAGGTTGCGGGTTCGATTCCCGCCTTGGGATAAATGTTTGTACGATCTGGAAAAAAATATTCCGGGAGTTCTGGGTATTTTATATGTATAATAAAAAATATCTATCTATGTAATGTATTAAGTATGTCAGTCTTCTAGTACATAACACAAGCTCTGCGTAGCTTAGGGCTATATGATGTTGTGTGGATTGTCCAGCATTATTTATTTATTATTTTATTTCATCTGTTATCAGGAATAGCTGACCGGATATCGATATCGTTCAATCACGGAAAAAGAAAAAACGATCTATCAAAAAGCCCGCCATTGCTTTCGTGTTTGGTTATCTGTGATTGTCTTTTTGTGAAATATATTTGAGCCTTACATACAAATCAAAGTCAAATATTTCTTTATTCAATAAAATCACGCGGATCATTTAGAATCGTCTTACATACTAGGTGATTCTAGGTGCCAGTTCCACGCGACCAGAGCCTAGAAGAACGGGCAACAAACTTAAAAAAAGAAAACTTAAAATAAGTAGATAATTCTAAACAAATATAGCTTGACAATCGTCACAGCTCAGTTGGTAGCTTCTATCGCGGGCCTTGAGCGTGGACACCGAATCCAGAAATTCCGTAACAAAATAACCTAAAACTAATAATAGCGTAATCCAGCAAAAAATGCTATGCAATAGCTTTACCGCGGCAGTCCCCGAGTGCCACACGTCTTTTCCTAGGTTTCCTTCTTGTGCGAATCCGACTCGAACTTGACCTGAGGGCCTAGTACGAGTTTTGCACATGAATACGGACGTATCGCCTTCGTATCTCAAGCTATTTTGTTTGGAAATCCAAGCTTCTCCAGAAATCTGCTAGAGGCGCTGTACTTGGGGTACAGTTTTATTATAACAAAAACAACACAAAAACTTCCGTTTTAAGTCGCTCCGAAAACAAGAGATTATGTTTACCTAATTCTTTTGGCTTAATTTATTCAACAGCCATAATTTTTATCAACATAATAAATTCTGGGACATTTTATTATTACGACGTCCCAAAGAATAATGGCTCCGGATTCCAATGAATAAAATAAATATTATTAACGATTTTCATGTTTTGAGTCATACGAGTGTCTTTATTTTCTTCATAAGAAACTTCCGGTTTCATAAGTTGGAAATTCGAAAAAATAAAAAAGCAACAAAGTTCCTATTGATTTCTTTATTTTGTGTATTATTTTATAATTAATGAGTGAGTATATTTCCGGTGTAAAAATAAAACTATATAATAAAACTATATATATAAAACTATATAATAAGTATAAAATAGGTTCCTATTTTTATTTTTCAGATTTTGGAGTATGAATGATAACTGAATTAGGTATAGGTACTTACACTAAATTCTTTACACACAAGTCAAAATAACTAATATCAAAAATAGTTCATTTATACGCTAGAATGATATTCAACAATCGTGTTACTTAATAAAAAAACGCTCCAGCACAATATCACCTTTCACAGAAGATCTAGAAAAAATCGTGATAATAATATTCAAGGTTTAAGATACTTTATTCCCAAAAAGACATAAACAGCCACTTACATGAGAACAATACAAACTTATGCTATTGTGTAAACACAAATTATTTGTTAGTAGTTGTCGTTCTTAGGTTATGTTAGTAGAAATATATTATGAATGGTCTTGTACAAATTGGCCTAGCATGAATTTAAATTTTCCGAGTGTTTTGGCTTGTTTTATAATTGCGGGTAGTTTATTATAAAGCTGTGCGCCTTCGTAGGTAATCATTTTTTTGCCGATGTTTGTTCGAATAGGATATTCGTATATTTTATTAATAAAGTATTTAATTTATTATTTTAGTACGCATTATGATTATTCTCGATGACTTCCGGCCAACAATCAAGCATTCTTTTCAACTTTTCAAATATAAATTCGAATTGAAATTCAAGTCATGTCAACGTCCGTTTGATTACAATAGTGTTGGATTTTCAAAAGTTTGCAGACGTATAAAACTAGACCCACGAACCACGTGATTGGTTCACATTTAAAATTCTTTTCAGCCATTTTATTTTATGTCCTTATCCGTTGTTACAGTTTTATAGTCGTTTTATATTTATTTATGTTATATAGCGGGCTGTTCAATCAACGAGAGAGTTTCCTTGTGAGGATTGGGGATATTGGCGCCTTTCTGTACCCCAGTAAGGTACCCCAAGTACGAGTTTGTGCACACGGATCGTAGAGACGCAATCGCCGAGCGCCACCGATTTTTTATAGTAAACAAAACAAAACTAACAATGACAAAATAAATGAGACAGGTAATAAAGGTAGGTATAGTGCGCGTCATAGAAAAAGAACGCTGGCGGTAAAGCTGCGCAGTATACGATTTTCGGGTGCATTTGGTGGCATGAGGTGCGGCGCGGGGCGGAGCCCTACATCTTACGAAGCCGCTAGTGAAAGACTGGTTCAAAACTCAAACAACACGATAGTACTTTCGTGCGCGGTTGTACCCATGCGAAACACACCCCCCCCCCAGCCCGCTGATTTTCAGCGTTCTTTTTATATGACGCGCACTTTTTTGAAGTGAAAACTTCTTTAGCGGCGCTGGGTGGGTAAAACTTTCAAACTCGCGTCAGGGTCACGTGACGTCGAAAAAGCGTAAGATCTTATTTAATTTTTATACATTGCTCGTAAAACAAGAGACGACAAAAGAACACACTTGCGGTCACGCGACGTATGACTCAAACAATTAAATAGTGTTGTGTCTGTGTCTTCGTTGTCTTCGTTGTGTCATTGTGATTGTCATTGTCATTATGACGACTGTGGTTATATTTTTGAAGTGAAAACTTAAAAGTGAAAACACAACGTTAATATTGAAGTTTTCACTTCTGCCGGCACTCCCGGAGTGCTACCATTTTTTTTTATACATAGTAAGCTGGTAAGTGTTTATGTGTTACAGCAGCAAAAGGGTTTCGACTCAGCTTATGCCAGCGTAGGCAGCTAGGCGCCGTTATTCTGCCGAGACTATCAGCCAATAGACCTTGTGAAAATTATGTGTAGTGTTAATGATATGCGAGTATTAAGGTGTGAAGAAGTATTGTGTCTGAAGAGTTCTTCTTCTAAAGGATTTTTAAAGAAGCTTGGATTTCCACACAAAATCGGTGGCGCTCGGCGATCGCGTCTCTACGATCCGTGTGCACAAACTCGTACTTGGGGTACAGATGGAGTTTCTGCATTTATTTCAATTCGCTTATTGAAGGATTTGCGTGTGTGTTACTACGCGCTTAAATAATACCTACTTACTTAGCAACCGAAGCGGGCGGTCGCATAGCTCTGTCTCGCTCTAACAGGCTTTAATCTACAAGTGTGACAAGGATGGAATAACGGCATCACTCTAAGCATTCATATTTGAAAAGTAACTAACAAGCTACGTTGAAAATATGCTATTTTTTCACTTTGACAGTTGACAAAGTAAACAGTACCTCTACAATGAGTTGTCACAGTAAAATCGCCTGACTTTACTACAATAGTTACGTCAATATTAGTATTACGAATTTTAGTACCCAACTATCCGCTAGAGGCGCTGTACAAATCTTCATACATTTTTTTAACTACAGACGCTAGCGAGTATAGATTGTATAAACTCATGGTAGAGCTACTGAAGTCTAGAAAGTAAACAGAGCACACAATATAAATGTAGATGACACTGACAGTTCAAACGTCATGTATTGAGGCGCGAAAATTTAAAAAAAGCTGAATGAGTACACAAAAAAAAAACAATCTAGTTCCCATAGAAAAAGCATTGCTTAGTGAGGGACTAGAGTGTGATGTGTGAAATGTTTTATTTATCTATCTAAATGTCCTTGAATATTTATTTTATTTATATAACTACGTGTACGCTATACTATGTGTACGCTAAGTAAGTATAGGTAAACTATCGGTCTATCTTATAAAAAGCAGACTTGATGTATTGATTACCATAAGAAGTCATTAAAGTCAACGCTAACTTTTTATAAGATAGGGGTACTTATATAACTATTTTAAGGAATTTTATACTTGATCCCGTGAGTTTCGGTTTCGGTGGAAACTGAAGCCACGGCCGAACTTTCGGTTTCGGTTTCGGCCGGACCCTAGTAGGTACAACGCTTTTGTACGTATTTTTGTTTCAATTCGTTCAATTTGAACACGAAACCATTTGATCTTATTTGCTAAAGGCCAGTGTCAGCTGATCCGTGAACGAAGCGATTTCTCAGAATGGGTGTTAGTTCAACCCGATATACCAAGTCATTATGACGACCGATGTGGCGCGGCGGGCGAAGGTCCGCCTGCGACGCGGAGGTTGCGGGTTCGATTCCCGCCTTTGGATAAATGTTTGTACGAACCTGCAAATTTCTGGAAAGTTCTGGGTATTTTATGTATAATAAAAAATATCTATCTATGTAATGTATTGTATTAAGTATGTCAGTCTTCTAGTACCCATAACACAAGCTCTGCTTAGCTTGGGGCTAGATGATGTTGTGTGGATTGTCCAGCATTATTATATAGTACATATAGTAAAAACTCATGGTAGAGCTACCTGTCTCTTCTCTGTTGGTCTGTTAATCAAATAGACAACTTTTGACAACACGATTGTTTTGTACCTCGCGCTTTCCCGCCCATATTTACTTCATACCAGAAGCAGAAGGCTCAGGCCATTCTTTTCTTTTTTTCTGGCTCGCACACATTGTGTATTTGCCATTTTGAAAGTCTCAGACCATTTTTAGTCTATGGCCACAATAAAAAATTGAATTCCATTTAAGCATTTTTTTTTCTGGCTCGCACACATTGTCTATTTGCCATATTGCAAGTCCATATTTAGTCTATGGTAACAAAATTCTAATTCCATTTTAAAAAGTTATTTCTTCTAAAGCTATGTGCACAATAGCTTGAATCCTTTTGACGCGTTTTAATCGTCTGTTATCTTTTTCCAACGCTTTTATATATACTCGTAAGTAGTCAGCGTTTTCATCTTTGTAACAAGCGTACTCCATCAAAGGAAAATGTAAGAAGCATCTACAACAACCTATACATATTAAATCGTGGAAGGCGTGATGGTTTATCTTGTGAGCGTTTATTGACGCAAGTGTGTACGTACCTTTAGAATATTTTCTTTTTTATTAAAATTATTTTGTGCCAGCAACTAAAAAAAGGTTTTGCTCATATTTAAAAAATGAATGTATGTAATTATGTATCTTTACAGAATATTTTTTTATTGAAATCATTTTGTGCCAGCATCTATAGGGTTTCACTCACTTTCCAAAAAAATAATCCTTGATGATAAATGAGATTTTAAATAGAAACTCTTTAGAATAATTTACAAAAATAGATTTTAAAATAAAGTGCATTCGTTATAAAGTTATAAAAGATTAGATTTGATCAACATTCTATGTATGTATTTACAATTGTAAATATGTATTCTATCAGCAATCTAGTTCCCGTAGTATCAGCTTTGCTTAATTTAGGACTAGAGTGTGATGTGTGCCTATATCTAAGTAGATATTTATTATCTTTTTAAATATAAGTAGGTGAAGTCGCTTCGCTCGTAGTTGATACAGAAAGCTAACGAAGGAGTGTTGATGTTATTTCATAAATAAAAACAATGTCAGCCATTTTGTTTTCGCTCGTGTTGCTATTATTTTTAATGCTTAAAAGTTACGTTAGCACGTGTAGTTATTTTTAATTGATAGGTCACAGCTCAGTTGGTAGTAGCTCTGCCTTTCATGCTGTGGGTCGTAGGTTTGATTCCAAGGACAAACATTTGTGTGATGGTAAACTGATATATTTACAACTACATACATTATTTATAATTGTATTAAGAATTAATACTGAGATTGGGAAATAAATAAAGTGAATAAAAATATTTTTTCCTATTTTGTTTTTTTATAGAGACCTCTGGTTCCGCTGGTTTTTTTTTCATACTATATTTACAGAGTAGGTAATATTCTTTTAATATTTGACTTTACTTACTTAAGTATATACATATATAAGTATTGGTGTATTTTAGTAAATATAGATAGATAGATAGATAACAACTTTATTGTACCTACACACAAATTAGAAAAATACAATGCAGAAAACAAAAATTTTACACAGAACTTATAAGCACAATGGGCGGCCTTATCGCTAAAAGCGATCACTTCCAGACAACCTTTGGATGGACAGTTATTTACTATTTCTTTGTCAAATTAAGTGAGTAACTAAAATCTATAGATTTTGTAAATAACATTCAAGTTTTTCAAGATCGCTGTGTACATAATTTATAATCTCATTTACCAAGAAAAGGACCAGTGTGGTAAAAAATGTTACAGTTTCGCCTAATAATAAACAAACAAACAAATAAGGCGGTTGTTTGTCTAACCTTTTGTTTTAACAAAACTACGACCGTATAAAAAACATTTAATACATATTCTTGTTATAGTTCCCATAGTATAAGCTGATTTACTTAAGTATAGGCGACTAAGAAATTGGTTTACCACTCTAAGGCTGAATATCATTTGCACGTACAAAACATCAAGGGCTATTTTTGCTTGACAGATTAATAACTGTTACGTCAGAATCTGTCAATCTGTAATCCTTAGCGAATAATTATGTTACTGGGAGATGTCATCAAAAGTGGTAAACCAATTTCTTGGTCGCCTATACTTAATAAATCATTAAATAATATTAATCACTTACAGCACGCTTCAATCAGATTTTTTCTTAGAAAGTAAGTACTTACCTTAAATAGGAATAATTTTTTTTAACCTATACACCCACTGCTGGGCAAAGATCTCCCCCAAAGCCTTCCACTTATCCTTCCGGTCTTAGGCGATAAAATAAATTAACTTTTATTAACTTTTTATATTTACAATTCTTTAATCACAAACAAACTTATACATTACATATATTATATATGTATTATTACAGTTATTTTGATTTACTTCATATTCTCAATAAAACTTAACAATATCTATCAAAATACCAAATCGTATACAAATCAGATAAGCATTTCGAAAGTTATTATAAAACTTTACTTGCTTCGCTCGATAACGTTCGTAAAAACCCGGTTACCGTTTATCAAGAGCTTTAAGCCCAAATACTGAGCTGTACTATAAAAAATTCACAGCCCGGTACACATTTTGTACGGTACAAATAGTATTTAAAACTAGGCTTTAAACACTTTACTATACAGCTGAAATTCCTTTGAAAATCTTTAATCCTACAACCCTACCTTATTTCGCGGAATTAGAGTGTATATTCGCTCAGCAAAATATTTTAATTTGAACCAAAACTCGCACTGGAATTTCGTCTTTATGTCAAGCTGGATAGAGATTAATTTCGTGTGAATAAAATACCTTTAATGTGGGATGTTGAGTTCATTGAACTTAGCCGACATTGAAACAAGAAGGTACTCTCAATCGATGGCAGATTCTGATATTGATATTGTATTGTGTGGGTCGTGGGTTCGATTCCGAGAAAACATATTCTGAGATAATATATTTTTGTTGTGGGTGTTACTATGTATTTACAAAATAACAGTTAAATTCTCAGGTTAAATAGCAGTGATTAAAATAAATAATTTTAATGATAATAAATAAATATTCACGAACATTTCACACATCACACTCTAGTCCTAATCTAAGCAAAGCTTGTACTATGGAAACTAGATTGCTGATAGAATACTTATATACTTTTTTGTAAATACATACATAGTGTAACAACCAGACATAGAACAAATATTTATGTTCATCACACAAACATATGTCTCGGTGGGGATCGAACCCCTGGAATACTTAAATAACTTTCGTTTATCAATCATACTAATAAATCTAACTAAGCCTCTTTCTTGTTAGTGTTTTATGTTATACTTTGTTTGTAGTATTTGTTTCATATATTTAATTTTAATTGAATTTCACAAATTGTTGTTTATATAAATATTATAGCCCTAAGTAATTGATTAAGTTTAAATTCTAAAGTTAAGGCATCACTGAAAACCTTCATCTCAAAACCATCAACTCGAGGTAGAACTTGAGAAGGTCAGATGGCATATTCTGGGGTTATGTGAAGTCCGAAGAGAGGGAGAGGACACCATAACCCTTGAATCAGGCCATCTCATGTACTACCGCGAGGGCGATCTGCGGAGTGTAGCTGGCAAACACTGGATGAGAGGAGCCGAAGACCGGGCTCAGTGGCGCGTCTTGGGAGAGACCTACGTCCAGCAGTGGACTAATATAGGTCGATGATGATGATGATGTATGGATGTATGTATGGATATGTGGTTGTATGTATGTATGTTAGTGCTTGTATGAAATGGATGTGAGTATGGATGTATGGATTTATGCTCTGGATGGGGATCGAACCCACGACTATGGAATACTTATCTAATTTTCGTTTGTAAGTCCTAATATTATAGAAGAGTAAGTTTGTATGAATGAAGTAAGGATGTATGGATGTATGTATGTTTTTATATTACTTTTTCACGATAAACATTCAAAAGTGTAAATTCCCCGTTACTAGCAAATTGACCTAAAAACTAGTTAAAAAAAAAAAACTATTTAAAAACTACGTGAAAAACACGTTGAAAAGAATACATTGTACGTTCATTAATGTAATAATTAAAAATGACGTGGCTAGGCGCGGCCTTATGTTGCAGACTAATTAATAAAAAGGGTATGATTATGCATAAGCTTAGCGAGAGCGATAAGCGAGTGATAAGCGGGAGCGGTTGATATAGAACTACGCTCATCTAATATTTTAGGGAGGAAAGATTTGTAATTTTGTAATAAATTAAAAAAAAGACGTCTGGCACTCGGGGACTGACGCAGTAAAACTATTGCATAGCATTTATGACGCCAGAGTGTTAGGTTATTTTCGTTAGGTTATTTTGTTACGGATGAAAATTCGGTCTCCACGCTCAAGGCCCGCGATAGAGGCTATGCTTAAAAACTGCTGCACCGATTTAAAAAATTCTTTCACCATTAGAAAGCTACATTTCCCCTGAGTAACATAGGCTATATTTATTGATAGAAAAGATTAGGGATCCTTACTAAAACTTTAGTAATCTAACCCAATGTCCACCCCTGCGAAGCCGGAACAGGCCACTTGTCTAAACTAATATTATAAAGAGGAAAGATTTGATTGCTTGTTTGTTTGTTTGCATCGAATAGGCTCCGAAACTACTGGACCGATTTCAAAAATTATTTCACTGTTGTGAAGCTACATTATCTGCGCTGAACATAGGCTATATTATAATGATATTTTTTATATAGAATACCCGTGCGAAGCCGGGACGTACTACGTAATAAATTATAACTCTGCAGGGGTTGACCTTAAGGTCCTCTCGTAGAACAATTTTTTGCAGCTGATGGGCCCATCTAACTCCTAGTTGACTCGACTTTTTGGCCACCCTGTATAGTCAAAGTGTTGTAAAGTACAAGTACGAGTTTGTGCATACACGGATCGTAGAGACGCAATCGCCGAGCGCCACCGATTTTGTATGGAGATCCAAGCTTCTCAAGAAATCTGCTAGGGGCGCTGCTTGGATCTCCATACAAAATCGGTGGCGCTCGGCGATTGCGTCTCTGCGATCCGTGTGCACAAACTCGTACTTGGGGTACAGGTAGTTTTAATTTTCACCCCGCCACCCTTAAATATTTTTAATTAATGTATTCCCTAGATAAAGTGATGTAGGTCATGCTATGTTATAATTGGTAGAATTTATGAGGCCGAGGTTCAGCCGAACCTACTAGAACCCTGCCTGTTTTTAGTACCTAACTTGTGTCTAGTTATTTAGATATTACTAACAAAAATAATATTTAAAAAAAATGGTTGTCTGTAAAGTCAGTTTAAATAAATCACTTTATTTTCTTATCGCTTTCCTCCGAGACGGGGTGCGGACTTTTGACTGACTTTCGTCGCCTTTGTCTTAGGTTGTGCCTTAGCTTTAGCAGGTGCTGTTGGTAACTTCAGTCGGTTTACTGACGATACTGATGATTACTGATAGTTGAACGTGACAACGTCACTTCATGGAACGCCTCAGAACGCCTCAGAACCCCTCATGAGTCATGTTTTTTCGTGCGTGCAGCCGGCTCTATCGAATTATAAGACGTTCCCACGTCAAAATATGACTTATATTACTTCGACAAAGTTTATATACCAAAACCCGACTACATATAAAACCACACCGGTATCTAAACTAATCTAAACTAATATTATAAAGAGGAAAGATTTGTTTGTTTGTTTGTTTGCATCGAATAGGCTCCGAAACTACTGGACCGATTTCAAAAATTCTTTTACTGTTGTGAAGCTACATTATCTGCGCTGAACATAGGCTATATTATAATGATATTTTTTTATAGGCTACCCGTGCGAAGCCGGGGCGTACTACTCGTTATTTATAAAAATATATATATACATATTCACGGATATTTCAAAGCAAAGCTTGTACTATTAGATCCAGGCTCGATAGGTTTTAAAACCAAAGAAATTAATAGTAGGATGAAACCCATTAGAAAAGGAAGAGAATATTATAAAAACATAAGGAAAAATAATTTACGGGCGATCTGGGTTCGGGAAGGGGATGGGGTGAGCTTTTAAGGGTAAAAAACGCTTTTTCTCGATTTCCGGCAAAACTAAAAGTCCTATGGAAAAGAGTCAAATGGCAAAGTTGTAGGTAATTATAAGATCTAAAACTTTTGTATACACACTTTTTTCACATAACTTCAAGATGTATGTGAAAAGTTCAAAAAACCGAGTTTATGGTTTTTTATTAATATCTTTTACAAACAATTATATTTTTTCACTAAATTTGGTGAAAACTTACCTCTTTGTGTCCCAAATACGCTGTAATTTATTCGATAAGAAATATATATTTTTTTCACCTTATTTTGATTAAATATCGAAAAAAAACCTTATTATTAATTATGGGAACTAGATTGCTGATAGAATACTTGTTAACATTTTTTTTGTTAATACATACATAGAATACATAGAACAAATATGTATGTAATATTTGTTTATTTCGTTTATGGTTTAGTTATATTAAATCATATGATATCACATGATTATCCCTATTCGCTATCGCCGGAATGCACATATCCTGTCCCTCCTTTATAATATTCTTTTCAATCCCTCCTACCCATCTTATCTAAAAGAGCGCTTTGAATTTCTACATCAGGCAAATGATGTTTACAACCACTACATTTCCTTATCTTCTCAATAGGTTTATTATAATTTCCTCTTTTATAGTATTTATTTATTTTATGTATTATTATATGTAAGTATGTATATTATCTATGAATTGTATGTATTTGTGTAGTAATTATTTACTAGCTATTTTTATAACGTAAGTACTTCATAAAACTTTGTACACCGCCGTCTTATAATAATTCTAATTTCCTGTCCATCCAAAGGTTGCCTGGAAGAGATCGCTTTTAGCGATAAGGCCGCCCATTGTGCTGTTAATTTATTGTTTCTAGTGTGTAAAATCCTTTTCTGTGTACAATAAAGTTTTTATCTATCTATCTATCTATTATCATTAATGCTATTATTATGACGTAATGGTGTAGTAAAATTTAATATCTCGACATTATTATACTATAATTATTATAGTTATTACCTGTGGGGAACCTATTTATATCTTATGACGAGCGATGTGGCGCGGCGGGCGAAGGTCCGCCTGCGACGCGGAGGTTGCGGGTTCGATTCCTGCCTTGGGATAAATGTTAGTACGATCTGCAAATATTTATTCTGGGTGTTCTGGGTATTTTATATGTATAATAAAACATATCTATCTATGTAATGTATTGTACTATTAAGTATGTCAGTCTTCTAGTACCCATTACACAAGCTCTGCTTAGCTTGGGGCTAGATGATGTTGTGTGGATTGTCCAGCATTATTTATTATTTATTTATTATTATTTACATCCACCCATACAAACTTATGCGTTTATAATATTAGTAAGATTTTAAAATATATCTAAAACAAATATAAATCGTCCGCATACAACTAAAGTAGCATAACTCAACTTTATCAAAAAACTTTATCGTGAATTATACACATATAAAACAGGAAGCCTTGTCTGTTTACAGCCGGTACATAAAGTCATCATTCATATTTACCTCTGCAATAAAAACACCGTAAAATTGTTATAGCATTTAACGTGAATAGATGTTTAAGCTTGTTGATTTTTGTGACTAAAGTCAAAGTCAAAATTGCTTTATTTAAAATCACAAGGATCATTTAGAATCGTCTTACATACTAGGTGATTCTAGGTGCCAGTTCCACGCGACCAGCCTAGAAGAACGGGCAAGAAACTTACTCACAATTTTTTCAACTTCTCATTTACTACTTCTATTATGATTTACTTTGGCGTTAAGTTTCTCTTGATTTAAGTTCACTCAGTGTATAAGTGATAAAAATCAAAGTCACTTTTTTATCCAAACTTTTTAGGCTTTATTCGGACTAATTAGCAGATGGTTTATGTGAAGCTTGCTTATATTCTGTCTCCTGGCTCTAACTTTTACGCGGAACAGAGTTCGCCGGGTCAGCTAGTATAGGTATATGAATTTATATTTATTTATGAGTAACTTGGCCGTATGTGCGTAGTTTTTATGAAATATTTATGTTCACACATCACACTCTAGTCCCAGACTAAACAAAGCTTGTACCATGGGAGCTCTTACACCCAGACACAATACAAATATTTATGTTCATCACACAAACATTTGCTCTGGGTGGGAATTAATCCACAACCCAAAGCGTGGAATGCAGAGCTACTACCAACTAAGCTGTGACACCTGTCAAAAAATTTAAGTGCATATAAAAAATACTGGGTACAAAGTGTCTTACGCTGTAAACTCACATTTTCCGCTATCTCAGTGTGACAGTGAGACATGTTGTTATATTTATCTTCTTTATTTATTTAAAAACGGCCCTAAAAATACCAGCCATTTTATATTTGTGTCACTTGTTATCTACTTTTAAAAACAGTTATTAACTGTTTTTATAGAAATAGTAAGTTTGATAGATAACTCCTAACCCCCTAAGTTTTTGAAATCTGACGAGCGTGATATAATCATATTTTTTTTTGAATAAAAACTTATTCGGCGAAGATGCAGTCATTTTGTTTCCATTTTTTGGATTAGTATAAGTTACGCTAGCAAATTAAGTCAATACAATATTACTCACTAGCCCATGTTGTGGCTAGAAAGTAATTATATTAGGAATTAATTATTTATTTAGTTATTAATTGAATTAATAATTAAAATGAATGATTCTTGTTCATTGCTGTTTCCGATTTGATTTTTCTTCTGATGTATACATACGCCCACTGAAATATCAACCGCAAAATAGACTTAAGATCATTTCGGTCACATTATCCCATTAGTTGCTTCTTAAAACCAACTTCTGCTTGCGTATCAATTTTGTTCGTAAACTTCTTCAAAACGTCACTTCAATCTGACATCTGTCATCTTCCATCCGTCATCCTTATATCTATGACTCACCAAGTTTGTTATTCAAATGGTGCTGGTGATGATGCTGCTGCGGTATTTGCTGCATCAGTGCTGGGTGCGGCAGTTGCAGCAATTTCGGTTCTAGTTTTGTTGCAGCTGCGACTGGGATCGGCCCAGCGTTGGTCATAGTCGTCATTGTCGACGCTGGCATCATGAGTGTTGACATCGTAAGCATTTTGGATCACTTTCACTTTATAACTCGGCACAGAATTAGCACTTCATATTGTTAATATTTAATTTTAATTAATAAATGACACTAGATTTATTTTGCGCGTTTTTTTGGTTTTTTAGGTTATGATGGTTGTTTTCTTGCGGACGATATATAAACTACTTTTTTGTGGTTTTTAATTACATACTTATTTTAAAGTTTATTCAATTAATGAATAATATTACATCTACGTTAACTAAGACTGAAAGAGAAAATATTATTATGTTTATTTAAATCTCGTTTCCTTGTCCTTTGTCAAAGATTAAAAAAACAAGATTTATTTAATTAATCTTTGATGAGGGCAACACTGGCCATTAATGACGGCTTAACAGGCTTTATAATTTAATATTTAATGTAATTTTATTTAGGGATGGCACTTTTTTTTATTTATCAAATTTTTTATAAGATTTGTGGCCTTTTTGACTTATTTCAGAAAAAGTAGGTTTGAATCATTGTTCGTGTTAAATCTTAAATGCTTTGTGTTATGGTAATATATAGTTTTCAGTACATAATTAAATATTTCTACTATAACACTATTTACAAAATGTACATAGGTATATATAAATACATAAGAAACAGTTGAGCTATCTACAGACCGTTGCAATCTATAGATAGCTCAACTGAACCAAATATTTCTACATAACTTAGATAAAGAAACATCACAGGTCACTTGGCGTAGCTTTGCTTTCCATGCTGTGGGTCGTGGGTTCTATACTCATCGAGAATAAACATTTGTGTGATTAAACATTGACGCTGGTTCTCTGTCTAGACATTTTCTAGACATTTATAAAAAATAACTTAATAAGTATAATATTATCGTAACGTGTTATAAGGGCAGGGGAATGATGATGATGATGATGAAGTAAGTATATTATCAGCAAGTTAGTTCCCATAGTACAAGCTTTGCTTACTTTAGGACTAAGTGTGATGTGTGAAATGTACATATTTAATAAAAACTACTACTACGGCCAAGTTACTCATAAATAAATATAAATTCATATACACACTGCGTGAACTTAAATCAGGAGGAAACTTAGTGCCAAAGTGAATCATAGTACACTCAGCGGGTATTGTTATGGCACATTGAGAAAGATATACAGTAGTCAAAAGAAGAAGTAGTCAGAAGTGAGTTTCAGCTAGTAGGGCCCAGCGTATCAGCATTGCTATTCAGCGCGGCAGTGCAACCAGTATCTTGTACGCGACGATTGGTACTGATTTGGATCAGTCGAGCTATCTATAGATCGTTTGCAACGGTGTGATAGCTCAACTGTTTCTTATGTATTTTATTTATGTACATTTTGTAAATACTGTAATAGTCGTAAGTTTGTTTGTGAATAAAGTTTTTTAAGACATAGTTGATATTAACCTATCTGAATTATATTTTCACCGCAAAAGTACTATCAAATCTATTAAACATTCAAAAAATTATTGATACACCAGGAAAATATATTTTTTTGTTTATTTTGTATTTCGATCGAATAACTAAGGTTTATAATGTGTAAGTATCTTATTATTTAAACTGGGTGTTTCTATATATGTTTTTCAAAAAAGGTAATTCCCATAGCTTTGCTTAGTTTGGGACTAGCGTGTGATGTGAGAAATGTCCGTGAATATTTATTTATTTATTCAAACCCAAAATCAGCAAAATCCGCCAGCTGTTCTCGAGTTTGAACAAGACAAACGGACAGCAATCCATTTAAAAAAAAATAAAGATATTTATGATATGCCATGGCAATAGCCGCGCACTGTAAACAGAATAGTTGCTATACTTAGCCAGTGGGGTTCTAAGTGCTTTTTGCAGTCCTACTTACTGACTATATAATAAAATTATATCGGAGCGCTAGTGGGGAAATGTACTATGTCATAATATTCAGTTTTTGAGAAGTGTGATAAAACTTTTTTTTGTTAGAAAAATGTTCGTTTATTCGTGGTTTTGCGGAGTGATTAAAAATACTGTTATAAAAAGTTTTTTTTAATAGGTAAGTAAGTAATTAAAAACAGTTTTTGAAAGTTTTTTTGATAAGAGTTTTTAAAGAAGAAGAAAATTAAAAAATACACTTAATGTTTTTGTTGATTATGTTTTACAGCTCGGTCAGTTGCAGGTTCAATTCCCATTAAAACAAACCACACCTACCTACATGTATTGAGAAACGAATATTATTTGAAAATCTCTATCAAGTACTTATATCAAAAGAATGTAGTTTTTTTTAAATTTACTAATAAAACATATAAGGTAAAGGGATAATTTACAAATATTCTACTAATATTATAATAAGTTAAGTTAAGTTAAGTTTAGTTTAAGTTTAAGTTTGTACGAATGGATGTTCGTGTGTGTGTTTGTTAGTCTTTCACGCAAAAACTTAAATAGATTTTAATGTGAATCTGAAACTTTACAATAATGTATGTATAGGCGACCAAGAAATTGGTTTACCACTTTTGATGACATCTCCCAGTAACATAATTATTCGCTAAGGATTACAGATTGACAGATTCTGACGTAGCAGTTATTAATCTGTCAAGCGAAAATAGCCCTTGATTTTTTGTACGTGCAAATGATATTCAGTCTTAGAGTGGTAAACCAATTTCATTGTCGCCTATACTTTATACATCAGGCTATGTAATTTACAAACATTTTGTACGAATTTTCAAAAACATATCGATAGCAAGACGAAGCGACACCAACTAGTCCCAGGTCACCTAGAATCACCTAGTATGTAAGACGATTGTAATTTATTGTGATTTATTGAATAAAGTATTTTTGACTTTGCCCCAATATTCTAGGCTCTGGTCGCGTGGAACTGGCACAGAATTACCTAGTATATAAGACGATTCTAAATGATCCTTGTGATTTATTGAATAAAGTATTTTTAGACTTTACCCCAATATAAAAAAAAATCGCAGGGTTCTACAAATTGTAGCGAAAAGTGTTATATAAAAAAACCCCGCAGGTAAATTCTCTGCAAATTGTAGCGTAAAATATAAAAATAGACGCGCGTATGTGAGTGATTTTTCCGAAACTAATGAGCGATCGCGACCGTGCACGCTTCGCGCGTTTTGAAACTGGGTCATAGTGTAGTGACTTTTGTATCTGACTACCGATATGCGATTCATCTATACTAATATTATAAAGAGGTAAAGTTTGTGTATTTGTTAAATTGTCAGGGGTAATCTCGAGATCTACTGAACTATAAAAAATATTTCACCAATAGAAAGCCATGTGGTTATATAAAAAACCGAAAAATAAAAAGGCGTTTACGTGGTAGTCCGTTTTGCAAAGTCAATCGGAGAAAAAACTGTCGAATTATGCCCAACGAAGTGGGCACGGGTCAGCTAGTCATCTTTAGAAAACTATCTATAATCTTACCTATTTCAGTGCATAAGTTTGAGATTTAAAACAAATATTACTTAAAAAGTACTTGTCCAATCTTCATGAAAATATGTGACCTCTGTATATCCTACCGATCAAGGAAAGAATCTTCAAAATCAGTTCATTACAGAGAAGTCTTTTAAGCTATAAAGACCGTATCCAGCAATTCCGTAACGAAATAACCTAACATTGCGCATGCGTGCCTAACATAGCGTCCCCGAGTGCCACCAGTCTTTTTTTTTTGTGTGTTAGTGTGTACCGGCTTGAAGCGTGTATAGGTTCTTATCGATATATCGATAAACAATATCGATATTTGTTGCACAACTCTACTTTCATGTTTCAGACCAGCTTTTAAGTAATGAAAAATTGTAAATTTTTTGTGACACAAGTATTTAAAATGATGAAATCTCGATGGCTCTTAAAACTGTTAAAAATGTGAAGTTTAAATCATTTGATTGATTGAAAACAGTTTTTGTAGCTTGTGGAATTGCCCACCTGATGTAAAATAAATAAATAAATAATGCTGGACAATCCACACAACATCATCTAGCCCCAAGCTAAGCAGAGCTTGTGTTATGTGCTAGAAGACTGACATACTTAATACAATACATTACATAGATAGATATTTTTTATTATACATATAAAATACCCAGAACACCTGGAATAAATATTTGCAGATCCTAAATTATCCCAAGGCGGGAATCGAACCCGCAACCGTCGCGTCGCAGGCGGACCTTCGCCCGCCGCGCCACATCGGTCGTCAAAATTAGTAACTTCTACTTATAGTACGAGATCCGGCTGCAGGATTACTGCGCTCATCTGTTTTTTGCTGAAAACCGATTTTTTATGTATATTTATAATTAGGAGAATATATATTTATCAGGTTGCCTAGCAAAATTTGGCCGCCAGTATGTTTAATTAAATTATTTTTAATTGTTTTTTGAGAAAAAATAACGTTCACTTGTTTTTTAAATAAAATAACGTCTACGTAATGGCAATTTATATGAAGATTCAAAAAAATCACGGTTGCCGTTGCGCACTTGGCCGTACCTCTTCGCAGCCAGCAGTAAACCGTATGATTTCGATATATTTATACGTGCATAACGTTTATTTATTAATTGTATATCAAATTAAATCAAATTTTTTTCTATTTTTTATCATATTTGTTTGCTTAATAAAATCTACCCCCAAATAAGGGTTGCTGATTTTTTTGAATTATCATATTAATTGCCATGATGTAGAAGTTATTTGATTTAAAAAACAAGTGAACGATATTTTTCCAAAAAAATAATTAAAAATAATTTAATTAAACATACTGGCGGCCAAATTTTGCTAGGCAACCTGATAAATATATATTCTCCTAATTATAAATATACATAAAAATTCGGTTTTCAGCAAAAAACAGATGAGCGCAGTAATCCTGCAGCCGGATCTTAGACTATTAGAACAATGCATACAGATGAAGAAGCAATGTATACGTTACAGGACACTAGGTAAATGTATTTGTAAAAATAATTTAACAAAATAATTTTACCATTTTACCTTGTATAATAGAAAAAAACGTGTGTATTGCATAGCATTTTTTGCCGCCGGTCGGAGTGTTAGGTTATTTCGTTACGGAATTTCTGGATTCGGTCTCCACGCTCAAGGCCCGCGTTAGAAGCTTAATACGGCTAACAACAGTGTCGTTACAACTTTTGGTCTTACTTGACACTGACAAAATTGATTGTCATATACATATTTAACGAGAATTAAACTTGACAGTGACAGTAAAGACACTGACAGAATTGCCTGTCATGCCTGTCATTGTGACGTGCACAGACCATAAAAGAGGAAGTTTTCTATATCCATATCGCCGAGAATAATGAAAAACAAACAATTGTAGATTGTTATAACCGACTTGTGTTATTCTACCGTTAAAAATACAAGAATCTTATATTTTTTGGTACTAGTGCCCGTGTTTATGTTTTACAATTGCGATGTTAGGTTGTTTTAGGATGTTTTACAAAGAAAATTATGACAATATTAACATGACCGTTGCCCAGCAGTGGGACAGATTTTATATACTTACATATAGATAAGTTGAGCTATCTATAGATCGTTTGCAACGGTCTGTAGGTAGTACAACTGTTTCTTATGTATTTTATATGTATTTTGTAAATACTGTAATACTTGTTAGTTTGTGAATAAAAATAGTTTATATTTTATGACATACCTATATTGCATAAAAGTAAAATTAAATTAAATTTAAAATTTGGGTATTCCTAATTTTTTAAAATTTCACATAATTCAAAATATCCGATGGCTGTTTTATACTTTCTTGCCCGGAAGAAATCGCTATCAGCGATAAGGCCGGCCATTGTACTATTTTAAGTTAGTTCTAAGATGAAGTATTTTCCGTTGTGCAATAAAATGTTATCTATCTATGTATCTTTTATATTACATATAGATATGAAATAAGTGAGGAGTGCAAGATTAGCGTGGTATGGACATGTTATGAGGAGGGATGAAAATCATATTACGAAGAAAGTTATGAATGTGAGCGTGGCTTTGTATGCAAGTAGAGGAAGGCCGAAAAAGAAGTGGCTGGATTGTGTGAAAGAGGATATGAATGTGAAAGGAGTGGACTCGGTAATGACGAATGATAGGAGTGAGTGGAAGAAAAATACATGTTGTGCCGACCACACTTAACGTGGGATAAGAGCAGGGGAATGATGATGATGATGATAGATATGATATAACGCAAGTTCTGTGATACCTTTACAACGCTGCAACATACCTATGACATCTGTCAAATGTCAGTTTTGACGTGGAATGTCAAGTTGACGTACAGTAATAGTTATTTGCATCCCGAAACGTCCGGGTTTGTTTTTATTACACAACGTAATATATTCTAATGTCGGGAGAATGTTTACTGACGAAGTTTGTTCGTACAGATAGCAGAAATATGGCGTCGCAGCTCAGTTGGTAGTAGCTCTGCCTTCCATGGTCGTGGGTTCGATACCCACCCAGAGCAAATGTTTGTGTGATGAACGTAAATATTTGTTCTGTGTTTGGATGTTACTATTAATTCTATGTTCTTATGTATTTAAAAAAAAAACATTTAAACCAATTTTAATGACTCTGTTATTGAACGAAGTTTCTTAACACGCGTTGCAAAAGAGGGTTTGACGGAAAAATCAAGACCAAAGTTGTAACGACACTTTTTGCTATGATTTGACACGGAAGGTTATGGGTTCGATTCCCGCCTTGAGATAAATGTTTGTACGATATTTATTCCAGGTGTTCTGGGTATTTTATATGTACCTACTTAAAATAAAAATATCTATCTATGTAATGTGTTGTATTAAGTATGTCAGTCTTCTAGTACATAACACAAGCTCTGCTTAGCTTGGGGCTAGATGATGATGTGTGGATTGTCCAGCATTATATATATATTTTTTTATTATAATATAAAAATTGGTACTGACCCCAATAAAATAATATAAAGAACCCTGTTCTTCGAACCGTACACGCCCCTATAAAGGGGTTACTAAGTTAACATAACCCTAAATTCTCGGCGTAGCTACCTGCTACGGCGTAGCGCTACGCCGTAGCTGCCAGCTACGAACATTAAATTATATTTTCGTAGTTAATTGAATTTTATGAATTTTGGAAAATATATTCTGATTTTCCGTACGAGATTTCAGTTTAGGATTTAAATAGGAGTAAATAAAGATGATATAAGTATTTTATGTATATAAAAAAATGACAGGCGTCACAGCTCAGTTGGTAGTAGCTCTGCCTTCCACGCTGTGGATCGTGGGGGTATATGTGTAATAAAAAATATCTATGTAATTGTATTAAGTATGTCAGTCTTTAGTACCCATAACACAAGCTCTGCTTAGCTTGGGGCTAGATGATGTTGTGTGGATTGTCTAGCATTATTTATTTATTTATGTAATTCAACTTTAGCAAGCTTTAAAATACAAACACGAACCTCAAACCTGCGTCAATAGATGGCGTTGTAACATAAAACTCGTTTAAAATTCCGTTTGACCACTTTGTACGCTTTCAAATGCTTTTTTTTCGACCCAGTTGTTTGAATGTATACAGGGTGTTACAAAACTTGTGTAGTATTTCAAAAGGGTTTTAAGCTATTGCATAGCTTCTATCGCGGGCCTTGAGCGTGGAGACTGAATCCAGAAATTCCGTAACGAAAATACCGAACGAAAATAACCTAACACTGCGCATGCGTAATCCAGCAAAAATTATATGCAATAGCTTTACCGCGGCAGTCCCCGAGTGCCAAACGTTTTTATTTTTTTAAGAAAAATATTATTATAAATCTCTTATTTGTAAAAACTTTGTTTACAAAAAAGCTACTACAATTAGTTTGATAATGATACTATAGGTAACTAGTTTTTTTATAATTTAACTTAATTTTTAATTTGTACCGTTTTTAACGTTATTTTGTAATTTTGTGACTAAAATAGAGACATTTTATTAAATTTTACGCGTTGCTGGTTTGACCCTTGTTAGGCGAAATTATTTGCCGATAATTTTGTATTATAATGGGATTAGGGATGGGGTAATGATAAACATGATTTATCGATAAGGTAGGAACCAGGCCGTAAGTTTGTTGCCCGTTCGTCTAGGCTCTGGTCGCGTGGAACTGGCACCTAGAATCACCTAGTATGTAAGACGATTCTAAATGATCCGTGTGATTTTATTGAATAAAGAAATATTTGATTTTATATTTTTAAAACTAATGTTTTTTTATATCAGATATGTTTTGATTAAATTTAAAAAATCAGCAAAAAATATGTTTTTTTATACTATAGTATAAGTAAGGGAGTCTCTAATAAATAAAATTATATTAAAGGAATATCTTTTCAATAAAACAGACCGATGTGGCGCGGCGAGCGAAGGTAAGCCTGCGACGTGAAGGTTGCGGGTTCGATTCCCGCCTTGGGATAAATGTTTGTACGATCTGCAAATATTTATTCCGGGTGTTCTGGGTATTTGATATGTATAATAAAAAATATCTATCTATGTAATGTATTGTATTAAGTATGTCAGTCTTCTAGTACCCATAACACAAGCTCTGCTTAGCTTGGGGCTAGATGATGTTGTGTGGATTATCCAGCATTATTTATTTATTTTATTTAAACCAATATTTTAGTAAACCTCTACACAATCAACATGATATTGACTTTCTGATTGGCATAACTTTAAGTTCTATTATAAAAAATCTTTACAATAGTAACTGTCAGTAAAAATCGTGTCGTTATCGTATCGATCAATGCAAAAGCCTAACACCGCTAACTAGGTCCAAGTAAATCGGAATTCTATCGAATCCGTAAATCGCCGCAGTCATGCCTAACTTTGTCTATCGATAAACTTTTAATCGATAAAACTCTCCCAACACTAGTTGCTAATTAGACTAGTTAGTCCGAATCACAAGTTAGGCGTTCCGAGGGCTGGAATAGATCGCTTTTGTTGATAAAACCACCCGTTCTATTAGCGTTGAATTGGAATTTACATAGTTTTATTAAGGTGACGGGTATAGTCAAATGCTTGTTTTTTGGGATGTTTTCTGAAAAAGTGATAGCATGTGGAGTTGTGAAACTTATTATTTCCTATAACACATATCGAACTAGTATTCAAAATGTGTGCTCTTAAAACTAACTTTATTTACAAACAAACTTACGACTATACAGTATTTACAAAATGTACATTGTCATATAAAATACATAAGAAACAGTTGAGCTATCTACAGACCGTTGGAAACGATCTATAGATAGTTCAACTGATCCAAATCAGTACCAATCGGAAGCGTACCCAAAACACTGGCTGCATTGCCGCGCTGAATAGCAATGCTGATACGCTGGGCCAGATACTCACCAGCCCTCAGGTCACGCGTCGCTTCGACTAGACTTGTGCTCTTGGATATAGTTTACTTTTAAGTTTAGTACCCGTCGCCTTAAGTACCTTTTTCATTTTTTTTCTGTTCCTTCTATATTTTTTTTTGTTTAATTTGTAAATTCTTTCTTTAATTAAATTATAATTACTTTGTTTATATGTCTTTTGTTTAACCTTTTATTAATGTATGAACCTATATCTAATGTGTGTGTGTTAAAGCTGCAAAAAATGTCTGTAGAACGGTTTCTCGAACGATGATCAACGAAAAAATCAAATAATTACTATGTGTCAAACTCGAATCAATCGTGATTTGGGTTTCCAGAAACCGGCCGTATGTCTATGTCTATAACTTCAACTTTTACAAAAGATACAATTATTATAATTTATTTTAAAGAAGAATTTATATTATTGAAATGTAGAATAGATAACTTAGTAAGTATTTGAATAGGTTTTCTTTTAGTTCTTTTAGAGTCAAAATTCAGTTTATTTAAGCTGTTTTCTTTGCGGGTAGTGGGTTCGATTCTTACAAATAAAATAATAAATGTTGTGTTATGGCAAAATAATAACTATTCTCATTTATTTTTATTTTAACTAAAAATGTATCTACAAAACAATATCTAAGTAATTTATCAGCCATTTAGTTTTACTTATAGCTAAAGCGCGATTTGTGCAAATGCAAATATTTTATTTTGAACACATTTTTTTCAATTTTATCAAATTCTAACTAGTAGTTAATTTTTATAGAATGTATATAATATTTACTTTTCGATATCGGATTCAATTTTTATAATTTTTCGTAAATAAAATAACTTAATGGAAAATTAAAATCACGTGACCATCAGATACCTAAAATAATCAAAATTTAAACAAAAATGAACTTTAAAAGCATGAGAATAAAGACCTGATTCTTTGATTCCTTTCGCAAAGGTTGGGCAGCAATCTGTAACAAAGAAAAGTAATTTTAGTAATTATAGACAGGCGTCACAGCTTAGTTGGTAGTAGCTCTGCTTTCCATGTAGATCGTGGGTTCGATTTCCACTCAGAGCAAATGTTTGTGTGATGAACATAAATATTTGTTCTGTGTCTGTGTTACTATGTATTCTATGTACTTATGTATTTACAAGAAGTATGTAAGTATTCTATCAGTAATGTAGTTCGTATAGTACAAGCTTTGCTTAGTTTGGGGCTAGAGTGTGATGTGTGAAATATCCATGAATATGTATTATTAAGTATTCTATCAGCAATCTAGTTAGCATAATACAAGCTTTGCTTATTTTGGGGCTAGAGTGTGATGTGTGAAATGTCCGTGAATTTATTTTATTAGAGAACCTATTTAGAAAGCAATGGGTCCCCGGTTAAATGGAACCTATTAAAAAAGCCCATGGCGTTAGGAAGTTGGAATAACTGAGATTAAGCCGGGTCCGATGGGGGTCCGATGGGGTTCGGTTCCCTTTGTGCTCGGCACATTAAGTATTTACAACTCAGTTTGTATGCGAATTCTTGTGTTTGAGTTTCGTAGTTTGGGGCTCTAGTGCTCTCATTTCAAGAAACAATAAAATACAAAAAACTTTGTTTCTTAATGAGATAAAACAAAAAAAAAACTGACTTGATTTTTTAATAATTAGTGTAATTAATTTTGCAAACTGTTGTAATTGTTAGTATATATAAAATAATCGTCATCATCAACCTATATCAGTCCACAGTTAGACGTAGGTCTCTGCAGACGCGCCACTGAGATAGATATTATGAAGGATCAGATAAAAAACGATAGGAACCAGGCCGTAAGTTTGTTGCCCGTTCTTGTAGGCTCTGGTCGCGTGGAACTGGCACCTAGAATCACCTAGTATGTAAGACGATTCTAAATGATCCTTGTGATTTTATTGAATAAAGAAATATTTGATTGATTGATTAATGTAAGTACCCTGAATGTTACAATAATTATATTTTTTTTGTAAATAAGTAGGTACATTTTAAAAATACATGGTAGGTACCTACACAGACACAGAACAAATATCTATGTTCTTGTTCATCACACATTTGCTCTGGATGGCAATCGAACCTACAACCCACATAAAATAATAAATAAATAAATAATGCTGGACAATCCACACAACATCATCTAGCCCCAAGCAGATGAAAGAAGCAGAGCTTGTGTTATGGGTACTAGAAGACTGACATACTTAATACAATACATTACATAGATAGATATACATACATAGAAAGCAGAGCTACTACCAAATGAGCTGTGACGCCTGTCGATATCCAGGGACTTGTCAGTTAAGTTACCTAGAACTATTTAACAAGGTAAAAACTTAAGCGACAAAATTGAACCCACACTTAAGGGCTCTTATGACCCAAACCTGCTCTTAAGTACCTTAAAATAACCCTTCGGAACCTTGTTATGGGGTTATGGCACCTTAAATCATTTTAATCGTCGATTTCCTATAAAAATACCATTTTCTTTATTAACAAACAAACTTCCGACTATTACAGTATTTACAAAATATATAAGAAACAGTTAGTCAAAGTCAAAGTCAAAGATTCTTTGCCTTTGACTTTGTATTGCTTGCAATACATGTTATAATAGATGTCAAATAATAAATAATAATAAATAATGCTGGACAATCCACACAACATCATCTAGCCCCAAGCTAAGCAGAGCTTGTGTTATGGGTACTAGAAGACTGACATACTTAATATAATACATTACATAGATAGATATTTTTTTATTATACATATAATACCCAGAACACCCGGAATAAATATTTGCAGAACATACAAACATTTATCCCAAGGCGGGAATCGAACCCGCAACCTTCTGCGTCGCAGGTGGACCATCGCCCACCGCGCCACATCGGTCGTCGAATGTAAAGTATCAATGTATTCTGCTTATGACTAGGCATGCAATAATAATTTACAATTAATTACAATAATATAAATGTCAATGAGTGAATTTTAAATAATAATAATAACTATTTAAATAAATGTGTGTAAGCATAAGTCAAGTTTATTGTCATTATTAAATTCATCTATTGTATAGTAACATTTATTCAGTAGTAGTTGAGCTATCTACAGACCCTACTGTTGCAAACGATCTATAGATAGCTCAACTGATCCAAATCAGTACCAATCGGAAGATTCACAAGATACTGGCTGCATTGCAGCGCTGAATAGCAATGCTGATACGCTGGGACAGATGTTATTCTGATGTTTAAACTACATAATTGTAAAATTTCATTAAAATCCATTTAATTGTGTTTGCGTCCACGAATAACATACATACTTACATCCAAACAAATTTTCGCGTTCATAATATTAGTAGCATAATTCTACATTATTTTACTTAAGGTAACTCTCGCTCTAGCGTGAAATTCAAATTTTTTAGATTTTTTTTTTTATTGCGGCGGAACTGTTATATCTTTTACTAGTTTATGCTATTTTGCGAACATAAACAATAATTTTTGGTGTAACCCTGTATCAATTTTTGAGATTGGCTCTTTATATTTGCTGGGAAAGTACAAAAACAGTTTTGTACAGTTTCTGCACTTTATGTATCACCTTAAATGTACTTACTTCCGAGGGCTGGTGAGTATCTGGCCCAGCGTATCAGCATTGCTATTCAGCGCGGCAATGCAGCCAGTATCTTGTACGCGGCGATTGCTACTGAATTGGATCAGTTAAACTATCTATAGATCGTTTGCAGCGGTGTGTTACCTCAACTGTTTCTTATGTATTATGTACATTTTGTAAATACTGTAATAATCGTAAGTTTGTGAATAAAATTACCATAAAATATGTTATTCTTTAAATTAGCTAAACACAAGCTTCCAAAACATACATTACTCAGCTATGCTGTTAGTATTTATTGCTATACCCGTCTCCTTCGCACTCGCTACACTGAATACACTTCGACCGTCTTCCCTCTCTGTCCCACCACGCATGCGCAGTTCAACTTTCTTTGTTAGAATCCTATGCAGGATATGAGTAGTATTTCTTTATCGATAATTTTGTTAAATTAATAAAAATATATTTTTAATGATGAAATTACTGCTTTTTCTGACGGTCTATCTTATAAAAGTTAGCGCAGACTTGATGTATTGATTACAATACGTAATGATGACATATAAAGTCAATATTTACTGACTCTTAACCTATTTTATAAGATCTCAATACCTACACAGTTTTGCATTAAATATATTCCTATACTTACTTTTTATAACATAAGAGGATAATCTATTATCATATACAGATATAATATATAGGTATATAGTAAAATTACGCGGATCATTTAGAATCGTATACACTAGGTGATTCTAGGTGCCAGTTCCACGCGACCAGAGCCTAGAAGAACGGGCAACAAACTTACGGCCTGGTTCCTACCGTTTTTTTATATGATCTTTTGACGTGACAACGTCTTATAATTCGATAGAGCCGGCTGCACGTACGAAAAAACATGACTCATGAGGCGTTCTGAGGCGTTCCATGAAGTGAAGTTGTATCGTCAGTAAACCGACTTTACAGACAACCATTTTTTACTAAAAAGTTTCCTAAACATAGCCTGCCCATCACTCATCTCATCATTTCCCTATAACAGTATAAAGTTCGTATTTACAGTGTTAAAAAAAATCCTAAATCGACAAACTTCTCCCGTTTCTGTCTTAACGCTCTAAGTTTCGTCCTTAGCCGCTTAGAAAGTAAGCAACAGTCTATTAAGCTTAACGTAGTAGAAATTCACACCTGATACAAAAAGCTGTAAAAAACAGCATTTTTAACAGTATTTTCGACGTGACAACGTCTTATAATTCGATAGAGCCGGCTGCACGCACAAAAAAACATGACTCATGCGGCGTTACCTCGCTCTGAGGCGTTCCATGAAGTGCAAGCGAGAGTGCGGAACGAGCGACAAAGAAGCACAATCGGCCTTTGCGTTCGTTGTCACGTTCAACTATCGTCAGTAAACCGGCTTTACAGACAACCATTTGTTTTTTGTGAAACATAACCTTTCTTCACGGATATTTCTCACATCGCGCTCTTGTACCGAAGCAAAGCTTCACGGATCGCAGAGACGCAATCGCCGAGCGCCACCGATTTTGTATGGAAATCCAAGCTTCTCAAAAAGTGTACTAGGGGCGCTGCTTGGATCTCCATACAAAATCGGTGGCGCTCGGCGATTGCGTCTCTGCGATCCGTGTGTTTACAAACTCGTACTTGGGGTACTGTACAGTGACGCCGGAGCCGCTCTGGTCGAAAGTCTACCTTAAGAGGTAAAGTAATTTCGCTATTAACTACACCGGGGACCGCAGTGTCTCTTTACAAGGGATATCGGGTCCAGATGACCCGTACGACTATACCCTTTGGTAAATATAGACGGCTCTTGACACAGGTCGAGTGTGAAGATGTTATGTTTTGTGTATAACGGTACTGACAGACGTGCTCATTACTAGCACGAAAGCATGCTTTTATTGAGCAAGTGCTCATTAGTAGCACGTGTGTAATGTAATGAGCATGCTTATTTAGAGCGTGCTCAAAAATCAAACGACGTTTGATTGGGGGCGTGCTCGGAGCACGTCTGAACATGTTTGCATGCCTAATTAGGAGTACTATGCTTTAAATAAAGCATGCTTATTTCTGGTTGAACAGTTTGCAGAGCATGATAATTTTAAGCAAGCTTATTAGCATGCTTTTTTCGAGCACGTCTGTCAGTACCTTAACATCTAACGTACGCTACATGACATTTCGATCTACCCTCGAACATGCTAAGCCAAGGCCATAAACAGATTATAAGATAAGAAACAGTTGAGCTATCAAGGGGGGGTTCTTACAACTGAAATGTTATTTGATCAAATTGCAGTTCAGTTTTCTTCTTCGTCTTTTATTGATATTTTGAATGATCGATTTTCATACCGTTTGATAGAATTAACGAAATATCAGGTAGGCTATGCTCAAATTAGGTAAAATAATAACTATTCACGGACATTTCACACATCACAATCTAGTCCCAAACTAAGCACAGGGACTATGGCAACCAGATTGCTGATAGAATACATATATTATATGTATACATTTTTCTTTGGAAATACATACATAGAATACATATCCACACCCAGACAGAACAAATATTTAAGTTCATCACACAAACATTTGCTCTGGGTGGGAATCCAACCTACGACCCACAGCATGGAAGGCAGAGCTACTACCAACTGAGCTGTGACGCCTGTCAAATTCTGATATCGTAGTAAACAATAGTACTTAGTTAAATCAATATTCTCGTACTTTTGACGGTAAAAGAGACATATCCGGCCCTAAGCGATATAATTCTCGGCAATATTTTAGTTATTTCAGTTAGTGGTGAACACGCGATATGGTTAAGTGCGTTACGCACACATATGATATAATATTTATTATATTTTATTAACTGTTTTATGTAGATACCACTGCTGGGTTAATAACTCTCTTCTTTTTTTTCGTCATAAATAAATATCGCCAAAGACCGGGATAGGGGAAGGCTTTGGGGGAGACCTTTGCCCCAGCAGTGGGACAGTATTAGATTAAAACACACGAACATTTCACACATCACACTTTAGTCCCAAACTAAGCAAAGCTTGTACTATGCGAATTAGATTGCTGATAGAATACTTATATAATTATTTTTCTGTAAATACATACATAGACTACATAATAGCTCAACTTATAATAGTGTCGACCGATGTGGCGCGGCGGGCGACGCGGAGGTTGCGGGTTCGATTCCCGCCTTGGGATAAATGCTTGTACGATCTGCAAATATTTATTCCGGGTGTTCTGGGTATCGTATATGTATAATAAGCAGTGTCTAGTCTGGCTAATCTTTCCAACACGATGTTACAACAGAATACCTACAGTTGTAGCATCGACACGATAAGAAGAAGAAGATAATAAAAAATATGTATCTATGTAATGTATTGTATTAATCAGTTCTAGTACCCATAACACAAACTCTGTTTAGCTTAGGGCTAGATGATGTTGTGTGGATTGTCCAGCATTATTTATAATAGTTCTACTAGGACAATGACCTTTAATATCAACATATAGTATAGTATAGCATATCTAACAATGTAACACTAGCTTTAACTGTCGAGTTACGTTGTCACGCAAATACTTTTGTGTCACGGAACTTTAGTTGGTAATTTTTAGGGTTCGTTTATTATTGGAACTAAACGGTTAGAAAATAAATAATAAATAAAATATTCACGGACATTTCACACATCACACTCTAGTCCCAAACTAAGCAAAGCTTGTACTATGGGAACTAGATTGCTGATAGAATACTTGTTTATATGTTTATATATGTTAATATATGTTTATCACACAAACATTTACTTTGGTGGGAATCGAACCCACGACCTACAGCATGTAAGGCAGAGCTACTACCAACTGAGCTGTGACGCCTGTCAGTTACAGTTGTAAACTGATATAAACAGCTACAATATTAGAGCTAAGAAAAAAGAAAATGAAACAAAGAAAGAAATAAATATTTATTTAAACCATGACTTAGCCGCCACTTAGCATAAGCTATAGAAACCATGTATTATTTTTTTATTTTATGTCGAAGCGACGCGTGACCCGAGGTCTGGTGAGTATCTGGCCCAGCGTATCAGCATTGCTATTCAGCGCGGCAATGCAGCCAGTGTTTTGGGTACGCTTCCGATTGGTACTGATTTGGATCAGTTGAACAATCTATAGATCGTTTGTAACGGTCTGTAGATAGCTCAACTGTTTCTTATGTATTTTATATGACAATGTACATTTTGTAAATACTGTATAGTCGTAAGTTTGTTCTTAATACTTATTTTCATATTTCATTCTTTTTTTATTTATTTTATTTATTATAATATGTATTTACAAAAAAGATTACATATTCTATCAACAATCTAGTTCCCATAGTAACTTTACTTAGTTTGGGACTAGAGTGTGATGTGTGAAATGTCCGTGAATATTTATTTATAGTTTTATATTAAAGCAAAAATATATTACATACGGAACCCATGATAATTTATCATACTTGACGATTTTATATAGGAATGTGTTTTTACTTATATATTATAATTAAGTTATTTGTATTATGTAGTTAGTTATCGGTTTATACTTTTTATGGGAGTGACCTATTATTATAACTCCTTTTCAAACAAAATTTGTTTTATTTTGTGGATATGTTACTTTAAATAATAGCTATATGTTTCACAAGCCATCATTTATTGTTTTTAAATGTTTTAAAACGTCCAAATTAAATAATTGTTCCAAAAAAATTGTATCGTAAAAAAATTTTTAGCTCTAATCACTGATGTTTCTTTCAAAAAATAAAATAAACAAAATCAATTTCAATCGTAGTCAACAAATAACAAAAACATTTTTGTAGATTATCTAATTAATAATTAGTAAAAAGATATTAAAGAAAGATATAGGTATAATCATTTCATTTATTTATTGTCATCATAAATAAATAACGCTGGGACAATGCACACAACATCATCTAGCCCCTAGCTAAGCAGAGCTTGTGTTATAAAATTATTACCTTACATTTATAAAATATCTAACAATATTTCCTCGTACAAAACCATCCCAAGTACCTACTCATGTCAAATTACTTACCCGCAGCTCCCAAAACCATTCATATTCAGTGCAGCCAACACAAATAAATTAAACTTGTCAATCAATAAAAGGAATACATTTCTCGCGCCAATAGAATTTATTTCCCCAAGGTAATCTGAGCTTTATTACCGAGCGAGTAGGTCGGGTTACAAGTGTCAGTGCCAGTAGTTCGGGTTAAGTCGCGCATTTGTCAAATGTCAAAGTGACAGGCGGCCATCTTTTTTTCTGGCGGTTTCTTCAACAGGTTTGGTTGTATGAATTATTCGAATTTTCACTTCAGTTTTTAGAAAGTGTAGAGTTTATGTAGTGGATAGATTTTTGTTCTTTTGAATTTTAAAGTTTGTTAATTGTCACGTTATCCTGATATTTAAACACTAAAAAATACTGATTTTATTTGTCAATGTGAATTAAAGATTTAATCTTATATTTTCAATTATTTTATATAATAAAAATGAATTTCTCCTTTACTTATATTTTAGAATAACTTATATAATTTATGGGTTCGATTGCTGCCTTGGGTCAAATGTTTGTACGATCTACAAATATTTATTCCGGGTGTTCTGGGTATTTTATATGTAAGTATAATAAAAAAATATCTATGTATTGTATTAAGTATGTCAGTCTTCTAGTACATAACACAAGCTCTGCTTAGCTTGGGGCTAGATGATGTTGTGTGGATTGTCCAGCATTATTTATTATTTATTTATATATACCATAGCACATAGAGTATAGAAACACCAACTAAATAAATTTAAAATAAGTACATAAAGTATATAGAAAGACCAAAGTACAGAATAAATATTTGTGTTTTACAAGACTTAAATGTTTGTTTTCTCTTGGGATTGAACCCACGACCTAATAAAACAACAACAGAATTTTACAGACATTATTATATCTTGGTTTAGTTCAGTGCGGGTCGTGGGTTTGATCCCGGTAAGGGCAAATATTTGTGTGAAGGCAAATGTTTGTTCTGTGGTTAGGTGAGACTATGTACCTTTTAAGTTGAGTCCATCCTAAGGTTGTCTGGAAGAGATCACTCATAGCGATAAGGCCGCCCATTGTACTTCATTTGATAGATACATTTAGTATAATAAAATATAACTTTGTATGTGTGTGTACAATAAATAGTTTTCATCTTCTATTTATATATCCATCTATGTACTTAAAAAAATGTATATAAGTATTCTATCAGCAACTTAGTAAAGCAGTGTCTAGTCTGGCTAATCGTTCCAACACGATGCTACAACAAAATACAGTTGTAGCATCGACACGATAAGAAGAAGAAGAAGCAACCTAGTTCCCATAGTACAAGTTTGAGACTAGAGCGTGATTTATATATTTTAAGCAAATACTGCCAAGGACAGAGAGAAGTGGCAATGTTTGAGGCCTTTGCCCAGCAGTGGGACAATGTAGGCTAAAAAAAAACAAATTAAAAAAAAATCCGTTTATAAATAAAGTTATCTTAAGATATTTAGTTAATATAAAATTCTCAAAGCAAAGAAGTGATTTCATAAATAATGATATAATTAACTATTCATGCTTACCTACATCAAAAAGGCTTATTATATGAGCTGAGTGTGGTCCAAGTTACAAGCTTATATTGTTCTAAAAAGGTATTTAATTTATTCACTAAAAAACTAAGTCCTATTACAGTATTAATGTGTAATATAATAAAAGAAATGAAAAAATGAAATGAAATTAAAATGTACATAAGGAATATATAAAATACATAAAACAGTTGAGATTTACAGACCGTTGCAAACGATCTATAGATAGTTTAACTGATCCAATCAAATAAATCTTAAGATGTGTACGCTTCTGTAATAGGTCCCAAAGAGTGTCTTGTTGTTAAAGCGCTGTCGTCTATGCCATGTTGTTGTTAAACCGCTGTCGCCTATGCCATGTTGTTGTTAAAGCGCTGTCGCCTATGCCATGTTGTTGTTAAACTGCTGTCGCCTATGCCATATTGATGTTAAACCGCTGTCGCCTATACCATGTTGAAATTAAACTGCTGGCGCCTATACCATGATGTTGTTAAACCGCTGTCGCCTATACCATGTTGTTGTTAAACCGCTGTCGCCCATACCACGTTGCTGTTAAACCGCTGTCGCTTAAGAGATGTTGTTGTTAAATTGCCTAAGCGTTGTTAAATCGCTGTCGCTTATGCCTTGTACTTATTTAACCCTGGTTTAACCCTTCAGTCGCCGATCCCAGTTTAACGCCACATCACGCTTTGTTGTAATCATTGCCGTGACGGGTCACCTTTGATGAAGGGTTAACTTTTATAATATTAATTTGGAATTTATTATAAAACTCTTAAAGAGCTATAACTTAAAACGACGGCTGATGTGGCGCGGCGGGCGAAGGTCAGGTTGCGGGTTCGATTCCCGCCTCGGGATAAATGTTTGTAGGATCTGCAAATATTCATTCCGGGTGTTCGGGGTATTTAATATGTATAATAAAAAATGTATATGTAATGTATAGTATTACGTATGTCAGTCTTCTAGTACATAACACAGGCTCTGCTTAGCTTGGGGCTAGATGATGTTGTATGGATTGTTTATTTTATTTATTTACTTTCATCACACAAACATTTGCTCTGGGTGGGATTCAAACCCACGACCCACAGCATGGAAGGCAGAGCTACTACCAACTGAGCTGTGACGCCTGTCAATATAAAATCAATCACCGCGTAGAGGGTCTACGAAATCCGTAGCGTACACTATTGTTTATTCTGTTGCATTGGCGTAGCACTTTGTCATATTGACATTTTTATTTGACAGCCACACTCAGAGATGTTGCAAAGATTAATCTTATTATCATAATAAAATTATAAGCGAATATCAGGTAATATAAAGAAAAAAATGGTTATCTGTAAAGTCGGTTTACTGACGATAGTTGAACGTGACAACGTCAATCGTATCTTATCTTATCTTGGAACACCTCAGAACGCCGGAACGCCGGAACGCTTCATGAGTCATGTTTTTTCGTGCGTGCAGCCGGCTCTATCGAATTATAAGACGTTGTCACGTCAAAAACAATCAAATTGAGACCCTCTATATTTGTAGGCTGTAAAAAATAATTATTAGTATTTAGTTTGGAGGTTCTCAATTTAATTGTATTTTTTTATTTAACGCGATATATTTGCGTATAATTATGGAAATACAAATTAAAAACACTCAAGATGGGTCTTATATCTAAAAGCCATCTCTTCCAAACAACTTATGGTAGTAAAAGTAAAAAAAATATAACTTATCTATACTAATATTATAAAGAGGTAAAGTTTGTATATTTGTTCAATTGTAAGGGGTAATCTCGGGATCTACTGAACCGATTTTAAAAATTATTTCACCAATAGAAAGCCACATTAATGCTGAGTGTCATAGGCTATATTATATTTTCAAAAAAAATAGGGATCCTTACTAAAACTTCAATTATGCCCAACGAAGTGGGCACGGGTCAGCTAGTGTTCAATCAAATCACGCAGATCATTTAGAATCGTCTTACATACTAGGTGATTCTAGGTGCCAGTTCCACGCGACAGTATAGATTATATAGATTGATGGGGTTGTTATTAAGGCCCATTCCAAGCTACCCCTAAATAAGGGTGGGATATTAAACTGATAATACCGTATTACAGGGTTTTTTGTAATTTAATTTATTAACTTTTGTTTTTATGGTTTTCTGTGATGATGAATTTGAGGCTGTTTTGAGGCTCGTTATTTGATGTTTTTGAGATACGGCTTAGTTTAGCAAATAAGATATTTGTAGCAAAATATTAAATTAAGGTAAAATTATATCCTAACGGTCTATCTTATAAAAAGTTAGCGCAGACGTTTCTTATGTATTTTGTAAAAGTCGTAAGTATGTTTGTGAATAATGTTACAATTTAGTTCCAATATGTTATATTTCCAATATACCTATTATAATGTTTATTTATTTATTTAACTGGAACGGCCTTAGCCAATTACACTAATTAACTTAAGTATAAAACAACATATGTGTACATAATGTGTCAATTATCTGTTAATATTTAATATTAATTTAAAAAAGCTTGAAAATATATTATAGTGGTATACTTATAGTGGTATATAGTAGTATACTTAAACAAATTCTTTTGATAAAGCACTTTGAACTAGCTTAGAATATAACAACTAAAACATTATCTCGCTCCAACTACGATTACAAAGTTCGTCGGCTACTTACATCAAAGAGTTTCAAGCTCGCCGACAAAGCCGTGAGATCAAAGGCGGCGCCGCCGGCCACTAAACTTAGGTTAAATGAAAGATTAACGGTGTTTTAAAAATAAGATGTTGGTTTTTGATCACTGAGGCGGATGACCGGCATAATTAAATAAATAAATAATGCTGGACAATCCACACATCATCTAGCCCCAAGCTAAGCAGAGCTTGTGTTAGATACTAGAAGACTGACATACTTAATATAATACATTACATAGATATATAATTTTTATTATGCATATATTACCCAGAACACCCGAAATAAATATTTGCAGATCGTACAAACATTTATCCCAAGGCGGAAATCGAACCCGCAACGTCCAGGTCGCAAGCGGACCTTCGCCCGCCGCGCCACATCAGTCGTCGCTTTAAAAGTATATATGTTTATGTTACAAAGAAGAATATCTGTTAGTCAAAAATCAAGTTTTAATAATTTTGTTAAACTTCAAAAGATCTTATTACAAGATACTAAGGTTCATATTTCTTTGATATAATTTTCGCTTTGTCTTCAGTTTGGGGAACCATGCCTTATCTAGAATTTGCTGTACAATCTATCAACACGATCTATTTAAAAGATATATTCTTTTTAATAGATTTAAAAGATATATAAGATTTAAAAAGAGGTGAACTTTATTTACAAACAAACTTACTACTATACAGTATTTACAAAATGTACATAGTCATATAAAATGCATAAGAAACAGTTGAGCTATCTACAGACCGTTGCAAACGATCTATAGATAGTTCAACTGATCCAAATCAGTAGCAATCGTCGCGTACAAGACACTGGCTGCATTGCCGCGCTGAATAGCAATGCTGATACGCTGGGCCAGATACTCACCAGCCCTCGGGGCACGCGTCGCTTCGACTAGAAAAAAAGATAGATTCTAGATATATAGTTCTCGAATGGCTGTAGATACTTATAAAGTAAGAAAATAACTAAAAAAACCGAATAGAATACAATATAATTTATTTTTATGCTTGAAATATTTATTCCGGGTGTTCTGGGTATTTCATTAATAAAAAAATATGTATCTATGTAATGTATTGTATTAAGTATGTCATTCTTCTAGTACATAACACAAGCTCTGCTTAGCTTGGGGCTAGATGATGTTGTGTGGATTGTTCAGCATTATTGATTTATTTAAAAATCTAGCTGAAACCCGCGACGACGTTCGTTCGCGTGGGCCAAAATGTCACATAAGATACAGTTGAGCTATCAACAGACCGTTGCAAACGATCTTTAGATTGCTCAACAGATCCAAATCAATACCATAAGCAGCGTACCCAATATAGTTAGTTGTAATGAGATAAAACATTATAATATACCTAATGTTATATTCTCTCTCAAACTACTTGCTATTCATATCATGTATAATTCCAAAACTATGTACGTATCTAACTAAAAAGCTTTAACAAACTTTAAATTTATTGATCCCACTTCCTCTATAATAAACACTATAAACTAGAACTTTCTAATTATCTGATATCGAGAATAGAATTATGAGGTTTGGTCCTGAATATTAATTATCTAAACTAATATTATAATGAGGAAAGATTTGATTGTTTGTTTGTTTGCATCGAATAGGCTCCGAAACTACTGAACCGATTTCAAAAATTCTTTCACTGTTGTGAAGCTACATTATGTGCGCTGAACATAGGCTATATTATAATGATATTTTTTATATAGGCTACCCATGTGAAGCCGGGGCGTAGTACTAGTTGTTTAAATAAATATACCATGATACCCAAGATACTGGCAATGCAGCCAGTATCTTGTCTTTTCAACGGTCTGTAGATAGCTTAACAGTTTCTTATGTATTTTATATGCCTATGTACATTTTGTAAATACTGTAATAGTTGTAAGTTTGTTTGTGAATTTAGTAGTTATCATTAAATTTGGCAGTCTATGTGGATAATTACGTATGACATATTATGCACGCCTAGACGATGCAGAATGTACCTACGGATAATTAAATGTATGTTATTTTATATTAAATATATATATATATATATATTATACAATCTATCAACACGATCTATTTAAAAGATATATTCTTTTTAATAGATTTAAAAGATATATAAGTATATATAATTTGACGACCGATGTGGCGCGGTGGGCAATGGTCCGCCTGCGACGCGGAGGTTGCGGGTTCGATTCCCGCCTCGGGATAAATGTTTGTATGTTCTGCAAATATTTATTCCGGGTGTTCTGGGTATCATATGTATAATAAAAAATATCTACCTATGTATTGTATTAAGTATGTCAGTCTTCTAGTACCCATAACACGTTAGCTTGGGGCTAGATGATGTTGTGTGGATTGTCCAGTATTATTTATTTATTTATTTATTATTTATTATTATATGTGTAAATAAACGTTTGCTATTTCTATAAGACGAATAAATTTTATTATTATATGTATAAGTAGATCGTTTGCAAACGATCTACAGATATAATAAGTCCATTGAAGTTGCCGCTCACTGGAATGAAATAGTTCGAGAATGAACCCTTGACTGAATGAATGAATGATATTAATCAACACATGTTATACAAAGCGACGTAATTAAATATATACTATACAAACTCCTTTCAAAATATCCAAGGAAATTCAATATTTGATTATAATTTCGGGTGGCAAGCGAAATTACAATGAATTATGTCAATACTGTTTTACATTATTTACAATGTTGGTATTCTTGAATATTAAGTAAATTATAATTAAATTTGATCTGAAGGATCATTTGATCTTTAATTTTAAAACAACTTCAAAAATTGGATCTAATTATTCATCTTTATGAGACTATTTTTGATGTATTAATTACAAACGAAAAAAAGAAAAAAATACATAGTTGAATGGTAGATACATTTAGTCAGGCATATATATATCATCCATTTAAAAAAACATAATAACCAATTTTAATGCCTCTGTTTTTGAACGAAGTTCCTTATTTTGTTGCGAAAGGGGGCTGAAAGACGGAGAAAATTAAGACCAAAAGTTGTAACGACACTTTTTGCTATCGTTGTAAGCTGTGCGACGTGCGCGTGTTTCTCTTTCTCTCTCATAGAAAGCAAGCCAGTTTCACATTGAACCGTGTGCCACAAACATTTGCTCCGGGTGGGACTCGAACCCACGACCCACATCATGTGACGCAGAGCTACTACCAACTGAGCTGTGACGCCTGTCTGTTACAATCTATGGTTATTTTAATGCAAGTTAAGCTAAGTTTGAGACTAGATGGCGCTGTGCCCATGAATATTTATTAGGTAAAACATCCCCTTACCACCCCTATTTACCCCTTTTTGGATATGAAACGCTGTTCAACCCTACACAGTAATATCCGGGATATTATTGTGGATAGAAATGACAGAATAGTAAATATTATCCACGTGTTAGCGCCCCTGGCTGGTTGCCAACATAAAACAGGTGTAGCCAACTTGAGCGCAGCGTATGTGAATAAAATTAAAAGTAAATTACACCTGCATACTTTGAGTTGCCAGGATGTCGAGTTTAATAAAATTCTGGGGTAATTTCACCTATTTTAAACCGCTACCCAGAGATGCATATTTGCTAGATTAGAAAAAAATAATTCTTTGTTGTATACAGAATAACTTAACTAGGTATAACATAATATAAGGTATGTATAGCGAGCTTAAACTAAAGAAGAGATTTCTTCCAGCGAAAATTCGAGGACTTTTTAACTAAGTAGAGTGTTTCCTAAATGAACTTTACTATGTTGCTAAAAAAGTGAATACTATTAACCAAAATTGCGATTTCTTTAGCTGGACAATCCACACAACATCATCTAACCCCAAACTAATCAGAGCTTGTGTTATGGGTACTAGAAGACTGACATACACATTACATACATAGATATTTTTACTAATAGAAGATAGATTCTTTGCTACCATAAACTGTGACATTGGCAAATTCGAGGCAGCCCTAGCTCCCGAAAAGCCAATAATAAAAATAGAAGATTCTTTGCTTAAGGGCTATATTTCACCAGGACGCCATTGGCGGCGCAACCAGTCGCCGCTACCAACAAAATGTACGTTTAGTTGCGCGACCAAAAGAACACCAATTGAGTAACTCTCTATAGAGCTGTATACATTTTGTTGGTGGCGGCGACTGGTTGCGCCGCTATGGTGTCCCGGTGAAATTTAGCCCTTATCGGTATTAGAAGACTCAATACAATACATTACATACATAGATATTTTTACTAAAAGAAGTATAAATTCTTTGCTATAAGGGCTGTGATCGGTTTAAGTTATTGAAACATGACAAGAAGAATGGCATTCTGCCAGTGACCTTAATTTTCATGACAAGTAGAAGGAGATGGCGAGATGTTCCTTCGTTTCTGGCCAGCGCTCAAGTCGTATAGTTTATGAAGCGAGAATTCTTGGGATGAAATGTTGATTGTATTTTTCTGGGGTTGCCATGTATATGCAGCTATTGATCAAAACTAATATTATAAAGAGGAAAGATTTGATTGTTTGTTTGTTTGCATCGAATAAGCTCCGAAACTACTGGACCGATTTCAAAAATTTTTTCACTGTTGTGAAGCTACATTATCTGCGCTGAACATAGGCTATATTATAATGATATTTTTTTATATAGGCTACCAGTGCGAAGCCGGGGCGTACTACTAGTAGGAAATAAGAGAATGGATTTCTAAGATTTTATCTTTTAAATGATTGTATGTATTTCGTATGGATTATAAATAATAAAGTTTGAAGGTTGCAATTTCTATTTGAAAATGTCTTTTATAAAATCTATATAATATTTGAAATTTGGCATGCATTTTAATTTTTTTGGAACCTAAGAAACTCTTAAGATTTTAGTTTTCTTTATAACCGGGATATTTACCATGATTTTTGAGTTGGATTATTTCCCGATATTTCAGTAAATATCCCGTTTATAAAGAAAACTATGTTGAAATCCGTAATAGTTATTTAAAGATTTTGTCAAAATAAATATGTTATTGTGGATAATTCCAGTAAGGAAATGCAATATGGTACACAATAGCTAAAGCTTGGCTTTTAATTACTTACTTAAATAAATAATTAGTCCAATCAGTTTAGATCATGCGTGCGATATGCTTTTAACCTAATTTTCATAACTCAGCTTAGCGTTTAAATTAATTACCTTTACTACTACGTGATTTACTGTAATTTCTTGTTATCCTAATGACAGGAGAGCTGAATAGCCCAATTGTCCTGATTTCAGGAAACCCTCAGGCGTTTATCAGGCTAAACAACCCAGCAGCTGCAAAAATTCCAGGTGTAAATATTACTTATTAAGACATGTTTTTGTTATGAATAAATGAACTATGTAGGCCGTCGATAATTTTAGCTTATAAACGACAACAGCCAGTTTTCTAAAGTGATATTACAATCTCAGAATGAAGATAGGTAGAAATAGGTCGTATATTATAACAATAATATACGACCTATTTATATACCTATCTTCAAACTCCGTAAAGTAACACAAACTCCATGTTAAAGCCTCATTGTTTAGTACAATCAGCAAAATAGAAAAAGGCGGGAATTTCACACGCGTTTGACAGCTGGCATCCATTAAACAAGATGGCGGCATTCTCGTCACGTGCACAAGTAGGATAAATCGTTGCCATATTCAGATTTTTATTATTATTTGCAAGTTGGGGAAACAATAGAGATTTTCTTGGACGTGTTGCCATGCAGCGAAAATATTTTGAAATAGCACCTCTTATTATACGGGTTGTTTCTGTAAATATTTGATGAAAAATGTTTGTATTCTACCCGCGGGATTCATATGTTATCTTGTCTTTGATACGACCTTAGGTACTGTCAAATATTGTGTTATTTTTAGGTAAATGTAGGGTTAGGTGATCACTTTTTTGTAAAAGGAGGTACTGCTACCGTACATACCTACTTTTTTTAATTTTACTAAACAAACTAGACAGAGCAGAGTTACCCCACCTAGTGGGATAAGGGCAGGAAGAAGATGGAAAATTCCAGTATTTTAAGATTCACATTTCTCAGTTTTTTTAAATAACAAAATAAGCCTAAAATGCAAATTTTCTTTACGAAATTGCCAAGAAGCACTCATGTTACTAGCCTTCTAAAACTTTGGAATTTGGAAAAGTTTTTGCGAAACTGGCGCCATCTGAATTGCTAATTATCAACTTTATTCCAGTCTTTTAAAGTTGGAACTGGAGCGATTGTCGACGAGGGAGTGGTTGAGAACTCGAAGCGGGAAATCTGAATCTACCTTCACTTTTATTAGGTTGGCACAATGTGACAGGCAAAATGGCGCCATTTCATTTCACGTCACTGTCATCTTTTGTTTATTTTTTTCTTTTTTTGGTGCGATCTTTCCCCGAAATGTAATTTTCTTATATCTTCATCCTTTTTCTGTTATTGACAGGGTATTTTTAGATTATCTTATTTCTTCATTGAACGCTTTTACCTCACGGTCCCCTCACAGCCGGATATTACAAAATAAGTTATTTTAAATATAGACACAAGATTAATTTCACATACATTTATGAATCAAAAACACATGTCTGTCGTTTTAACAGAAGCCACATAATAAAGAAGAATATTAATGTCACTTTGATATCTAGGAAGATTTTTTTGAATAGATCAAATTGAATAGATCAAATGAATAGATCAAAATGAATAGATGAAAACACCTTGAATAGATACAATTGAATAGATTAATAATAGAAATTGAGAGAACTCGATATGTCTTGATTCAGGTCGCTCAATTTCTACCTACTCAGAATAACACTTAGAATCTAGAATCTAGTCTAGCTATAAAAAAGGTTTATAAGTTCGCAAAGACAGAAACCATTATCAAATTGGGTCAGCCGGATGCATTAGTCAGACTCTATGCTGTTTGCACAAAGCGGTTTGGACTAAGCTCACCAATGCGTTAAGCTGACCGATCAAAATGACACTGACAGTGACATTTTTGTGGCGTTTTACGCTTGTACTAGGCGAGATTAGATTTTTTTTTAACGAAACTGTAAGTTTTGGACTAGATAATGTTGCGTTATGACAGAAAAAAAAGTTGTGCCATAACTCAAAATGGTTATTTAAGGGGCGATAAATACCAATTTACTAATTTTGGCGCAGAGAGTCAAATTCTATGTATTTGCCTAAAGGTAAAGAAAGATGCCTAGTAGAGATAAGATACGCTATTAGCAAAAATATCGCCAATCTATGGTTTTTTTTCATCCTAAAGTGTCACCAATGTTTTACTCTTAGTTAATTATACACAAATAGAAATCATTCGTTTACAACACAAAAAAAAAGTATATAATGTATAAGTAACACAAAAAAACTAACAATGTTATCTATTTTATCTACGAAAGTATATGTTAACCGTAGGATACGTTTTTGTGCAACCGACAGGTTTAAGCTAACTTGAGGATTACTAACACAAAAAAAAATACTAACAATGTTATCTATTTTATGAAAGTATAAGTTAACCATAGGATAAGTTTTGGTGCAACTGGTAGGTTTTAGCTAACTTGAGGTGTGAAATGTTTTGCGCGATTATCTGAAGATTTCCTTTGCAGTCAGTAAAACCTCACATTAACAGGCGTCACAGATTGTATTATAGTTTATTTGTAATTATTTATCATACACAAACAGTAGGAACGGTACACCGCACTGGAACTTCAGTACATACTTAATTTAGTTTAATAGTAGATAATTTATTTTTAAGAAGGATCATATAAAAAAACGGTAGGAACCAAGCCGCAAGTTTCTTGCCCGTTCTTCTAGGCCAGTCTTTCCCAAAGTGGGCGATAACGCCCCCTTGTGGGCGCTGCAGGTCTCAAGGGGGGCGGCAAGAGACCCAGAAAGAAAATGGAGGCGTTGTGTAGAGGGGGGAGGGAGGTGATTTGTAATTTTATTTAGCTAGGAGGCCTCTTAAACAACTACTGCAAGAGCTCTCGACTCTCAACAACAACTTGTGAACATCAACTAATATGAATTAAAAGATTGCTCAAACTCAAATTAATTAATTTAATTTGAAGTTATAGTGGTTTCTTAAATAGGTGAAAAAATGGGGGCGCTAAAAAAATATTTATTCTCAAAGTGGGCAGTAGACAAAATAAGTTTGGGAACCACTGTTCTAGGCTCTGGTCGCGTGGAACTGGCACCTAGAATCACATAATGTATAACACGGTACTAAATGATCTCTGTCTTCTTCTTCGTGTCAAATGAACACAACAAAAATTTTAAACGATGACCTCTGTGATTTTACTGCATATCTAAAGTTAAATTAATTGAAAATTTTGATAGCTCACACTCGCCTCAAATGATCAAAATAAACTCTTGGTCAGTAAATTGGCTTTGTTTTAAAAATAACAAAAAGTTACGTGATAAAATTCTGTATAATATAATTATCTATTCAATTATTTGCTATTAATTTCGAATTCTTCATAACAATGTGTAAAACTAGATAATTATAAAATCATAGACTTTCGACCAGCGTTAGTCTCAAACTAAGCAAAGCTTGTACTATGGGAACTAGATTGCAGATAGCATACTTTTTTAACTAGAACCTCATACATCATATCCGCCATTGCACCAATCTATTGGTAGATAGTTCATTTTGCGCGGGAAACAGATATAGATAAAAAATGATGCTGTTTAGAAGATAAATTGGTCTTTTCCGTGGCAATGAGTGCTTTGACCTGGAAAGATTGGATTTTTGTGTAAAAACTCTTTGGTCAAGACTCAAAAAGTTTACTAGATTCATAAGTAATGAGGTTCATTAGTTTGGACCTCTTTGGTTGAAACTCAATTAACTATTTGATTTCTGTAACCAAGTTTATTTGTAGTTTTGAATTTGTAATATTTTGACTTAATAAGTTCCCATAGTTATGTTCCTGCGAGGCGGAAGGTTGCGGGTTCAATTCCCGCCTTAAGATAAATGTTTGTACGATCTGCAAATATTTATTCCAGGTGTTCTGGTTATTTTAAAAGTATAATAAGAAATATATATCTTTATAATGTGTTGTATTAAGTATGTCAGTTTTCTAGTACCCATAACACAAGCTCCGCTTAGCTTGGGGCTAGATGATGTTGTGTGAATTGTCCAGCATTATTTATTTATTTATAGTACAAGCTTTGCTTAGTTCGGAACTAGAATGTGATGTGTGAAATGTCCATAAATATTTTTCTAAAGAAAATTAAATAAAATAAATAAATAATTACACGATAAATGTTTATTTATTTAAACGCTTAAAAAATACGTGAAAACACTCTAAATAAAAGCTATTAGAATGAAAATATCTAAGAAATGTCACAACATTCTTTTGCAACAAAGCTTTTTCTTTTTAATTCCCGAAAACAAAGGAAAGTTTCGCCCAATTCTTTACAAAGAGAATCGAAAAATAAGTTGTTAACAACTGAAATTCCTTGTGATCTTACTAATATTAAAAAATAATAAAATACTAATATTATAAAAGTGAAAGTTTGTATGGATGGATGTAAGTAAGTACATAAGTGGGGAATAAATGTGGCAAAGTTCTACATGAACTGCGTCTAAAATTTTTGTTGTGTTCATTGACACGAAGAAGAAGAAGTACATAAGTAAAGTTCTTTATTCAATTAAATCACAAAGATATTTAGAATCGATAAACTGTTTGTTCTGATATTTTAATTAATTTATTTGACATTTTATTGAAATATAATATATATATATATATATGTTTAATAATATATATGTTTATTATGTTTTGTGTTGTTTTATTAATGTGATAATTTCAAATACGATTTAAATTAATTGTTATTGAATAAATGAAATGAAATGAAATGTGTCAATGAAGCAGATAAAACGGCGTGAAATTAAAAAAAACGCAGCGTCCTTGACGATTTTCCTGCGGCCTAAAGTCACGATATCTCGAAAGCGATGCTTTGTAGATGAAAAGTGTTGAAGTATTTTTGTAGACAATTTTACGATCTACAAACTTTGTCTGAACCATTTTTCCATAGCTCTCGTTGTTTCAGAGATATACGCAAAAAACGCAAATTTATGACCTTTGACCTCGAATAAAAAACAACGCACAAGCGGGATCGATGGGGACTTTTGACATATCATTTGTAATGACGTATTCAAGGCCTGTACGAAAATCCAGCTTGTTGGGAATTAATGCAAACTGGAATGTCTATTTTGACTAGACTATTTTTTTCTGAAATGAGTACATTCTATCATTGAAGATTTTTTTTTCAAACATATTCTTGGTACAGTCCACGCGAAATTGATTCTAAGAATCATGAATATAAGACACATTTTTGCTTTGAACGAATAAGAACGAATAAGATTGTGCTCGGCGAAGCGTGGAGGTTAAAGTAGGGATAAAAGGCCCGGAAAAAATAATTTATATAAAAAAAAAACAAAAAATGGAACGTTCTTTCACAAATTGATTAAATTCAAATAAAGACAAAAGTATATATTAGCTTAGTTCCCATGGTACAAGCTTTGTATTTACAAAAAAGTTACATAGGTATTGTATCAGCAATCTAGTTCTAACCATCTAGTATAATAAAAGCTACTAAAAAGCTACTAAAGTTTGTACAAACAAAGGACTTAAATCTGACGGCCGGTTTCTGGAAACCCAAATAACGATTGATCACGATTTTGACACATAGTGATTATTTGATTTTTTCGTTGATCATCGTTTGAGAAACCGGCCGTTAGTGTTTTCCCAATTAAAGGATGATGTGGAAGTGATCAACTAATGATGAATATAAATCACTAACGATATGAGTAATACCTTGATCACACGTACCGAGTAAACCGGCGAGACAGTGACATATTTAAGATACACTGCGCGCTAACGCTGCAACGTTCAACAGTAAAACTGATGTCGACGCGCAGTGTATCTCAAATACGTCACTGTCTCGCCGGTTTACTCGGTACGTGTGATCAAGGCATAAGTCTACCATGAGTTTTTACTATACTATATTTACTACACTCGCTAGCGTCTGTAGTTAAAAAATGTATGAAGATTTGTACAGCGCCTCTAGCGGATAGTTGGGTACTAAAATTAGTAATACTAATATTGACGTAACTACTGTAGTAAAGTCAGGCGATTTTACTGTGACAACTCATGGTAGAAGTACTGTGTTAAAAATGGCCGTCACTCAGTCTCCGTATTCTAGATTAATTAATACTCTGTAGCCACCGGTCACCCCTCTCCTCTCAAATAATTGATCTTGTGTCCGTATACGCTATACCTGTGTGCGTATTTGCATGTGTGCGGGTACTGTCGCGTTCGAAAGCTCATAGGGCTGTATTTCACCGGGACGCCATGGCGGCGCAACCAGTCGCCGCTACCAACAAAATGTATGTTTGGTTGCGCAACCAAACGTACACCAGTACCCCAAGTACGAGTTACAAGATATTTATTTTGCCAAAATAAGTGTTACAAACGTCTTAAAAAGTAGGGAGGCACTTAAAAACTTATTCACCTTTTCCAGGTATCGCAAAATAGGGGTGGGGGGGGGTTGGGCGCTTAAACTTATAGGTATATAGGAACTATGTTATGCTTATATTATTATTAATTATATAAAACTAGTTAACAATGAATTAGTTAAATAAGTCTTAAGTTTTAGGTACATTTTGGTTTAGTACAATTACAATTATAAGTAGTTAGGTGTTATTTCTCGAAATATTCTTCAATTGAGTAAATGCATCTTTTAATTAGGTATGATTTTAATCTTCTATTGGATGTAGTTATTTCCGTTTCATTTTTTACATCGTTTGTTATAGACTTTTAGAGTTTGTGTTTGGTTTAGAGTTTGTGCACCCTCGGATCGCAGAGACGAAATCGCCGAGCGCCACCGATTTTGTATGGAGATCCAAGCAGCGCCCCTAGCAGATTTCTTGAGATTGGATTTCCATACAAAATCGGTGGTGCTCGGCGATTGCGTCTCTGCGATCCGTGTGTGCACAAACTCGTACTTGGGGTACTGGTGAGTAACTCTCTATAGAGCTGTACCTCTACCATGAGTTGTCACAGTAAAATCGCCTGACTTTACTACAGTAGTTACGTCAATATTAGTATTACGAATTTTAGTACCCAACTATCCGCTAGAGGCGCTGTACAAATCTTCATACATTTTTTTAACTACAGACGCTAGCGAGTGTAGTAAATATAGTATAGTAAAAACTCATGGTAGAGCTACTGTATACATTTTGTTTTGGCAGGATATGTCAGACAAATAAAGCTGGTAAGACTTTTTTACGTCAATCAGACACAAAAAGGTATGACTTAAGAATTACTTCATTCCATAGACCCTAAAATATTCAAAGTTCTCATCCATTTCATTAATCTAAATAAGCTAAAAATTTAATTTAACATTACTATACTGGTCCTTTAATTAATTTGTATAATCGTATTTGCCAAACTAAAAATGACGTGACGCTGGCATAAATGTCCGAACCGGACGATTGCCATTAAAAAAAAAAAAAAAGTTATGACTTTCGAGCGTGACTGTACCGAGTATTTGCATACGACTATATCTATATGTGTGTGTTTTGTAGACTGGTGGTTGTAACTCGACTCCCAGCGCACCGCATGTTTGACTATATGTTACAGAGAGGAACATTTCATTTGAAAATGTTACTTTTTTTACTTCAATTTTAATTAAATACGTAGCTCAGGTCGAGGCTTGCAGAATTATGTAATTATAGACCCTTCAATAAATAATGCTGGACAATCCACACAACATCAAGCCCCAAGCTAAGCAGAGCTTGTGTTATGAGTACTAAAAGACTGACATACTTAATACAATACATTACATAGATAGATATTTTCTATTATACAAATAAACTACCCAGAGCACCCAGAATAAATATTTGCAGATCGCACAAACATTTATCCTAAGGCGCGAATCGAACCCGCAACCCACGGCATGGAAGGCAGACCTACCAACTGAGCTATAACAATAAATGCCAGCAAAGCTTGTACTATGGGAACTAGATTGCTGATAGAATACTTATATACATTTTTTTCTGTAAATACATACATATACATACAATCATCCTCTCAGCATAAAGTCTAACAAATAATCATTGACAGGCGTCACAGCTCAGTTGGTAGTAGCTCTACCTTCCATGCTGTGGGCCGTGGTTTCGATTCCCACCCAGAGCAAATGTTTGTTATGAACATAAATATTTGTTCTGCGTCTGGGTGTCACTATGTATTAAATGTACGTATTTACAAAAAAAAATGTACCTATATAAGTATTCTATCAGCAATCCAGTACCCATAGTACAAGCTTTGCTTAATTTAGGACTAGAGTGTGATGTGTGAAATGTCCGTGAATATTTATTAATTTAATTATATCTATAAAAATATCGTTTTATAATGACTAACGGTCTATTTTATAAAAAATTAGCGCAGACTTGATGTGTACCATATGTAAAGGTGACTTAATGTCAACGCTAACTTTTTATAAGATAAGGGGTACGTATGTATACAAATTTCAGGTAAAAAAAGTAAAAAATATTGAAAAAGAATCGTTTTAAAATCACATTCCTATAAGTATTTTGTTATGTTTAGTAAATAAATTGGTAGATAGTAGTTTATTTCTAAATTTATTTATTTACTAGCTGACACGTGCCCACTTCGTTGGGGATAATTTTTATTAAATAAAAAAGTAAGACATATGCTGTCGTTGACTTGTGGCTTTTTTGTAGGCATTATCAAGCTCAACATCTTTTCTTTAGAACACTTCTTTCATAGTTAAGGCAGCGTTCGTAAGAAACGCTTTTATTCGACCATTTTTTCTCCGATTCATTTTGCAAAACGGACTACCACGTAAAAGCCTTTTTATTTTTCAGCAATAATGTAACTTTCTATTGGTGAAAAATTTTTTTAAATCGGTTCAATACATCCCGAGATTACCCCTTACAATTTAACAAATACACAAACTTTACCTCTTTATAATATTAGTATAGATTAATTAAGTATATTATATATATTTTTTTCCTAACCTATCTCGTCCCACTGCTGGGCAAAGGTCTCCCCCAAATCCTTCTCTCTGCTTTCCGCTTTCGTCCACCAATCCCTCTCGAAAGCATCGAGGTCGTCCCGCCATCGCCTCTTTGGTCGGCCTCTACGCCGTCTTCCGTCTTCAGGCAGCCACGGTGTCACGATTTTGAACCATTTCTTTGGGTCCATCCGGCTAATATGACCTGCCCAGTCCCACTTAAGCCTCGCGGTTTTATTGCCTACATCTGCAATACCAGTGAGCGAACGCAACGTAGTGTTTCGCACTCGATCAATGCGCTTGAAACCAAAGATGCTACGTTCCATTGCTCTTCGGCAAATCTTGAGTCTGGATTTCTGTGCTTCAGTCAGTGACCATGTCTGCGCACCGTAGGTTAGGACGGGCAGGATGCACATGTCGATGAGTTGGCGTTTAAGCGTAAGTGGAAGGTGGCCTTTCATGTGTTCCTTCATGGACCAGTAGCTCTTCCAGGCGTTCTCGATGCGGCGATCGATCTCCTTATCCTGCCTGTTTTCGAAGCTCGCTAACTGGCCTAAGTAAATGTACTCATCAACAACAATATATTTTTTATAAAATATTATATAAGTATAAAAAAAACAAACCATCTAAGTAAATTATGTTTTTGTATGAGAATATGAGCAACCCCTGGAATATTTAATATTTTGTTTTTAAATATTTATTCGTCATTAAAGCGGTAATCGGATACGCAACCCTAAATAACTTATCAAGATAACTCAATTTAACGGAACTATTGCTAAATACCGACCGACTTATAACACATTGCCAAAACGCACCGATAGCGCGATCTAGGATTTGTGCACAGTAGCGCCATCTAGTGGTAAACACAACAAATTTCAAACTTTACTCGATTTGAGTATTCAAGTGCGACGGCGCGATGGCTTATTTCATGTATAAGTTTGGTGTTTCTATACCGATTTCTATGATTCTTTTTTTATTGAATAGGTAATAATGTTAACTTTTTAAAATTAGGAATGAGTGAGAGTATTATAAACGTAAGAGTAAAGAAATATAATCAGAATGCTCCGAACTGCTAAGCTATCGAAAGTTACACGTGTTATTGTGAGTCAACCATAAAAGATAGAAATATGCTGTTGTGGGATATTTTTTAGATAACTTTATGTAGAATATTTCCGTCATACATGATTTCTATGTAACTTCAACCATTAAGGCTGCACACGCGACGGAAGCTTAAAAAACGGAGTAACTTCTCCCGTTGTCCCGACATTTCCCTTCACTACTCTGCTCCTATTGATTGTAGCGTAATGAAAAGTATCCTATAACCTGCCCAGAAGTATGAAGAATAATTGTACCAAGTTTCGTTAAAATCCGTCGAGTAGTTTTTGTTTCTATAAGGAACATACAGACAGACAGACAGACAGACAGACAGACAGACAGACAGACAGACAGACAAAAATTTTACTGATTGCATTTTTGGCATCAGTATCGATCACTAATCACCCCCTGATAGTTTTTTTTTTAATATATTTCATGTACAGAATTGACCTCTCTACAGTTTTATTATAAGTATAGATAGATATTTTATGTAAGTAGGTACCTATATTTAATATTAGACAAATAAATAAATTACTTCTGATATTGGTCGTGTTTTACATTTAATTTTATTAATTCAACTATTCTGAAATCTTACATAATAATATCTATACATTCAAAGCGAGGACATATAACAAGCAGAAAATTAATAAAACAAAATATTTCGCCGCATACAAAAAGTAATAAAAAAATGCTGCACAAATCCAAAATATGTATACATTCAAAGCAATATTACAACATATATAATAAAACACAAGCAAAAAAGTAAAAACAAAATATTTCGCCGCATACAGAAAGCATAAAAAAAAAATACTGCACAAATCCAAAATGGCGGACAGAGACGGCGGGTTTGTTGCACATAATACCTTTTTCTGCTGCGCCATACCCCTTGCACAGGACAAAGGGCGCGTACATTTCCGTAAATTTACACAAAAAACAACGGTAAAAACGTACAAATACTCCAAAATACCAACTTAAATGTATAACACTGATAGTTTTTAGTATAATCCCCGTAAAATACACTGAAACACAATTAAATATACCCTAGAAACCACTGTCGTTTGAATTATTGAGTAGCACTCAAAAAAAAACGTTATTTGCGAAGGATTGTAGACTAAATTCGTCGAAAAACCCGGAAAATAGTCGAGAATTCTATGTTTTTGCAAAAAAAGGCCACAAATCCACCGCGCTCTTTTGTTCTGAAGCCGCTCGGCGGCGTTCGATTTTCAAATTTCCCGTTCAATTTTCGTATCTATGTGCCATCCCGCCATTCTTTTATCGATATTTGGCGCGAAATATTATCGAATTCGATTGTATTTTAGCGATTGCAATTGCAAATTATTGGTATTTTTTTAACGGAAAAAAAATTACAGTACCGTTCTTACCGAGGGCACGCGACACACTGAATTCTGCAGAGGCTCGCGAGGTGGCTGTATGCATTGATTAGGCGTAACTAACTGCCTCTATTCGTCTCTTTCTGGCGTACGTATCTTGTGTCTCGCTCGCTCCGCTGTCCAGTCGTTAGCAGCAACGAAATTTGGCTTCACGGAATATCTGTGGTTCTCAAATATAGTGATTGTATTTAATCTAACGTAAATATGGCTGACTTACGGCCGGTTTCTCGAACAATGATCAACGAAAAAGTCAAATAATTACTGTGTCAAACTCGGATCAATCGTGATTTGGGTTTCCAGAAACCGGCAGTAAGCCGGCGTATTACTGTATGTTTTAGAATACAAGATGGCGGTAGATTTCTAATAATTTCTAATCAATATCAAAATATAATAGTGTCGTCACACAGTTTGACAGGCGTCACAGCTCAGTTGGTAGTAGCTCTACCTTCCATGCTGTGGGCCGCGGGTTCGATCCCCACTGAGAGCAAATGTTTGTGTGATGAAAATAAATTTTTGTTCTGAGTGTTACTATGTAATCTATGTATGTATACAAGTATTCTATCAGCAATTTACTTGTTCACTTAATACAAGCTTTGCTTAGCTTGGGGCTAGATAATGTTGTGTGGATTGTTTAGCATTATTTATTTATTTAGTTATTTTACGAAAATCTATATTATTAAGTAAATACTGATATTATCTATACTTAATATATAATATAATATTATAAAGAAGTAAAGTTTGTATATTTGTTAAATTGTAAGGGGTAATCTCGGGCTCTACTGAACCGATTTTAAAAATACTTTCACCAATAGAAAGCCACATTATTGCTGAGTGTCATAGGCTATATATAAAAAACCGAATAATAAAAAGCCTTTTACGTGGTAGTCCGTTTCGCAAAGTGAATCGGGGAAAAAACGGTCGAATTATGCCCAACGAAGTGGGCACGGGTCAAATATAAAAAAGTTTGAGAATCTCTGTTCCACGCATTGATTGCAATAAAACACGTTTTAATGGACATGCTTGCTGATTGTGACGTGAATATTATATGACTCTTAGTTTTTATAAATGGTGACGGAACACACCAAGTAGTAACTCTTGATTTTAGTTAGTTCCGCACTTTTGAATGAGAATTTAGCTGTGAATTTCTATAATTAAATAGTCTAATTAATATATTTATATAATTGAATAGAATAATGAATGGTGAAAAACACCGGATTGAAACCTCTTCGTTTTAAGTACTTTTGTAAATATTAACAATATTATTTAATATAAATATGGTTGATTTATTTATTTAATTAGATTTTTTATAGTGTTGAAAAACATCACAGAGAAATGATTAACTCAGTTTGAATGTATATTAGTGTATTGTATCTTATTAAAAAACGGTGTTGAAAAACACCATGATAATCCAAATTATATTAATAATGGTGATGGAAAACATCAGAAAACCCTAGATTTATTCATTAATTATTGACCATACTCTTATGGAATCCGACTAGCTTAAGAAGGTAGATGACCTATCTTAATAATCGTATTATATCTCGTAGCAAAGGGCTACGAGCATGCTACGCTGCTACGGTAGTGCTACGAACTGACATAAGTCGGGTTTGCTAATAATATACTAACTGACCCGTGCCCACTTCGTTGGGCATAATTTTTATTAAATATAAAAGTTAGTCATATGCTGTATTTGACTTTTTTGTAGGCATTTTTAAGTTCCACATCTTTTCTCTAGAACACAAAAACATATCTTTCATAGTTAAGGCAGCGTTCGTGAGAAACGCTCTCATTCGACCGTTTTTTCTCAGATTCACTTTGCAAAACGTACTACCACGTAAAAGTCTTTTTATTTTTCGGTATGCCACTCAACAATAATGTGGCTTTCTATTGATGAAAGAATTTTTTAAAACGGGTCAGTAGATCCCGAGATCAGAACCTTACATTTTAACAAATTTTACTTCTTTATAATATTAGTCTAAATTACATAGTTTTCGTTTTAACATATTTAGTTTTTTTTTATACATTATTTTGGTAAATAAGTGATAAGTGGAAGGTTTTGGGGGAGACCTTTGCCGGCCGCAGTGGGACAATAGAGGATAAAAAAAAAAAATTTTTGGTAAAAATAATCTATTTTTAGGCAATTAGCATTTTTCAGTCTCAATTTGTGCTAACCGGTCACCCATCTAAAAGTCAACGTTGCATAATTCAGTATTATATAAATAAGTATTAATATATAAGTAAGTGTACATAGAGATGGAACGACGATCTGCGGTGTGTAGCTGGCAAACACAACATGAGAAGAGACGAAGACCGGGCTCAGTGGCGCGTCTGCAGAGACCTACGTCCAGCAGTGGACTGATATAGGTTGATGATGATGATGATGATATCTATAAGTAAGTAGTCTAGATAAATATGATATGTCAAAGAGAATACGACAAATTCTTGTAGATAAAAGAAATAGAGGAACGACAGAAAATAAAGTCATTATTTCATTAAACTCATATTAGACAGGCGTCACAGCTCAGTCGGTAGTAGCTCTGCCTTCCATGATGTAGGTCGTGGGCTCGATTCTCACCCAGAGTAAATTTTTGTGTGATGAATACAAAAAAAAGGTAGCACTCCGGGAGTGCCGGCAGAAGTGAAAACTTCAATATTAACGTTGTGTTTAATTATAAGTATAAAAGTACTATCATTCTTCTTCTTATCGTGTCGATGCTACAACTGTATTTTGTTGTAGCATCGTGTTGGAAAGATTAGCCAGACTAGACACTGCTTTGCCGTGCCTAGCTGTTACCGGTGTGCGCCACGAGGAGGCTCTTTCCATGCACCCCAGTACTATCATTTATGAGGTAGAATACAATGTTTATGTTTTTATTTTTTATTATTTTTTATTTTTCGCCCTGTGCCGCCTAAACAGAGCAGCACACTCAGGCACAGTAGAAAGAGTGGGAGATACTAGTTCCTCTCCCTTCCCCTCGATCTTACGCTTTTTCGATCAGCATCACGTGACCCTGACGCGAGTTTGAAAGTTTTTACCCATACAAAAAAAAGTGCTCAGCGCCGCTAAAGAAGTTTTCACTTCAAAAAATGTGTATCAGCAATCTAGTTCCCATAGTACAAGCTTTGCTTAGTTTGGGACTAAAATGTGATGTGTGAATTGTCCGTGAATATTTTTTTTATTTTGGATATGCAAGCGTTATATTTTGGAAAATTTAAACAATATTTTTATAAATTATAGCTAATGTGTTATTCTGATGTACACTACATTATTGTAAAGTTACATTAAAATTCATTATGTGTTTTTGCGTGAAAGAGTTACAAACATACATACAAACTTACGCATTTAAATAATAAATAATGCTGGACAATCCACACATCACCATCTAGCCCCAAGCTAAGCAGAGCTTGTGTTATGTACTAGAAGACTGACATACTTAATGCAATACATTACATAGGTCGATATTTTTATTATACATTACACCCGGAATCTTTGCAGATCGTACAAATATTTATCCCAAAGCGGGAATCGAACCCGCTACATCCACGTCGCAGGCGGACCATCCAATTTATAATATTAAGGAGCATTTAATTAGTAATTATTCCTGACTAATAAAGTCTGTAATTTTTTTTGCTATCACTTCTACCAAAACGTGACAATCTGTATGTGTACATTATATATCTAGGAATTTATTCTGCAAACGGTAAATATACGTTTATGTATTCATTTTCAAGATACATTGCGTGTTAGCTTAGAGTATTTTAACCAACGCCCGAAACAGACGAGCAATGTACAGTAAATATCAGAAACTTACGGTTGTTTGTGGTTTTTGGAAGTAATCTACGTATCTCTGGTATTGATATCGTTATGCATTGTTCTTATATTAATATTAAATAGTTTTATTTGTTTTTCCTTATAGTAAAGATAGCAAAAAAACTCTTCATTTATATTTTTCTAATTAATTATTTTTTGACAGACGTCACAGCTCAGTTGGTAGTAGCTCTGCCTTCCATGTTTCGTGGGTTCGATTCCCACCAAGAGCAATTGTTTGTGTGATGAACATAAATATTTGTTCTGTGTCTGGGTGTTTTCATGTATTCTATGTATATACATATTTACAAAACAAAATTATGTACTTAAGTACTCTATCAGCAGTCTAGTTCCCATAGTACAAGCTTTGCTTAGTTTGGGACTAGAGTGTGATGTGTGAAATGTCCGTGAATATTTATTATTAGGGTTTATATATACAATATGACAGAAGCCTGTGCTTATAAAAAGTGTTTATTTATTTATTATTTATTAAATATGGCAGCATAACAGAATTCTTAATACTAAATAACTTAAATCTAGTATTAAATCTAAATCGCTACACATACTATACTATTATTTACAAAACATGAATAATATAAATTAAAAAATGTTACGGCAAGAACCTATGGGAAACGAATTCAATTATATCCCCATATCATATTACACTTTTATTGTATAAATTACGCAACGACCTCAAAAGTATTGTTGGCTAAAAGTCCATCAAAATTACACGTCAAAATTCAACATAAAATTGGAGGGCTGGTGAGTATCTGGCCCAGCGTATCAGCATTGCTATTCAGCGCGGCAATGCAGCCAGTATCTTGTACGCGACGATTGCTACTGATTTGGATCAGTTGAACTATCTATAGATCGTTTGCAACGGTCTGTAGATAGCTCAACTGTTTCTTATGTATTTTATATGACAATGTACATTTTGTAAATACTGTATAGTCGTATAGTCGTTTGTTTGTGAATAAATTTATAGTAATTAAACTAAATTAAAAACATAAAATTAGAAAAATAATTAAAATTCTACCCATGTTTTATCTTAAAAAGATCTCATGGTACTAATATGGTACTAAAGGCATTGTGTAAAATACCCATGAAATTATCAAAACAAATACGTTTTAAATTCACGGACAATTCACACATCACACTTTAGTCCCAAACTAAGCAAAGCTTGCGCTTACTAGACTAGAATTAGATAAAAAACTAGATTCCTGATAGAATACATAAATACCTTTTTTTTTGTAAATACAAACATAGAATACATCGTATTATATGAAATATAAAATACAAAAAAACAGTGATTCTAAAAGGTATATTCTAGGAAAGCCTCAAAAATGTTTGTAGCTAAGTTTTATTTTATCTTTCATAATAAAATCAAAGGATTTTCCTTTTTAAACGTGAAATATACAACCTTTTGCGAATCAGTTTCATGTCCAAAAAAGGTTTTATAGTCTATGCGTTTAACAATGACGGATGACATTACCAGTTTTAATTTTATTTTAGCTTTTGACGACCGATGTGGCGCGGCGGGCGAAGGTCCGCCTGCGACGCGGAGGTTGCTTCGATTCCCGCCTTGGGATAAATGTTTGTACGATCTGCAAATATTTATTCCGGGTGTTCTGGGTATTCATATGTATAATAAAAAATATCTATCTATGTAATGTATTGTATTAAGTATGTCAGTCTTCTAGTACATAACACAAGCTCTGCTTAGCTTGGGGCTAGATGATGTTGAGTGGATTGTCCAGCATTATTATTGTTATTAGCTTTTTTTATGCCATAGCTGTCAGACGAGCTTGCGGGTTATCTGTACCCCAAGTACGAGTTTGTGCATACACGGATCGAAACGACGCAATCGCCGAGCGCCACCGATTTCGTATGGAGATCCAAGCTTCTCAAGAAATCTGCTAGGGGCGCTACTTGGATCTCCATTCTAAATCGGTGGCGCTCGGCGATTGCGTCTCTGCGATCCGTGTGTGCACAAACTATGGACCCCTGTAACTCCAGGGGCGTTGTCAGTGCGTCTTTGAGTTTATCGCACTTGTCAGTCGTCAATGTAATACACATGTTGTATAATATTATATTCGTTGAATCGGAAAGAAGTTTAATATTTGTTTTAAAGCTTTTTGTTAATAACTTTTAAATTTTTACCGACTTTTCTTTACTTACTTTCACTTCACAGGCGTCACAGCTCAGTTGGTAGTAACTTTGCCTTCCATGCTGTGGGTCGTGGGTTCGATGCCCACCCAGAGAAAATGTGTGTGTGATAGAATTATCACACACTTAGTCTCACACAAATATTTATATTTAAGAATTTAAATATAAACATTTGTTCTGTGTCTGGGTGGTACTATGTATTTAATGTATGCATTTTGTGTTGTCAAAAGTTTGTGTGATGAACATAAGTATTTGTTTTTTTCTAAGTATTTGTCTGGGTGTTACATGTATTCTATGTATATATTTACAAAATCATCTAACAGCAATCTAGTTCCCTTAGTCCAAGCTTTGCTTAGTTTGCGACTGGAGTGTGATGTGTAAAATGTCCATCATATCATTAAAAGGTACTGATTTGGATCAGTTGAACTATCTATAGATCGTTTGCAACGGTCTGTAGATAGTTCAACTGTTTCTTATGTATTTTATATAACTATGTACATTTTGTAAATACTGTATAGTCGTAAGTTTGTTTGTAAATAAAGTCCGGAATCTAATTAAAAGGTATATTTTTATTATTTATTCAAAAATAAATTCTATCATTTGGATAAACTGCTTATAATAACACCCATTTTGCATAGTTTAAAAATGACATGTGATTTTATAAATAAAATGTAATTATTTAATTAACCTTATGTAATTGGGTATGTAATCTTAGATAGTAATTATAAAGTAAGAGGAGAGAGCTCGTGAGTAGGTAAGTCATGAATTTTACAGGCTTTAGGGGTTGGTAAGCTATAGACCAGGGGTGTTAGGGGTGCAAGGGGATATACTTAAGCGATACAGAATTTTTTTTAAAATAGTTTTATTAACGAAAAGTGGTTGCATGGAAAGAGCCTCCTCGTGGCGCACACCGGTAACAGCTAGGCACGGTAATGCAGTGTCTAGTCTGGCTAATCTTTCCAACACGATGCTACAACAATGTACAGTTGTAGCATCGACACGATAAGAAGAAGATTAACGAAAAATAAAAAAACTTGAGAAAATTTGTCAATGGACACCTGGATGGAACGAAACTCTTGATTTAACTGGCTTGCTTTCTATGAGAGAGAGAATCACGCGCACGCCGCACGCCGCACAACTATAGCAAAAATTAATTTCGAAAATTTAATTATTTTTCCGTCCCCCTTTTGCATCTCAAAATATAATACAATTTTTAAAAATCAAATCAAATATTTCTTTATTAAATAAAATCACAAGGATCATTTAGAATCGTCTTACATACTAGGTGATTCTAGGTGCCAGTTCCACGCGACCAGAATGTTACCTACGTCATCAATTAAAAAATAAATGGTTGTCTGTAAATTCGGTTTACTGACGATAGTTGAACGTGACAACGTCACTTCATGGAACGCCTTAGAACGCCTCAGAACGCCTCATGAGTCATGTTTTTTCGTGCGTGCAGTCGGCTCTATCGAATTATAAGACGTTGTCACGTCAAAAAAACCCTTAAATTTCCAAAATATTATGTACGTCCCGACTCAGTTGATAGCGGTCTCTACCTGTCCTCCCTTGCACCACTCGCCACACATACACCCTGATTTCCCAGTCGACTCGCCTCGGGTGGCCCCCCGGAGCCAACTATGTAAATCGAGGATTTGTTTTATTGTAATTTGGCTAGTACTTCAGCCTTTTGTTGATAAAATTACTAATTGTTTGATGTTATAATTAAAATAAATAATAATGAGCATAAATAATAGACTATTACAGTATTTACAATATGTACTTACATCTATACTAATATTATAAAGAAGTAATGTTTGTGTGTTAATCTCGGGATCTACTGAACCGATTTTAAAAACTATTTCACCAATAGAAAGCCACATTATTGCTGAGTGTAGGTTATATAAAAAACCAAAAAATAAAAAGGCTTTTACGTGGTAGTCCGTTTTGCAAAGTGAATCGGAGAAAAAACGGTCGAATTATGCCAGCAATTATGGTCAGCTAGTAGCTATATAAAAGTTTTCAACAAAAAAATTACAACGCCGAAAAAACCGAAAAGCTAAAAATAATATCTTAATTATTAAATTCTTAAACTTATGTAAAACTATCTTATGTAAAAATAATTATCAAAATCGGATTACTCTGTAAAAAGTTATCCTTGAACACAAAAAAAATATATTACACACGTTGATTTGAGAGCCTCCTCTGTTTTTTTGTCGGTTTAAAAATACATAATGAAGCTGAGCTGTCTACAGACCGTGGCAAACGATCTATAGATAGCTCAACTGGTCCAAATCAGTAGCAATCGTTGTATACTAGATACTGATACCAGCCCTCGGGTCACGACGACAAGACTAGACGCGAAAAAAATTAAAATATCCTACATAAGTTGTTGATGAATAAAACATGCTCTAGTCTTAAACTAAGCAAAGCTTGTACTATAAGGCATTAAATGTGAAATCGAACCTACGACCATAGAAGGCAAAGCTGAACCAACTGACCTGTAACGTTAAAAGATAATATTTCTATCTAGCTATCTACAGACCGTGGCAAACGATCTATAGATAGCCCAACTGGTCCAAATCAGTAGCAATCGTCGTAGACTAGATCCCTCGGGTCACGCGACAAGGCAAGACACGAAAGAATTTACAATTTAGAATATAAATAATATCCTACATAATTAAACAACTTTATTCACAAACAAACTTACGACTATACAGTATTTACAAAATGTACATAGTCATATAAAATACATAAGAAACAGCTGAGCTATCTACAGACCGTTGCAAACGATCTATAGATAGTTCAACTGATCCAAATCAGTACCAATCGGAAAGTACATAAGTTGTTTTTAAAAATAAATTTACATAGAAAAACACATCACACACTAGTCTTAAACTAAGCAAAGCTTGTACTATAAGGCATTTAATGTGAAATCAAACCTACGACTATAGAAGGCAGAGCTGAACCAACTGACCTGTAACGCTAAAAGATCCTATTTAATCAACTATAATACAACCTAAATAGAATCCTCTACACTTCTTATAATATCTAAAACAATATAAATTCTACAATCAAATGTCACCTCTAATATCTTGACATAAAGTTCAAAATATCTCTTATAACTAAATGATAAACTTGACTCAAATCCAAAAAGTTGTAACTCGAAAATCTTCAAAGGATTTGAGTCTTTAGTGACTGAAGATAAGGGTTATTATACAATGGGTAGATAAAACAGTGGTAAACTTAAGTGATGTTCTAAAGAGATAGTTAACGCAAAGTTCACCTGCATTTGGAATAGGGATGGGACACGATTTCATAAGAAAATATCGATACTATCGATACTGAGCTGAAAACCACAGTTCAAATCTTTCCTCTTATTAAGCTATTGCATAGCTTCTATCGCGGGCCTTGAGCGTGGAGACCGAATCCAGAAGTTCCGTAACGAAATGACCTAACACTGCGCATGCGTAATCCAGCAGCAAAAAATGCTATGCAATAGCTTTACCGCGGCAGTCCCCGAGTGCCACACGTCTTTTTTTATATTTAAATTTTATCAATAAAAAAACAACACCGCTCAAAACAAATACAGTTGCTATAAGATTTTTTAATCCAAAACTCTTTTAAGCTATTACAAAACACTTTTTCAAAATCATCGATAATCGATAAAAAAAACATCGACATACTCCCCTCCCTATTCTATTGTTAACTTGACTAAGTTCCAGTGTATATCGCGAATGCCTGTGATATTTGCTTAGCATTGGATTACATAACCTCTCGACTTACGGTAGTAGCGCTTTTACTACTCCGGGGTACTACTACAACCCGATTTTTCCACCAAGTATGTTCAAATTAAAAATTAAAGTCGTGGGGGGGACTAACAGTCTCATAATCCCCATGATGGGGATCATTCAATGGGGATTATGAAACCAACCCAAAACAGGCGGTGAAAAAGGGTTAGTTTCATAATCCCCATTGAACGATCCCCATCATGGGGGTTTTACAAATAAGTAAATAAATAATTAATTAAAATGATTTTTGTATTAAGAATCATTTAAGTACTTAGTAATTTACCTACTTTTTCCTTATTTTAATTTCTAATTTTTTGGCTCGTTTAATTTTATGTTAGTATGTATTAATATATTATTTACCTTTTGATGCGGAGTGGCTGGTGTTTATCATCACCGGCGCTATTGAAGATGTCTGAAAAGAAAAGTAAAATATTAACAAAAAAACACCAATTTGGTTATCTTTTAGAATAAGATACATTTAACGATGTTTCTCTAACTCTTATGGTTGAGGTCCGAAAGATTTGACAATCACCACTCTAATCAAAAATCCTGTTCGCTCCCCTAGGGGGGACAATGAGACTTTTTGTTTCATTGTTTTTGTTCCCCTGAATGATTAAGCTTAAGTATACTAATCATGGTAAATTTTTTATAGAATAAATAAATTGTCATCACTCTTGTCAAAAATTCTGTTCGCTCCCCTAGGGGGGACAATAAAACTTTTGGTTTCATTGTCCCCCTAAACGATTAAGCTGAAGTATAATCATGGTATTATTATAAAATAAATAAATTGGTTTCCATATGATACGTAGAATATTATTTTAATTTCATAAAAATAAATCGTTTCATGTTTTTGTCTGACAAGGGTACATTCTAAGAGTATTATAAATAAACTATTGTATGAAGTATGAACAGTTTTCAATATAATCATACATATATCTTTCAGCATTAAAAATAATTTTGTGGCGCGGCGGACGAAGGTTCGCCTGCGACGCGGAGGTTGCGGGTTCGATTCCCGCCTTGTGTGTGTTGATAAACGTTTGTACGATCTGCAAATATTTATTCCGGATGTTCTGAGTAGTTTTAAATGTATAATAAAAATATCTATCAATGTAATGCTTTGTATTAAGTATGTCAGTCTTCTAGTACATAACACAAGCTCTGCTTAGCTTGTGGCTAGATGATTTTGTGTGGATTGTCCAGCATTATTTTTTGATTCAATTTAATTGTTCCATTATTAATTATTTTTCCTATTCCATGCTATAGCTGACTAATATTACTTAGAACATAAAATATACTAAAATAATATATCCCATGTTACAAAATAATTATTTTCTTTCGAGATACGATGAAAATACAATGAATAGAGTTATTATTTTAAGTTGCATGTAATAATATCATATCTAAATACATCGTTTCAGAAATATAAGCACAGATGCTTAGAAATACATTAACTGACATACAGAAGGTATTTATTAAAAGACAGGCGTCACAGTTCAGTTGGTAGTAGCTCTGCCTTCCATGCTGTGGGTCGTGGGTTCGATTCCCACCCAAAGTACGTTTGTGTGATGAACATAAATATTTGTTGTGTCTGGGTGTTACTATGTATTCTATGTAGGTATGTTGATGGTTTTTGGGGAAGTAAGACGAGTTTTCAGGAGTAATTCAGAAACTTTATTTCGGAGCGCACGCACAGCCATTACAGTAGTAGACAGAGAGAGGAAGAACAGACATCTTCTTCTAACATTACATGTGACATTAACAAACTTTGACAGATGAAGTTTACATATTATATCGGATAATGTTCCAACATATGTATTAACAAATAAATGTTTATAAGTATTCTATCAGCACTCTAGTTTCAATAGTTTAAGCTTTGCGTAGCTCAAGACCAAAGAAAACATAATTTTTCTAAAATATTTGAACAAAGACACCACTATGCAGACAGAGTATCTTTAATCTCAGATTACAGTAGCTCTACCATGAGTTTTTACTATACTATATTTACTACACTCGCTAGCGTCTGTAGTTAAAAAAATGTATGAAGATTTGTACAGCGCCTCTAGCGGATAGTTGGGTACCAAAATTCGTAATACTGATATTGACGTAACTACTGTAGTAAAGTCAGGCGATTTTACTGTGACATCTCATGGTAGAGGTACAGAACTGACTCTAACATAAATTAATTCAAAATAGTCTGTAAATTATTTAATTCTGATAACTCTGAGATTTGTAATTTTCTTATAACAACTAAATATGATAAGCCATGTTGCCTCCGAGCTATGTTTGTGTCCATTGTCTTACGATTTTACATTACGTCACGATTGCTCTGTACCCCAAGTACGAGTTTGTGCACACACGGATCGAAACGACGCAATCGCCGAGCGCCACCGATTTTGTATGGAGATCCAAGCTTCTCAAGAAATCTGCTAGGGGCGCTGCTTGGATCTCCATACAAAATCGGTGGCGCTCGACGATTGCGTCGTTTCGATCCGTGTGTGCACAAACTCGTACAGCGTGCTTAGTCGACTCTCGAGCCGAGAGTCGTCTCTCGGATATCCTCATATTTTTGACGTAACAACGTCTTATACTTCGAAAGAGCCGGCTGCACGCACGAAAAAACATGACTCATGCGGCTTTACCTCGCTATGAGGCGTTTCATGTAAGGCTTGAAGTGCAAGCGAGAGCGCGGAACGAGCGACAAAGAAGCACAATGGGCCTTTGCGTTCGTTGTCACGTTCAACTATCGTCAGTAAACTGACTTTACAGACAACCATTTTTGTATGGATATCCGAGAGACGACTCTCGGCTCGAGAGTAGGGAATTTTAAAATGCAACCTTGGACTAAGCAATCAGTTGGTTACTACGCCTGCCACCAAAATATCGTTCCCGTGTATACAATGGACACAGTGGCCGGTCTCGACCGTGTACCTACATAATTAGATAGCTTGCTGGCTTGAGGCTACTTGTTACAAGTTTCTGTACCTTCGTACTGTAAATAGAATTCTACAGACAAATGTATGGTATAACAGAGAGTAACTGACCTTCTACTTACATTATTTATTTACTTACTTTAATTAAAACGGCTAAGTATACCAATTACAATAATTCAAGATAGGTAAGTACTAAATACATATTATTTTAACATATACATAGATAAAATAAATAAATAAATTTGTTTTAATAAATAAATATTCACGGACGATTCACACATCACACTCTAGTTCCAAACTAAGCAAAGCTTGTACTGTGGGAACTACTTAGATTGATGATAGAATACTTATCACCTACATTTTTTTAAATACATAAATAAAGAGAGGAGGGACACCTTGGCCCAACAGTGGGCCAGCGTAGGTTGACTAAAAAAATATAATACATAGTAACACACATACATAGAACAAATATTTAAGTTCATCACACTAACATTGTAGGTACATAAACTGTTTTTGATGTAACTTTTTTCATTTGATAGCTCGTGCAGTTTTAGTGTGGATTCATTTAAATTGGATCAAGATCTATTCCATAATTTCTAAAAAAGAATAAAGTAGTATCCTATGAGGCATTTTACTGGGTGTAATAGCGCCCTCTGTCCAGTCAATTGTAACATTGAATTTAGTTAAAGCGCCATCTATTTAATACAAACTGTACTAAATTGCCAGGAAAATGGTGTAGAAAGCGCGACGCGAAAAGTCCTGCGAATTTTCACTCTCCACAAAGTGCTTCATTTATCACAGAGATGGCGTTGTAAGAATTAAATCGAATTAATAAAAAAATATACATAACATGATTGATTTATTTTTTGTTTTTGATAGTGTATTCTTAATAGATCAATGCTTTATAATTAATTATAAAAATTACTTAAATAAAAAATCTAGGTATAAAAAATTAAGGTATCCTTAAAATACACATATTAAAAAAAGAGACAACAATGACATCGTAACCCTATTGTATCCGAAATACACTACGCGGTGTAACTGCAACGTTAAGTCAGCGTTAACGCGCAGTGTAACTACCTAATTTCTTTATTGGTTCTTTTCTACATTGCTACTGCCAACCTTTTTTAAGCTATTGCTTAGCTTCTATCGCGGGCCTTGAGCGTGGAGACCGAATCCATAAATTCCGTAACGAAATAACCTAACGAAAATAACCTAACACTGCGCATGCGTAATCCAGCAAAAAATGCTATACAATAGCTTTACCGCGTGCAGTCCCCGAGTGCCACACGTCTTTTTTTTTGTTTTTCGTAGTTTCTACAGCCAATGTTTTGGTTCAACCTATTTGGTTTACAAAACATACAGTAGAAGTGTTACACACAACTTTAGTAGTAGTAGATCTTTCAAGGAGCTCGTTCGGAGATGTACTACCGTATCTATCGCTTAGTATAGGTAGCAGACAGGGTAATTTTTTGTTCATTATCACCTTTCATTTTGCATTACAACTCATTCATAGATTTTCATTCATTCATTATTATAAGTACCTACTTTTCATTTTGCGTATTTATTACAACTCATTCATTTCATTCATTAATGAAACATTACTGATGAATGTATCTAAAAAGTTGGAATCGGTTCACTCGAGTGATTTTATTCATTCGAATGAGTGCTTCATTTTTCTTTAATTCCATGTTTACACGTCTAAGACGGAATGAAAATATAATATAAAAAAACACGTGTGGCACTCGGGGACTGCCACGGTAAAGCTATTGCATAGCATTTTTTGCTGGATTACGCATGCAGTGTTAGGTTATTTCGTTACGGAATTTCTGGATTCAGTCTCCACGCTCAAGGCCCGCGATAGAAGCTATCCAATAGCTTAAAACAACACTAATCCTGTTTTTTCTGTCAATAACTATAAAATCAAAGTTTCTTTTTAGATAAATCCAAACATGCGCTACCAAGTAATATTACCGCCAATACTTCTTGTACCCATTTTTATGACAACAAAATGCAACCATACATCAAAACACCAAGAAGATGTCATCGTAACCTATTCAAATCACGCTGAAGCCGAACCAAGGCCGAGTATTGCCGAACCGAGCCCGAATATTGCCGAACCTAGCCCGAGCGCCCCCGAACCGAATCCGAGTATCCCCGAACGAACGTCGAAGTTTGTCGAACAAGTGCCGAAGCTTGTCGAACGAACGAAGCTTGTCGAAACCAGAACCGAAATTCAAATAATCATTCCGGAAAGATTGATCACAGAAAAAAATTATAGAATGGAACAGAGTGATTCAGATGAAGTGATTTTTGTGCCGAATGAACGAGAGGTGGAGAGGAACGAGGATTACCTCCGGCACTCTGTAGTTGGGATGGATTATATGGGAAGGACTGTTGATGATGTGATGGATAACAGACAGGTCAGAGTTGAAACAGGTATTTTTTCAAACTTTAGACGTAAACTTTTCCCGCTTCTTCTTCTTATCGTGTCGATGCTACAACCGTATTTTGTTGTAGCATCGTGTTGTAAAGATTAGCCAGACTAGACACTGCTTTACCGTGCCTAGCTGTTACCGGTGTGCGCCACGAGGAGGCTCTTTCCATGCACCCTTTTGATCTTTTTTGATGATGATTTTTGATTTAGACCGTTTTTAACAACTCTTATGCCTTTTGACTTGATTATCATTTTATCGAAGAAAACGCAAAAGCAGAATAAAAATAGATATATTATTATATGTATAGATAACACTATCTTACATAAGTACATAACCGAAAATACAAAAAACTTGGAACTAACTTTATTTAGTGACTTGAGCTGCCTTAACGCTGATAGTGACTTCTTCCAGGCAACCGTAATTGTAATGAAGTTTACTTCATGAGCCCTAAACCCTACGATTTAAAATAACTAACGATGTACTTTTTCAGAGCGTCCAGCCGACATAATATTTCTCTCAGGCAAAAACAATGAAAATGAAAACACTAAAGAGAGAAAGAAAGATGCATACGACACAAGAAGGAGCAGGACAGATATAGACAAAGTAGTTTTAAACTTGAACTGTACAAATCTAGATTGTGATAATACCATACAGTCGGTGTGCGGAGGGAAAATCGAACATAAGCAGTGGAGATACAGACTGTTTTTGAATGAATGCTTCTTCAGAAAAGTCAACTGCTATTTCAAAGTGGGAACTAACAGTAAGATGGTTTTATTCTGAATCAAACACATTTGAATCACAACGTGAAATAATTAAATTAAATATTCACGGACATTTCACACATCACACTCTAGTCCCATACAAAGCAAAGCTTGTACTATGGGAACTTGATTGCTGATAGAATACTTATATACTTTTTGGTAAATATATACATATAATACATAGTAACAACCAGACACAGATCGTATAGAAATAGGTAAGAAACATTTGACAGGCGTCACAGCTCAGTTGGTAGTAGCTCTGCCTTTCATGCTGTGGGTCGTGGGTTCGATTCCCACCCAGAGCAAATGTTTGTGTGATGAGCAAATATTTGTTCTGTGTCTGGGTGTTTCAATGTATGTATTATCAAAAAAAAAAGGTAGCACTCCGGGAGTGCCGGCAGAAGTGAAAACTTCAATATTAACGTTGTGTCTTCACTTCTAAGTTTTCACATAAAAATATAACCACAGACGTCATAATGACAATGACAATCACAATGACACAGACACATTCGCACAAGCGCCCTGTGCCGCCTAAACAGAGTCAGCACACTCAGGCACGGTAGAAAGAGTGGGAGATACTAGTTCCTCTCCCTTTCCCTCGATATTACGCTTTCGATCAACGTCACGTGACCCTGACGCGAGTTTGAAAGTTTTTACCCACCCAGCGCCGCTAAAGAAGTTTTCACTTCAAAAAGAATATAAGAATTCTATGAGCAATCTAGTTCCCTACAAGCTTTGCTTAGGTTTGAGACTTAGTGATATGTGAATTGCCCGTGAAATAATATTAATTTATGAATAAAATATCTTTCTCTTAATTTTATTTGTATGGAGATCCAAGCTTCTCAAGAAATCTGCTAGGGGCGTTGCTTGGATCTCTATACAAAATCAGTGGCGCTCGGCGATCGCGTCTCTACGATCTGTGTGTGCACAAACTCGTACTTGGGGTACTGGTTATTCATATTCTTCCCCATTTCCAGGGTACCACATCGTTTCTCTTGACAAATGTCAAAACATCGCGTCTCACTCCGCTACAAGACCGTCACTCACCCAGCTCTATCCTCCAGAGCCTGTGCACAAACTGACACCTGTCAAATCGCAATCTGTCAAACTACATAATAGCAGACGAAGTTTCTCCTCTAGAAGGTAAAATATATTAACTGGCTAAAATGGATTTTGTAAAGATCAGAGACAGAAAAGGTCAAAAACAGCTAGTAAAGGAAGAGACACAGCTAGAAAAGGTCATAAACAGTTAGTGTAGGTCAGAGACAGCTATAAAAGGTCAGAAACAGCAAGAAAAGGTCAAAGACAGCAATAAAATGTCAAAGTCAGCTAGCGAAGGTCACAAACAGTTTAAAAAGGTCTGAAACAGCAAAAAAGGTCAAATAAAGCAAAAAAAAAAGTCGGAAACAGCTACCAAAGGTCAATGACGGCTAGCAGAGGTCAAAGACAGCGAGTAAAGGTCAGAGACAGCTAAAAAAGGCCAATATTTTTGAGACAATAATATTTGCAGGTCGTTGTCATTGAGTGTGGACGGTAGATCTTGTTCGCACACGTGTCCGGCGACGTGTCCGGACGACTACCAGCCGACGTGTGCCGTGTCCGGAGCCGGACAACGACGTGTGTTCGAAAATCATTGCAAGTTGGACTATAACTCGTGTGCTTTTGGTATTAGTAAGTAAACTTGTCTATGAATAAATAAATAATGCTGGACAATCCACACATCATCTAGCCCCAAGCTAAGCAAGCTTGTGTTATGGGTACTAGAAGACTGACATACTTAATACCATTCATTACATAGATAGATATTTTTATTATACATATAAAATACCCAGAACACCCAGAATAAATGTTTGCAGATCGATCAAGGCGGGGATCGAACCCGTAACCTCCGCGTCGCAGGCGGACCTTCGCCCGCCGCGCCACATCGGTCGTTTACTTATGTATATTTTGTAAAAACTGTTATAATCGTAAGTTTGTAAATAAATATCTACTATTACCCGTTTTTTCAGTATGGCGAGCGCGCCCTCTAGCGGAATGCATAGGAGGTAAGAAGGCGGACATGCGTCAAAGTCGCGGGTTCATAGACTGGATGCAACGAGTGGGCATCGTCGATAATAAAGGCAGACTTGTACTGTCATAAAATTAAAAAAAAAACACACAAATCATGGTAAATATCCTGTTTAAAGAAAACTAAGTTAAAAAAAAACATTGCAATATAGGGGAGCGAGGGGCTTGTTGTAACAGGGGTAAGTAGTAACAGGCTCTTTTCACTAGGATCTTAAACGCTATTAACGTATTTCTTTGACTCGATTTAACCTTTAAACCAAGCCGCATCATGTTGCCATAGCCAATGTTCCGGAGGCCGATGGAGTAAGGTGGAAGTGTGCACGCGCTTCATTTCTGCCAGGTAATATAAAATTGTACTGTCGTAAAATTTCGGTTTGCGTTTTTAATATTGACTAATTTCGAATTTTCTATATCTTATTTCCATTCAAACTTATCTATCTTTGATAATGTGTAACAGTTTTTGTGATTGCTAAATTGTTTAAATAGTTATCATGACAAATGTTAAAAATCATACCATAGGGTTAGTTGTAACAAAATTCCGGGGCTAGTTGTAACGTGTTACAACATGCCCCAAGTTATGATGTAGATACCTACTTTTGTCTTTTGTTTTAGAATGAGGGACAAAATTAAAGGGAAAGGGATGGGAAAAGCCAAGGTTAATCAACAAATAATAAAACCTTTAGCTCTGCCCACTCTGGCAGAGATAAAAAAAAGATTTTATGTCCAGATTCAGAATCTGAGGCAAACGAGTAGTATTGTCTGGTATGTGGTGAAGCTTACACAGATACAAAGAAAGAAAATGGGATAGAGTGTATCATTTGTAAGATGCGGGCACATGTAGGATGTGTGACAGGAGACATTATAACTTTGATTTGTATTAATTGTAGCTCAGATGAAGACTGAATTTAATTATAATGGAACCCACCAAATGTTAATTCTTACATAAGTATTATACTTTGTTAGATAGCTATTAAGAAGAGATAATTACGAAGCATACCTTACATATAAATAATTTGATTACTTACTGTGATTAAGACAAATTAAGAAAAGTGCCATGATGATTAAATGTAGTGTTTAACTAAATAAAACGGTTAATTACTTAATTTTTAAGTGTTGATTACTATTAAAGTGTATTCAAGTTGATTTGTGATAAGAATTACATAATATATACTCTAGAACGATGTCAATTTCGTTAAAAATAAACAAACAATCAATAATTAGAGGTATTATTGTTGTTTTTTTTTGGTCGTTACTACTTGCCCCGGTAGACGTTACAACTTACCCCAAGCACGAGGTAAGTTGTAACACCGCACTTCTTCTAGAAAATAATTGATTGTAAAATAATGACCAATAGTTATGGTATTATTTTTACTTGATTTGGTAGAGGAAAAGTTACAGTATCCATTCATCTTTGTTTAGTAGAAATTTAATCAATAGATCTCAAGGTATATTAGTTTTAATGAAAACTGTTACAACAAGCCCCTCGCTCCCCTACATATGTAACGGCCGGTTTCTGGAAACCCAAATCACGATTGATCCGAGTTTGACACATAGTAATTATTAGATTTTTCCGTTGATCATCGCTCGGGAAACCGGCCGTAGGTGTATTTTTTTTTTTATATAATGAAGTTACTTTATTCACAAACAAACTTACGACTATACAGTATTTACAAAATGTACATAGTCATATAAAATACATAAGAAACAGTTGAGCTATCTACAGACCGTTGCAAACGATCTATAGATAGTTCAACTGATCCAAATCAGTACCAATCGGAAGCGTACCCAAGACACTGGCTGCATTGCCGCGTTGAATAGCAATGCTGATACGTTGGGCCAGATACTCACCAGCCCTCGGGTCACGCGTCGCTTCGACTAGACGCCCACTAATAATTTTGAAAAAAAATAATTATTAATTAATTTTAAAAAAAATTGTAAGTTTATTGTTTTGCAAATAAATGTAATTTAAAAATGCTCTATCAGTACCCCAAGTACGAGTTTGTGTTATCTAGTTCCCATAGTACAATCTTTGGTATATTTGAGATAGGTGGCGTTGTAAATATTTATCTTATCTTATCTTTATCTTATCTTGTATGAAATATTCATGAATAAAAAATTATGTACTTTTATTTCATCTTTGTATTACTCCCTACCAAAATAATCTACCATTGAATTCTACGATCAATATGAAGCACAAAACCGATCACAAAAAAAACTGACACCGAAATTAGTTTAAACAAATTTGATATCCGATCACGAAAAAATAACATAATTATGTCATCCGATCACGAGATCCGATCATACAAGAAATAGTTCCCATAGTACAAGCTTTGGTATGTTTGAGGTAGGTGGCGTTGTATGAAATATTCATGAATAAAAAATTACTTTTATTTCATCTTTGTATTACTCCCTACTAAAATAATCTACCATTGAATTCTACGATCAATATGAAGCACAAAACCGATCACAAAAAAAACTGACACCGAAATTAGTTTAAACAAATTTGATATCCGATCACGAAAAAATAACGTTATATTTTCGTCATCCGATCACGAGATCCGATCGTACAAGAAATCGCTACTAATTACAGTTTTAAAACTACAAAACAAATATGATATGAATAAAACCTTAAAATACAAACTCTTTTTATCTCGTAAAAGCCATTTTATTTTTTGGTTTTTTATATAACCTATGACACTCAGCAATAATGTGGCTTTCTATTAGTGAAAGAGTTTTTAAAATCGGTTCAGTAGATTCCGAGATTACCCCTTACAATTTAACAAATATACAAACACACAAACTTTACTTCTTTATAATATTAGTAGGTATAGATAAAAACGTTTCAACAAAAAGTTTTCACAAAAAAAATCCGGAAATATTTCCTGAGTTATCTTAACGAAGTTGAATATTTATATATTCTTGCCTCTGAATATGCAATCACTTTAATTTCTCCATTGTCTACATTCAGGCTTTTATCTTTTAGAATAATGTTTAAGTTAAATAAAATATCCTCGGTCGTGGGTTCGATTCCTTCAACGAATGTTTATCTAAACTAATATTATAAAGAGGAAAGATTTGATTGTTTGTTTGTTTGCATCGAATAGGCTCCGAAACTACTGGACCGATTTCAAAAATTCTTTCACTGTTGTGAAGCTACATTATCTGCGCTGAACATAGGCTATATTATAATGATATTTTTTATATAGGCTACCCGTGCGAAGCCGGGGCGTACTACTAGTGTTATATATATTATTATAGACAAATTAATTAGTTCAATTTAAAATATTTTTATTTCATTCATGATAAAGTCCCAATAATAAAATACAAATAAAAAAAAAATACTTAACTAAATAATTTAATAATTGGAAAAATTAGTGCAATTTCGGAATCAAAAATTAAGAAAACTATTGTAATTAAAACAAAATGTAAAGAAAAAGGGATTTGTGCGGAGGGAACATAAATATTTGTTCTGTGTCTGGGTTACTATGTATTCTATCAGCAATCTAGTTCCCATAGTACAAGCTTTGCTTAGTTTGGGACTAGAGCGTGATGTGATCGAATAATTTTCACGTAAAAACTACTGAATGGATTTCAATGAAACTTTACAATAATGTAGTTTATACAACATAATAACACATAGGCTATAATTTTCATAGATATTGTGTGAATTGTCAAAAATATAATGATAGCAATTTTTAAATATATGTATCTAATTATATGCAAACGCTTGGCCGCAATCACACCTGATGTTAAATGATGATGCGGCCTACGGTGTAACGCGTTTGCCTAGATAGATATTCACTGTCCTCTTAAAAATTTCCAAATTATAGGTATCAGGAAAGACAGAGATATCTACTCTTTAGTAAGACGAAATTACGGGTACCTACTAGCTAGTATTTTCTACAGCGTTTTATGAAATTTTAGTTCTAAGCTGCCAAGTGCTAATGCAGTTTCTGGCCGTTCGTTCACTTAGCCGACTAAAAGCCTATCATCACCTATTAGATCTAGCCAAGTATCAGACGAAAGATTGTTCTATGAGCGTTTTCACATTATCCGATCCGACATCGGTGTTGGACGCCGATCCAATATTGGGGTAAGTAAAATGTATGAAAAATGTACCTCCGATATCCGATATCGGGCCGGACAATATGAAAGACAGGTACATATTTCATACATTTTACTTACCCCGATATCGGATCGGCGTCCGACACCGACATTGGATCGGATAATGTGAAAATACTCTAAGTTTGCGTGTTAATAATGTAATGTATTCTATGCATGTATTTATGATACATAGCGTTTGTTCAGAGCCTGGTGTAATGTATTCTAACTTACTCGGGCTTTATTAAAAAAAGTTAGCGTAGACTTGATGTATTAATTACCATACGATATGATGATATAAAGTCAACGCTAACTTTTTATAAGATAGGGGGTAATATTATATAACAAAAAAAAATTAAGAAAATCTGAATAATGATTGAAGTTGGTTGTATTTATTTTTGACAATAATATAACCGACTGTGGCGCGGCGGGCGAAGGTCCGCCTGCAACGTGAAGGATGCGGGTTCGATTCCCGCCTTGGGATAAGTGTACGATCTGCAAATATTGCATCATATTTTCATGCGTAATGGTGACATAATATAATATCTACTAAATAGGAGTTATACTAAAATAAAAAACGTGGTTTTATTTATTATTTACAATATAATTTATATGAAAACTAATTAGAGTACCTAAATAAGTTTTATATAAATAATATTTAATATAATTAGTTAAGTTAAAATAAACTGACATGTAACATTCGTTATGAATAAAGAATTGTATTGTTTTGTTAATAACCAAACGTGTTCATTTTCATGATTTAAATATGTTTACATAAAAAGCATGCTTGTATATAAGGTCCAAGCTTTAATAGATACAGCCCGTATCTGAGTTTCGTGAGATTAGAGGGTAGATTTAGCTAATTAGAATTTGACACCCCCATTTAATCCAAGTTAATTTTGACTTGCAAAGTCGTAAAGGGCTGAAATTTGGTTATAGCGAGTCGTTGTCCCATTTGTACCTAAAATATATTTTGCGTCAAAATTTTTATGTAGATTAAAAACCCTAGGCACGGTAGAAATCCTTTCTGTTACTCATGGTAGAGGTACCATGAGTTGTCACAGTAAAATCGCCTGACTTTACTACAGTAGTTACGTCAATATTAGTATTACGAATGTTAGTACCCAACTATCCGCTAGAGGCGCTGCTGTTCAAATCTTCATACATTTTTTTAACTACAGACTCTAGCAAGTATAGATTGTAAAAACTCATGATATTGATATTGATTGAAGTATTAATTACCATACGTAATGATGACATAAAGTCAACGCTAACTTTTTATAAGATAGGGGGATAATCTTTTATAAAAACTTTTTTGTGGTGTAAAAGTTTAAAGATGAAACCCATAGCCCAGTACCCCAAGTACGAGTTTGTGTACACACGGATCGCAGAGACGCAATCGCCGAGCGCCACCGATTTTGTATGGAGACAAGCAGCGCCCCTAGCAGATTTCTTGAGAAGCTTGGATTTCTATACAAAATCGGTGGCGCTCGGCGATCGCGTCTCTACGATCCGTGTGTACAAACTCGTACTTGGGGTACAGGTAGGGTCCCTCGCTTGGCCGTCTGCCCCGGACATATCAGATGATGTAGGACCACTTTGCAGAGCTAAGTCCAAACCATGAATTTATTGAACCCCTTTACAAGAGTCTCGACACCCCTAGGCCGTGGAAGTCAGAGATCTGTTCAATTTGGATATGGTATAATATGTTTTACAAAAATGATTATACCGTCATCAATCATGACTAGTAATATGAACTTACTTAAATCTAGACAGTAGCTCTACCATGAGATTTTACTATACTATATATACTAAGTATACTAGCTAGCTTCTGTAGTTAAAAAAATGATTAAAAAAACGATTTTTACAGCGCCTCTAGCGGATAGTTGGGTACTAAAATTCGTAATACTAATATTTACGTTACTACTGTAGTAAAGTCAGGCGATTTTACTGTGACAACTCATGGTAGAGGTACAGATAAAAAAAAATCCTACTAATATTAAAAACGCGAAAGTTTGTATGGATGGATGTATGTTTGTTACTCATTCACTCAAAAACTACTGAATGGATTTTAATGAAACTCTACAATAATGTAGTTTATAAGTACATCAGAATAACTTATAGGTTAATAATTATAAAGATATTTTAACGACACGTCTACCCCCTTTAGCAACGCGCGATAAGGAACTTCGTTCCAATAAATAATTAAAATAATTAAAATAAGTAAAATAAAATAAATGCCTCATCCAAGATTCGTGTATCAAGTTTGGTTTAATGTGAGGGTTGAATGGATGTCGGCGAGGGGATGATTTTGACATTGGAGAGTATTTCGGAATTGATGTTTGACCAGTTTTGATTTTAAATTTATTTTCAAGATTTTAATAACTTTTCGTTTGTGTCAAGTTGACAACTGATATCATGATCAGATTTTATTGGCACTTAATAAGTTTTAGAGATGTATCTTATTTTTCAATTAAGTTAAAAAACATAATTTGTTAATATAATAAATAAGGTCTATACAGTATTTACAAAATGTACATTTACATATAAAATACATAAGAAACAGCTGAGCTATCTACAGACCGTTGCAAACGATCTATAGATAGTTCAACTGATCCAATATTATTTTTTTGATCTTATTTTTCTAAATAATGATGTAGAAAATAGTTAAGTCAAAGTCAAAATTGCTTTATTCAATAAAATCACGCGGATCATTTAGAATCGTCTTACATACTAGGTGATTCTAAGTGCCAGTTCCACGCGACCAGAGCCTAGAAGAACGGGCAACAAACTTAGTAGAAAGTAGATAGGTAATAGTTATTCACATTGCTTTAAAAATCAAGTAGCAAGCTTCTGTCAACGTAATATCACGATCAGATTTAGGCAACTGATCACAGTAATTGACGACGGATATCGATATCTGTTTATACTTAATTAACTTTTATTTCATCTTAAAACAAACTCATGCGCCTTCAAAATAATTTTTTAAAATGACTTGACATAGTATATTATAGCAATAACATTTAAGTATTATATATATTATATAACTTAACACACAAACAACACTAAACTAACACGGAACATGAACCCACACCCAAAACTTTGTTGATTTCGCTTAACAACCACTTAAGTTTAAGTGAACTTAGCATGACCTCTGCTAATTAAGTAGGTACGGACGGATAATGTACCTACCTGGGCCCCGATCGTGCTAAATTGTAACGTAAACGGTTCGTCTAAGCAGCAGCTAAGGTTCACCAACGTAACGTGTACGTAGCGTGTGCTTCGTATCGCTGTAAACGCTAACCGTTCATCTTGTTTCCGTTCGTGTGACAGCGGTTATGTCACAATCTTCGGCTCACTAACGTTCCAATGTTGAACGTGTTTGGCTACACGCTTATCGCGATCACAAAATACGTACGTTGGTGAACCTTAGCTACTGCTTAGACGAACCTTACACATGGTTCTAAAACTCTATCTGGGCGTCTAGTCGAAGCGACGCGTGACCCGAGGGCTGGTGAGTATCTGGCCCAACGTATCAGCATTGCTATTCAGCGCGGCAATGCAGCCAGTGTCTTGGGTACGCTTCCGATTGGTACTGATTTGGATCAGTTGAACTATCTATAGATCGTTTGCAACGGTCTGTAGATAGCTCAACTGTTTCTTATGTATTTTATATGACAATGTACATTTTGTAAATACTGTATAGTCGTAAGTTTGTTTGTGAATAAAGTTGAAGTACTTATAAAAAAAAAATCTATGTTATAAATAAATACATAAAATAAATAAATATTCTCGGACATTGCACACATAACACTCTAGTCCCAAACTAAGCAGAGCTTGTACTATGGGAACTAGATTGCAGATAAAAACTTGTATACTTACATTTTTTTTGTAAATACATACATAGGTACTTAGAATACATAGTAACACCCAGACACAGAACAAATATTTATGTTCATCACACAAACATTTGCTCTGGATGGAAATCAAACCCACGACCCACAGCATAGAAAACAGAGCTACTACAAACTGAGCTGTGACGCCTGTCAAACTGTAGCTCTACTATGAGTTTTTACTATGCTATATATACTACACTCGCTAGCGTCTGTAGTTAAAAAAATGTATGAAGATTTGTACAGCGCCTCTAGCGGATAGTTGGGTACTAAAATTCGTAATACTAATATCGACGTAACTACTGTAGTAAAGTCAGGCGATTTTACTGTGACAACTCATGGTAGAGGTACTGTACTGTTAATTGTAAAATATCAATTAACAAAGTTACAAATTAAAATCATCTCGTTCAGTGAATTCGTAGCGCCATCTGTAATGACTTAGTATTCCCTCCGGCGATCCTGTGTTATTTTTAATCAAAATCTCATTTTGGGGTGTTCAGCCTTCAGAGCTATAGCTTGGCTGGTGTGGTTATGATTAGTTTGGCGCTATTTGGTACCTCTAAAGAAGGGGTCACCAAATTCCAGGCGAAGTAACGAGTAATGCCAATAGTTTGCACCAATTCTAAATCATCAATAAAAAAAAAATGGTAGCACTCCGGGAGTGCCGGCAGAAGTGAAAACTTCAATATTAACGTTGTGTTTTCACTTTTAAGTTTTCACTTCAAAAATATAACCACAGTCGTGATTGTGTCATGTCATTGTGTCACATTCGCGCAAGCGCGAATGTGACACAACGACGAAGCCAACGAAGACACAGACACATTCGCGCAAGCGCGAATGTGTCATGTCGCCACAACACTATTTAATTGTTTGAGTCATACGTCGCGTGACCGCAAGTGTGTTCTTTTGTCGTCTCTTGTTTTACGAGCAATGTATAAAAATTAAATAAGATCTTACGCTTTTTCGACGTCACGTGACCCTGACGCGAGTTTGAAAGTGTTTACCCACCCAGCGCCGCTAAAGAAGTTTTCACTTCAAAAATGTCACTTTTCTTATTGATATGTAAATAATAATACCTTTGTAATTCCCGTAATTACCTTTGTTCAATAATTATTTTTTTTATGAAATGTATGGACCGCGGTGGTCATTTCATTTTTTAAAATGGACCCCGAGCGAAACTAATTGGTGAGCCCTGCTCTAAAGTATCTAAAAACAAAGGATACATACATATTTTAAGTATATTATCCTATGTCCGTCTCCTGGCTCTAACCTACCCACCAATTTTCAGCCATATCGGTACAGCCGTTCTTGAGTTATAAATAGTGTAACTAACACTACTTTCTTTTAATCTATACTAATATTATAAGAAGAAGAAGAAGAAGAGGTAAAGTTTGTATATTTGTTAAATTGTAGGGGTAATCTCGGGATCTACTGAACCGATTTTAAAAATTCTTTCACCAATAGAAAGCCACATTATTGCTGAGTGTCATAGGCTATATTATGCCCAACGAAGTGGGCACGGGTCAGCTAGTATAGATATAAATTGTGTGAATTATCCAAAATATAACGATAGTAAGACGAAGTCGCGGACCAATTGTTTAAGGTGACGGGTATAGCCAAATGCGTGTTTTTGGGAGTGTTTTCTGAAGAAGTCATTGCATGTGGAGTTGTGAAACTTATTATTTCCTATAACACATATATTGAACTAGTCAGGTAGGAAACAAAATGTGTGCTCTTGGTTATAGTTTACTTTAAAATGTAAGTTTAGTACCAACACCTTTTGCAAAAGTGTGATTTTTGATCCCATTTTTTATGGGTTTGGCAGATTTGTTTGGTACCAAACTCAGCACAGCTATTCTTATGGTTGATATCTATACATCCAAGGTAAAAAAATTCTACATTTAGGTGTTTAAAGAAGAAGAAGAGTAGCGCCTTAGGAACTATAAGTGTTCCATTGCTGTGTGCTCGCAAATATTCATAAGGCGCTGCTTAAGAGTTTGACAATCCAAACTGTGCGCGGCTCACTATGTGTTTTGCGTCGTTTTCAGCATTCTTACTAAAGTTAAAAATGCGATGTTGCCACGCTGACTATCTAGAGTTGCAAAAACTATGCCGTGTTACAAGTTTAACGTGTGTGTAGATATAATAAATAAATAATAAAGTTGGAAGTTATTGACATTTTCATTTATTATGAAAAATTTCACCCTACCCGTCGCCTTAAGCCCAACACATAAAACATTATATTTTATAACTATAATATATATAAATACCAAATTATGAATAAAAGCGTGAACCCTAGCGAAGTTTTTAATTAAATATTTAAATTCATGCTACAACCCGAGATAAGAAGGCGGGAGTTTCAGCGGTAAGACCGACCAGTTTTGATACTTTAAGAGTAACATTTATCAGTCGTCACACAATGGAATGAGGGTTTTCTATATTTTTTCTGGCACTAGGCGGCGCTACGTAGGCGTCAGGTCCAAACATCTGTCAAATAGCACAGAGTCGTAGATACTAGACATAAATTATTAAAAAAATTAAAAGAATGATTTTAAGAATAAATAAACCCAAAAAATATATACTAAGAGAATTACAATGAGGGTTTTCTGAAATGATCTCCGTGAGATGGCATGACTGTAGCGTCAGGTCCAATCTGTCTGGACTGTCAAAATACATACAAAAATTGTAGCGCCGCCTAGTGGCAGAAAAAGTATAAAAAACCCTCATTCGTTGCCGGCGTCGGTGTTTCCAGATACACATAATTTGGACATTATCAAGAGGAGAGTGAATAGGTTCTATCTAGGCAAACGTTACACCGTAGGCCGCATCATCATTTAACATCAGATGTGATTGCGGCCAAGCGTTTGCCTATAATGCATAAATGTTTAAATTCGTTAATAAGTAATTTATTTATTTAGACAATTTTAGTCTCGACAGGGCATACATATTTGCTCCTCTTGGGGTCGAGACTCTAGGTCCGTGGGGTACCGGGTAATCAAAAATATTTCTGGGCGTCTGGTCGAAGCGACGCGTGACCCGAGGGCTGGTGAGTATCTGGCCCAGCGTATCAGCATTGCTATTCAGCGCGGCAATGCAGCCAGTGTCTTGGGTACGCGACGATTGGTACTGATTTGGATCAGTTGAACTATCTATACGTTTGCAACGGCCTGTAGATAGCTCAACCGTTTCTTATGTATTTTATATGTCAATATACATTTTGTAAATTCTGTGATAGTCGTACGTTTGTGTTTTTTTTTATTTCGTTAAGAAAAAGTAAGTAGGTACAGTAAGTAAGTATCAAGTCCACTATACCCAGTACAGTAAGACATTGGGTCGGGGTTGTAATCGCGCGGTGAAGCACGCTACGTCACGCGACGAATCGCGACTCGCGATTAAATGATTTGTCCAATAAACGAGTTCATTCAATCGTGTTACGTTCTACGTGAGGAGTATAAATTGTTTTATTGAAACATCGTAAGATTGAAATATTCATGGACATTTCACACATCACACTCTAGTCCCAAACTAAGCAAAGCTTACTATGGGAACTAGATTGTTGATACAATACTTAATTTTATGTAAATACTTACATACTTACATCAAATAATACACCCAGATACATACACCTAGACACAGAAATATACATAATAATATACCCAGACACAGAACAAATATTTATTTTCATCACACAAAAATTTGCTCTGGGTGGGAATCGAATCCACGACCCACAGCATGTAAGGCAGAGCTACTACCGACTGAACTGTGACGCCTGTCACATATGGCTGGATTGTATTTATCTAAATTCTTATGTTTTCATAATATAATTTGTCAAATAAACCATTACCTACAAAAAACATTGAAAATCATTTTGGCGAAACAAAATAAGTTATCAATTTAGAAACCTCGGGTCGCAAAATATACTAAGAACAAACATTTCTTCTTAATGAGAATCGAACTCCACATGCAAAGCTGAATACACCAGATGACAGACTTATAATCTACCACAATCTACCACATCCTACCACAATCTACCACACGTCAAACGAATTGTTAGAGAAATATTATGTCTACCGGTGTGGTGTTTGCACAGGCTAATTGGAACGCACCATCGCCTACGGGCATAGTGGTGCGACATGCATCTATCGATAGGGGGTTCTATTCCAACCTCAAGTTATAGGTACTTCAAACTTCAATTGCATTTACCAAGTTAGGTAAGTATACTTCAAACTTCAATTGCATTTACCAAGTTAGGTAAGTATACTTCAAACTTCAATTGCATTTACCAAGTTAGGTAAGTACCTATACTTCAAACTTCAATTGCATTTATTCAATAAAATCACGCGGATCACTTTGAAACGTTTTACATACTAGATGATTCTAGGCGCCAGTTCGTCGCGACCAGAGAGAAGAACTGGCAAGAAACTAGACCTGGATTCTAGCGTTTTTTTTCATATGATCCTTCTTACAATTGTTTAATAAAGAAGTTAGAGCTAGTTCGTTCCAAGGTTGCTTGTCTTATAAATAATCAGATATTTTATAATATGCCTTTGATAAGAGTTTTCTTATAGGTATTCCCTTCGTGTTGTGTTGTAATGCCCAGAGTATATTTCTCTTGCTATGTTGAATAGTAAACAGGGTTTGACAGGCGTCACAGCTCAGTTGGTAGTAGCTGCCTTCCATGCTGTGGGTCGTAGGTTCGATTCCCACCCAGAGCAAATGTTTGTGTGATGAATATCAATATTTGTTTTGTGTTTGGGTGTTTATACGTATTCTATGTAGGTAAGTATTTACAAGAAAAAATGTATACGAGTATTCTATCAGCAATCTAGTTCCCTTATGGGGCGTCTAAACGGGCAATGTTTTGCGGCGATTTGTGGCTGCAATTATTGGCAAACATTGCCCAGCCATCAATAAAACATTTTATGGCTGAGCAATCAATTTCAGGCAACATGTTGCAATATGGCTGCAATAGTATGGCCTTTGATTCAGAACCCTTTAATAAGCCACACAATCCAGCAACAATGACCGACGAAATGTCAAAAAATATGTGGCTATAATGCCGGGCCATCCTTAAAATATTGCATAGTGTGGCTGGTATTGGTAGCAATGTTGCCGGCCACAGTATTGCAGCCACAAATTGCCGTGAAGTGTGGCCCGTTTAGACGCCCCAATAGTACAAGCTTTGCTTAGTTTGGGGCTAGAGTGTGATGTGTGAATTGTCCGTGAATATTTATTTATTTATATCTATAGAACATTTGCAACAATTTGCTTGCAATAGAAATCGAACTCACGACCTGACATCACGGAAGGCAGAGCTAACTGAGCTTTGTCTACTGAAATCATTGAAATTATCGATATAATTTAATTAATTTGATCTTAGTCAGACAACTTACCTTACCTACAACATAATACATAGTACAAGAAAGTTACAGTATATCATAATGCTGAAATCATCGATAAGATTTACAACAATTTTCCCATCCCTACAAGTTTCTTGTTTAAATATTAATGGTACCGACAAAGGGTCGATTGTGGGTATTGTTTTACCTTTGTTCTGGTATGCCGGGTATGAGGATTATACTCAGGCAGGGTTGTAGCAAGCTTATAGCAGAGCGAGGAGGTTGCGGGTTCGATTCCCGCCTTGGGATAAATGTTTGTACGATCTGCAAATATTTATTCCGGATGTTCTGGGTATTTAATATGTGTAATAAAAAATATGTAGATATTGTATTAAGTATGTCAGTCTTCTAGTACCCATAACACATGCTTTGCTTAGCTTGGGGCTAGATGATGTTGTGTGGAATCGTCCAAACATTTATCCCAAGGCGGAATCGAACCCGCAACCTCCGCGATGCAGGCGGACCTTTGCCCGCCGCGCCTCCGTCGTCGTATACCTCAGAATTTCCACATAATAACGTTTAAAAGGAATTTTATAAAATAAAATGTACGCCATTTTATATTATTTACGAAAAATATATGTCTAATAAAAAAATATTTATTGCCCATGTGGAGTGTCGCCAAAGAACGGGATAAGTGGAAGGCTTTGGGGGAAACCTTTGCCCAGCAGTGGGAAAGTATAGGTTAAAAAAAATATGTTTCCAATGGAAATCAATCTCATTGAATAAAAATCTCAAGAGATATTCTTAGACATTATTTGTTTTTAATTTAAAACCCCATTTTGGATTCATTAATCTTTCACGACTTGTTGAAAGGAGGGTTAGCCTTTGAAGTTTTTCAAAGCATTAGAGGGGTGTTCTCTTATAATTTTTATTTTATTTATTACTGATTTGGATCAGTTGAGCTATCTATAGATCGTTTGTAACGGTCTGTAGATAGCTCAACTGTTTCTTATGTATTTTATATGACAATATACATTTTGTAAATATGTATGTACTGTATAGTCGTAAGTTTGTTTGTGAATAAAGATTCTTTATTACTTAACTTAGAATAACATAATACAATTTAAATATTAATGCCTATGCATGTAAGAAAAATAAAATAATTTATTTATAGTCATTTTATACTTTATACTCCAAAACATCCCTGTAAACGAAAATAAAATTATTGCAGGAGACTTAAATGGCCACGTCGGTAAAAATGCGCCAAATAACAGCATTATCCACGGCAATCATGGTTTCGGAGAAGTAAATGACCAAGGTGAAGACATCCTGGAGCTTGCCAATATCTTCGACATGCCAATAGTCAATACATTTTTTGAGAAAAAAGATGAGCACCTTATTACTTATAAAAGTGGTAGATCCGCTACACAAATCGACTATTTTCTGTGTAATAGAAATATGCGAAAGTTCTGCAAGGATTGTAAGGTTATCCCTGGGGAACCGCTTACTACTCAACACCGAATGCTTGTCACTTGTCTGAAAATGCCTCAATGGAACGGTAACCGCGTAGAGAAAACTGCCCCTCGCATCAAATGGTTCAATTTACAGAAAGCCCAAGGAAGGAATGTCATAGCGGAAGTAACAGAGCATCTGAAATTAGAAACAGAAAAACCATCCGTATCAGCTAACACTGCATGGCAAAACTTCCACGAGAATACCATCGCATTGGCAAAAATAGGCTTAGGTGTGAGTAAGGGCAAACTGAAGACTCAAAAAGATCCTAGTTGGTGGGGAGACGAAGTGAAACAACAACTAGCAGAAAAGAAGAACGATTTCAAAGCTTGGCAGAAATCTAAACTGGAAGAAGATAGAGTGAAGTATACGCACTCCAAAAAATCGGCCAAAAGTACAGTTGCCCGAGCTAGAGCTGACGCGGAGAATAACCTTTACACTGATCTCGGAAATGCAAAAACGGAAAAGGACATCTTCAAACTTGCAAAACACAGAAATAAGCAATCGCAAGATATAAAAACTAATAAATATATAAAAAAACCCGCAGGCCAACTGTTAACTTCGAATAAAGACATCAACCAGAGATGGCACGATTACTACAAAGAACTCTTGAACGAAGAGTTCCCACAAGAATCATCTTTAGACTGTCCATCTGTACCCGGTCCTATTGAAAGTGTTACTCTAACCGAAGTACAACAAGCCTTAAGCAACATGAAGAATGGTAAATCCACCGGGCCAGATGAAGTTCCAGTAGAACTATGGAAAAAATGCGGGACCACAGGTGCCTTATGGCTCACAAACTTGTTCAACGACATAGTTATGAAAGCAAAAATGCCAGATATGTGGCGGCAAAGTAACTTGATACCATTTTATAAAAATAAAGGCGATGTCGCAAACTGTGGAAACTATCGTGCCATCAAGCTCACCTCTCACACCCTAAAAATATGGGAAAAAGTATTAGCAAACCGACTTGGAAAACTCGTTCAAATTACCCCGAACCAGTGTGGTTTTACTAGTGGCGCAGGCACTATAGATGCTATACATACCGTAAAAATTCTAATGGAAAAATACAAATCCCAGAAAAAAGATCTTCATCTCGTATTTATAGATCTCGAAAAAGCATTCGACCGGGTCCCACGAAAATTAATTTGGGATGCGTTACGCGCGCAATTGGTCCCAGAATATTACATCGTACTGTTAAAAGATATGTACGAGTCCATAAAGACCAAAGTCGTCAGCCCCGCTGGCGTTAGCGCTGAATTTGAGGTCAGAGTGGGAGTGCATCAGGGATCTACTCTGAGTCCACTGTTGTTCAATCTCGTAATGAATTATGTCACCGAACACTTACAATAACCAGCGCCATGGACACTTTTATACGCTGACGATATAGTTCTTATTGAAGAAAATGCTGACGACATCCAAAAAGAACTCGATGTATGGTGCACAGCACTAGAGCAAAGAGGCCTCAGAGTTAGTAGACAGAAGACTGAATATATGCATTGCAACTTCTCAGGCTCTAAGGACGTAGCGCATTTACGAGTTCCTCACATCGATAACACGCCCATAAAACAAGTAGATGCCTTTAAATATCTAGGGTCTTCGGCGATTACGGATTCCGCCAGTATTGACAAAGACATTACAAACAGAACCAAAACAGGCTGGATGAAATGGCGAGCACTGTCTGGTGTACTCTGTGACGTAAGAATGCCTGTCCAAATCAAGGGAAATGTGTACAAACGGGCAGTGAGACCAGCACTTCTGTATGGATCTGAGTGCTGGGCCATGCGCAAAGCCGACGAACAACCTTTGCACGTCGCAGAGATGCGCATGTTGCGCTGGGCTGGGGGAGTTACCATGCTTGACAAAATCAGAAACGAATTAATACGAGGTACATTTAAAGTAGCGCCCATTCAAGAAAAGATCCAAGAAAACCGTTTGCGCTGGTATGGCCATGTCATGCGTAGAGACGAAACTCATATGACCCGGAAAGTCCTCACAGCGGAACCAACTAAAAGGAAACCAGGCAGACCCCTGACTACTTGGATCGGTACAGTCCAAAAAGATTTGAAGACGATGGGCTTAGACCCAGATACGACGCAAAAACGCTCTGTATGGCGTATGAAAACAAGGAGGGCCGACCCCAAAAGAAATGGGACATAAGGCCAGGACAAAGAAGAAGAAGAAGAAGATTTATAGTCATTTTATCTTTATTCGGTAAAATCACAAGGATCATTATGCATAAACCTTAAATATTCAAACACCTTACCTCACCTTCGCAGTCTTTTTTATTTTAGCAGACTCAACGTGGTCAGACTTAGTCAAAGCCAAATAAAACTATGTTAAAATATATTGAAACTTAGTCAAGCCAGAAAAAACTTAATCGAAAATATATTGAACCATTTTCTAAGCCATTTTATATCTGCACACCCAACGTGGTCAGACTAAACTAAAAAAAGTATCAAATATTAACAACGTATCTTTCGTTTTCATTTTTCAATATATTTCAATCATAGCACAGACGAACGGACAAAAAAACCGCAAAAAGGGGGTAGGGGGTGTCAAAAGGGGGTAGGGGTGTCAAAAAGGGGGTTGAGGGTGTCAAAATCGCTGACCGTTGTCCGGTCGGGGGTGAAAAAAACCCCTAACCTTTAATTACGGATTGATATCAATTATTTATTGGAAAAAGGTGTGGACGGAAATATTTTTCGGAGCTTCAGCAAGATTTTTGAAATCAGAAATATTTTATTGTTTAAAACCGCAGACTGCAGACTTTTTATCAGCCGATAGTTTGTTCGGCTTCTTAATCAGTATGATGTATGCAGATGCGCACATTACCTACAGTGATTCAGTCTTCATACTGATTAAGGAAGCCGACCAAACCATCGGCCGATAAAAAGTCTGCAGTCTGCGGAGACTCTAACTGTTGTGCCTAGATAAAAGATACTCTAATTTTATTTATTTCACCAACATGATACAAATTTTATAAGGTACCGTTTGCCTTATATAGGTAAGTACTACATAATTTAGTACGGTACACCTTTTGTCTTTATTATTTATCTTTCAAAATATTCTGAATAAACTCAAACACTACCTACTGCAACGATTTCAAAAAATCTTTCACCATTTGAAAGCTACATTCCTCTTGAGTAACAAAACCTATACATATAAATATTCAAAAAAAATATGTAACCCGGGGCGGGCCAATAGTAAACAAAAAAAAAAAAAAAGGTAGCCACTCCGGGAGTGCCGGCGGAAGTGAAAACTTCAATACTATCGTTGTGTTTAATTATAAGTATAAAAGTACTATCATTTATGAGGTAGAATACAATGTTTATGTTTTTATTTTTTATTATTTTTCGCCCTGTGCCGCCTAAACAGAGCAGCACACTCAGGCACGGTAGAAAGAGTGGGAGATACTAGTTCCTCTCCCTTCCCCTCGATCTTACGCTTTTTCGATCAACGTCACGTGACCCTGACGCGAGTTTGAAAGTTTTTACCCACCCAGCGCAGCTAAAGAAGTTTTCACTTCAAAAATATGTAACCCGGGACGGGCCAATAAAAACAAAACAATAAAAATTGTAAATAGTTTTCGCCGCTCGACGTAAAAATCCAGTGCATGCAAAGCTCACACGAACTAGTATTCAATACTCTTTGGTATTTTTCCGCCCCAATACAATAAAAACGACGCCCTCACAAAGCAGGCTCGCTACGCCAGACATTGCTAATTGACCTGGCCAGACCCCCGGCTATTTTAATACCATTATTACATTGGGTTGTCTGCAAAAAAAGCCGGAACTTTAACATACTTTGTTTAGTAAATAAATAATGCTGGACAATCCACACAACATTATATAAACCAAAATTAAGCAGATCTTGTGTTATGGGTACTAGAAGACTGGATAGATGTATGTGTTGCTCTTTCACGCAAAAACTATTGAATGGATTTTAATGAAACTTTACAATAATGTAGTTTATACATCAGAATAACACATAGGCTACTATTTATCAAGATATTGTTTATAATCTAAAATATAACAAACAAACATACGACTAATCAGTATTTACAAAATGTACATTGTCATATAAAATACATAAGAAACAGTTGAGCTATCTACAGACCGTTGCAAACGATCTATAGATAGTTCAACTGATCCAAATCAGTACCAATCGGAAGCGTACCCAAGATACTGGCTGCATTGCCGCGCTGAATAGCAATGCTGATACGCTGGGCCAGATACTCACCAGCCCTCGGGTCACGCGTCGCTTCGACTAGAGTAACTATAACCATTTCCGTCTAGCGTATAAAAGGGGCTAGATTCTAGCCCCTTTTCGCAACGCGCGATAAGAAACTTCGTTCCAATATAATTTACTTTAACCAAAATACACAAATTGAATACTTTTTCAATTCGTTCAGGACCAATCTGTCGAATTGATTAAAACGTCTACAATTTGTCGCATTACAATTCAAAACGGCTGTTCACAATGCGGAAAAATCAACATTATCTCAAAAAAAACGAATCGTTTGAAGAATTTTAAAACAAGGAAAAGTTCCTGAGTTTTTTTATAATGAAATAAATTAATCAAGTCTTGACACAAGATACATGTCTGGATGTTTATGTGTTCTGGGTATTTTATATGCATAATGAAAAATATCTATGTAATGTATTGTATTAAGTATGTCAGTCTTCTAGTACATAACACAAGCTCTGCTTAGCTTGGGGCTAGATGATGTTGTGTGATTGTCCAGCATTATTTATTTATTTACGTAGACTGTTATCCAGGTCCTACCCTGTACAGCAACGATGTCATCCATCCTTCTGGTCTGCCAAGGCCTCTTCTGTGTTCCCTAGGCCACCATAGTTACTTCATATTTGGTAGTTTATAACGATGTTTTGTCAGATATTGATATTTTTAATGTAACATTACCTTTATATCGTCATAGAGTTATGTTAAGCATTGCCATTAAATAAATAAATAATTATATATATGTACTTATTTCTTGAGTATTTTTATAAGCAACTCTTATAGTCTATGTTTCTGGTTATATTTTCTTTGTTTTAATGTAGTAATCAACAACTGCATTTTAATCTGTTCGTTCAAATTTAATATTTTTATCTTTAGCTTCTGTTCACATTTATTGTGTAATGTAATGGAGGAAACTTTACTGGTTTGTGTGTTATCTTAAGTTCTTTTTGTATTTAGTATATAATAACTGTTTGTTTCCCAAATAAAATAAAATAAAATAAAATAAAAGAAATTCCGACTTTTTTGTCCGGAAAATTGAAAACTCTACTAACCAGATGTCGCTATGTGATCCAGAGACAATTACAGAATGTATATTTGATTAGAAATATGGTCTGTATAAGGATTATCGGTGAATTGAACCGGACATAATCTGGACAGGCGTCACAGCTCAGTTGGTAGCTCTGCCTTCCATGTGGGTCGTGGGTTCGATTCCCTCCCAGAGCAAATGATTGTGTGGTAAACATATTTGTTCTGTGTCTGGGTGTTACTATGTATTCTATGTGTGTATTTACAAAACAAAAGAGGTATAATAAGTATTCAATCAACTATCTAGTTCCCATAGTACAAGCTTTGCTTAGTTTGGGACTAAAATGTGATGTGTGAAATGTCCGTGAATATTGATATTGATTTATAGAATTTCGAGTGAATTTATTGTAGATACTTTTGTACTTATTTTATATGCCTAGGTACATTTTGTAAATATTGTAATAGTCGCAAGTTTGTGAATAAAATCAATTTATTGATGACTTATATTATATTTTACTTATATATTTTAAATTATACTTATATTTTATTGTAGTTATGAGGTTCAACATGGTGCTATCAAAAAAATATTTAAACATTTTGGAATTTTGACAAAAATATAGATTCAAAAATATATTTCCCAGAATTTAATCCACTTGCAATCTCAATAGGGGCGCGCGCTATAAATCGCCGAAATACTTCGGGATTTAATTGACACACCCCGTGAGGTATTCAAGGGTTGGAAAGGAATGTCTACTGGCGGTGACATCCCTATTGAGATGAGAATTTTTAAGTAAGTAAGATATATAGACGATATACAGGGTTATTTGAAATCAAGATACAAGATATTTATTTTGCCAAAATAAGTGTTACAAACATCTTAAAATTAGGGAGGCACTTAAAAACTTATTCACCTTTTCCAGGTATCGCAAAAAAGGGGGTTGGGCGCTTAGACATTATATTATATAGGTACTATATAGGAACTATGTTATGCTTATATTATTATTTATATAACTAGTTAACATTTTAGGTACTTAATAGGCTCTTAATATATTAGTTAAATAAGTCTAAGTATTACATTTTGGTTTAGTACAATTATAATTAGTTGGGTGTCATTTCTCGAAATATTCTTCAATTGAGTAAAGGCATCTTTTAATTAGGTGTGATTTTAATCAGCGCATCACCTTAACAGGAAGCCTCTCTACTTGAATATAAACAACATTTGTTCTACGACTTTTTGTAAATCTTGATAAATAACACAAAAAAATGGCTATCTCTGTTTTTTTATTACTTTGTATTTTGTAAGAGTAAGAATGTACCTAACCTAGCCTCCCGCGACGTATGATTCGGTACTAACTACCTTCCTACTACGGTTTCTTGCTTTTTTTTCTTACTCAGTCAACCTAGGGAGTTTGAATCCAATTAAACTTGTATGGGAAAACTTAAATTTTAAAATATAATATATATTATTATTATAAAGAGGAAAAGTTTGTATATTTGTTCAATTGTAGAGGGTAATCTCTGGATCTACTGAACCGATTTTAAAAAATCTTTCACCAATAGAAAGCCACATTATTGCTGAGTGTCATAGGCTATATAAAAAACCGAAAAATAAAAAGGCTTTTACGTAGTAGTCCGTTTGCAAAGTGAATCGGAGAAAAAACGGTCGAATTATGCCCAACGAAGTGGGCACGGGTCAGCTAGTAATTTTATAAAGTCGTAAAACAAAAATGTTGTTGGGATTGTAGTAAAGAGGCTTCCTGCAAAAGGTAAAGCGCTAACTTCAAATAACCCTGTATATACGATCTGCGGATTTTTTATCCAAACACTGGATGAGTAAGTACTTAAAAAGCTGTACTGATTTGGATCAGTTGAACTATCTATAGATCGTTTGCAACGGTCTGTAGATAACTCAACTGTTTCTTATGTATTTTATATGACAATGTACATTTTGTATATACTGTATAGTCGTAAATGTACTTAAAAAGCAGTTATAAAAAACATTTTCTACTATAAGATCTTTATACGACCTTTGACGACCGATGTGGCGCGGCGGGCGAAGGTCCGCCTGCGACGCGGATGTTGCGGGTTTGATTCCTGCCGTGGGATAAATGTTTGTACGATCTGCAAATATTTATTCCGGGTGTTCTGGGTATTTTATATGTGTAATAAAAAATATCTATCTGTGTATTATGTCAGTCTTCTAGTACCCATAACACAAGCTCTGCTTAGCTTGGGGCTAGATGATGTTGTGTGGATTGTCCAGAATTATTTATTTTAGTTCAACATGAAATTATTCTTATCCATATTCTGTTATTTTTGGGTTTGCAAGATTAAGTACGGAACCCTAAAAAGATATTACAATGTCCCCCGGGCACATGTGTTAACACAAATGTAATATTCAGAAGTTGATATATTGCTACGAACTGAGAGAATTACTTTTTTTGGTTTAGGGCTGGTGAGTATCTGGCCCAGCGTATCAGCATTGCTATTCAGCGCGGCAATGCAGCCAGTATCTTGTACGCAACGATTGCTACTGATTTGGATCAGTTGAACTATCTATAGATCGTTTGCAACGGTCTGTAGATAACTCAACTGTTTCTTATGTATTTTATATGACAATGTAAATTTTGTAAATACTGTATAGTCGTAAGTTTGTTTGTAGTGATTTAGCTATTGTTTTATAATATTACGAGTCGTAAAATTGGAAAAAAAACATAAATTCTAAATTATATGAAGAAGTAAATATACAGATCCCACTACGTCAACGATTCTGAATCAAGAAATCGAGTTTGTCTGTTTGTTAGAGTATCACGCCTAAACCTAGACTCTAGGCCAGGGGTCACCAAATGGCGGACCGCCGACCGTATGCGGACTGAAAAATATATCCCACGCAGTATTTTTGTTGACGTTAAAATGTGCGGACTGCGAAAGTCATTTTATTTCTTAAAATGGACCCCGAGCGAAACTAATTTATGTGTCTTCGACTTTCAGATCGGAATGCGAGAGTACAACCGCTAGACCATCGGTGCCCTCTATCTATGTAACGTAATAACACCCAGACACAGAACAAACATCAGTCTTCATCGCACAAACGTTTGCTCTGGAATCGAACCCACGACCCACAGAAAGTCAGAGCTACTACCAGTAGCTCTACCATGAGTTTTTACTATACTATATATATTATACTCGCTAGCGTCTGTAGTTAAAAAATGTATGAAGATTTGTACAGCGCCTCTAACGGATAGTTGGGTACTAAAATTCGTAATACTAATATTGACGTAACTACTGTAGTAAAGTCAGGCGATTTTACTATGACAACTCACGGTAGAGGTACAGTATCTTGGGTGCAGTATTTTGGGTACGCTTCCGATTGGAATTTGGATGTATTTTAAATGCCTATGTACATTTTGTAAATACTGTATAGTCGTAAGTTTGTTTGTGAATAAATGTTTTATATTCATTAATGTAAATATTTATTGTCAATCTTGTAAAACTATAGATTGGATAATATCACACTCGCCGTCCGCTCAAAGGCTCGTCTCAAAAAATGTCCATCAACATCCGACTCGATTGGACCATGAATAGAATCCAAACCGGAGTGACGTCAATAAAACAAGTGGCTATTGTAGAAGGAAAGATATAGACACAGAACAAACATCTATCTTCATTACACAAACGTTTGCTCTGGAATCGAACCCACGACCCACAGGAGGTCAGAGCTACTACCAGTAGCTCTACCATGACTGTGGCTCTACCATGAGTTGTCACAGTAAAATCGCCTGACTTATACAGTAGTTACGTCAATATTAGTATAACGAATGTTAGTACCCAGTTGGGTACTAACATAACAATAATACTAACATAATACTCTAGCGGATAGTTATCCGCTAGAGGCGCTGTACAAATCTTCATACATTTTTTTAACTACAGACGCTCAAAGTCAAAGTTAAAGTCAAAGTTATTTTATTTGCTTGAATTAAATGTACATAGATGTTAAAAGATAGTTTGTTTCAATTTAATTCTACCTTATATAAGGCATGCAAAATTTTAAAAATTACAAATTATTATTAAATTGTATTCTATTGCTAATTAACATTTTTCGTCTTTATGTTATTAATTAATAAATATAATTAAGGAAATAGAAAAATAGTTATAATAATGTCAGTAATTAAAGTAATAGTTAGGTAAGTATAGATTTTAGAATAGTATTTTTAAGAAGTAAATTGAGTTAGATTATCAGTAAAGAATTGGTTTACAGTATAATAACATTTATCGGCCAATATAGTTCTCAACTTTCTCTGAAACAACGAAGTGGGTAATTCGCGCAGTGATAGCGGGAGTTTATTATAAACAAACGGAGCCATACAAAAGACACTTTTGCGCATCAATGTGGTTTTAGAATTACGCACACAGACTTTCTTTTGATCTCGTCTGTTACGTTGAACGACATCAGACAGCCGACAAAACAGGTCTGGATTGTCTCTAACAAACATAGCCGTTTCCAGAATATACAGTGAAGGAATGGTTAAGATGGTGTATCTCTTAAAGTATGGTTTGCATGAATCTGTTACTTTAAGATGAAACATGGCTCGAATACATCGCTTTTGATGTTTAAAAACTTTGTCAACGTCCGTCGAGTTGCCCCAGAAGATTATACCATACCTAATATGTGAGGCAATAAGACCATGGTACGCAGTTAGCAGAGCTTCCACATTAACTACCGGAGATAATTTGTAAAGAACATATGCAAGACTGTTTATTTTTTTACATAAGCTTTCTACTTGCGGCTTCCAATTTAACTTTTTGTCAATGTTTATACCTAAAAACTTTGTGCTATAAACTTCCTCAATATTTTTATCATTATATTTTATGTCAAGATTTGTAGAAGCAGCATTATCGCGTTGTCTGAAATTAATTATTTTAGTTTTATTTATATTTATTTTTAAATTATTATTATCCAACCATTTTATTATTGAAGTCAAAGCGAAATTTATGTCAGAATTAAAAGTGTCAATGTTATTACCAGTAATAGTTACAGTACTATCATCTGCAAACAAAGATATAGGATGTATTGTGGCTTTTGGCAAGTCGTTTATATAAACTATGAAAAGCAGTGGCCCCAACACACTTCCTTGGGGCACACCGAACTTAACAATACGTTCCTTAGATGTATGTACCTTTTCAGTCTTGGTCTTATAGTCAATTTTCGTTATTTGCGTTAACTGTTTTCTATTTTCTAAGTATGTTTTGATTAATTCTAGAGCATTACCTCTAATGCCATAAAGCTCCAGTTTTGTTAACAAAATGCTATGATCAACATAATCAAATGCTTGGGTCATGTCGCAAAATATTGAGCAGACTGGTGTTTTTTTATCGACATTTGTTATTACACGAAGGAGAAAATCATGCAGGGCCATATTAATGGTCTTATTTTCCCGAAACCCTTTTTGCTCTCGACAGAGTATGTTGTTCGATTCAAGATAGTGACTGACTTGTTTGTATATGTACTTTTCAAAAACCTTAGAGATAACAGGTATGAGAGAAATAGGCCTATAGTTCTCCATACACTCCTTTTTTTGTTTTTTATGTACAGGCTTAATAATTGATACTTTTAGTGCATCCGGATATATTCCTGTACTAAGACTTAGGTTAATAATGTGGCTAATAGGTAGGCATATATGATGAGCTACCGCTTTAAGTATTTTTGTTGAGATACCATCGTACCCAACACTTCCTGTATTATTAAGTAAATACACTATTCTAAGTATGTCAGTGGGAATACATGGTTTCAAAAAAATTGAGTTTTTGTTACTAGAAATTAAGCTAGGAATGTCCTTTCCTGAATTGTGGTTTGGAATAATCTTGTCAATAAAAAAGTCATTAAAAGCATTTGCTATGTCATTTGAGTCTGTGATTATTTTACTGTCTATCTTAATTTTATTAATGGAATTTTTGGGAATGTTTCGTTTTGTGTTGTTGATTATACCCCAGGTTGTTTTACATTTATTATTGGACATTTTTATTTTGTGATTGTTTTGTGATTTTTGTGTCAGTTTTATAATTTTCTTAAGTACTTTAGTATAGTTTTTATATTTATCTAAATCTGCGTTTGAGTTTGTTTTTCTAAGCTCCCATAAAAGATTTCTTTTTCTTTTACAGCACATTTTAATACCACGTGATATCCAGCGTACAGGTTTAGACGTTTTTACTGTTATTAGTTTACTAGGAAAACAAAGGTCATAAAATAATTTAAATTTATCCATAAACTTATTACGCTAGCGAGTATAGTATATATAGTATAGTAAAAACTCATGGTAGAGCTACTGAGCTGTGACGCCTGTCTATACAAGTATTCCGTGTCATTGCACTAGTCTCAGCCCTCGAGTTCGTTTGTAAATAATGTTTTGCATTACACGGCACACTGATTTCAATTTCACAATACAAATGTTGTAGAAGAGTATTGTGGATATGACAATAATAAAAAATGGTTGTCTGTAAAGTCGGTTTACTGACGATAGTTGAACGTGACAACGTCAACGAACGGGATTGTAAACGGTTCTGCAAAATAATCCGCGCTCTCGCTTGCACTTCATGGAACGCCTCAGAACGCCTCAGAACGCCTCATGAGTCATGTTTTTTCGTGCGTGCAGTCGGCTCTATCGAATTATAAGACGTTATCACATCAAAAATGACGTGTGGCACTCGGGGACTGCCGCGGTAAAGCTATTGCATAGCATTTTTTGCTGGACTTTGCATGCGCAGTGTTAGGTTATTTCGTTACGGAATTTCTGGATTCGGATCGCTCAAGGCCCGCGATAGAAGCTATACAATAGTATATAATGCAATAAAAAAATATTCTTGGACATTTCACACATCACACTCAGGCCCTAAACTAAGCAATGCTTGTACTATGGGAACTAGATTGCTGATAGAATACTTGTATTTTTTTTGTAGGTAAATACATAGTAACACCCAGACACAGAACAAATATTTATGTTCATCACACAAACATTTGCTATGGGTGGGAATCGTACCCACGACACAGCATAGCAGAGCTACTACCGAGCTGTGACGCCTGTCGAATGTTTTAAATATTTTTAGTTATTATCTTATTATTATGTATTATATTTCTTATCATTAAATCAATCAATATTGGTAGATAATATTGGGTGCATGGAAAGAGCCTCCTCGTGGCGCACACCGGTAACAGCTAGGCACGGTAAAGCAGTGTCTAGTCTGGCTAATCTTTCCAACACGATGCAACAAAATACAGTTGTAGCATCACACGATAAGAAGAAGAAGGTAGATAATGTCCACATATTTATAACGTACAACAGCCATACACTTGATTCGATCCAACAAAAATACCCACTTTTTCTTTCCCCTCGCGACGATTCAAATGAATTGACGTCTATTGTTTTAGTATAGACTAGTAGTACGCCCCGGCTTCGCACGGGTAGCCTATATAAAAAATATCATTATAATATAGCCTATGTTCAGCGCAGATAATGTAGCTTCACAACAGTGAAAGAATTTTTGAAATCGGTCCAGTAGTTTCGGAGCCTATTCGATGCAAACAAACAAACAATCAAATCTTTCCTCTTTATAATATTATTAGATATATAAGTTTAGATATAGGGGTGAATAAATGTGACAGTTTAAACGTATCGAAACAGTGACGTATGAGTTACACTGCGCGTCAACATCAGCTTTACTGTCGAACGTTGCAGCGTTAGCGCGCAGTGTGTCTTAAATACGTTACGTTTACGTGCATTTGTTCGTGCTCAGCTCTCTGTTTTGCATTGTATAAGTAATTTAAAACTCAATATTTATAGTTTTTTATATAAAAATGTATACTGATGATATGATGACTGATATACGTTGATGATAATAATTAGATATCTCATCAAATACCGCGTTAAGTAAAAAATTGTTTTGATAATCTTTGATGATCTCAATTGCCATTGGACTGAAAAATAAACAATCCACGCAACATCATCTAGCCCCAAGCTAAACAGAGCTTGTGTTATGTACTAGAAGACTGACATACTTAATACAATACATTACATAGATAGATATTTTTATTATACATATAAAATACCCAGAACACTCGGAATATATATTTGCAGATCGTACAAACATTTATCCCAAGGCGGGAATCAAACCGCCCGCCGCGCCACATTGGTCGTCGAATATAAAAGTATACTAGGTATAATAGTCTAAACTAATATTATAAAGAGGAAAGATTTGATTGTTTGTTTGTTTGCATCGAATAGGCTCCAAAACTACTGGACCGATTTCGAAAATTCTTTCACTGTTGTGAAGCTACATTCTCTGCGCTGAACATAGGCTATATTATAATGATATTTTTTATATACGCTACCCGTGCGAAGCCGGGGCGTACTACTAGTATAGTATAAAGTATAATATAAAAGTTTAAGCAATGACTTATCAAGTTATAATAATAGGGTCATAACATCTTGTCCCCGTAACACGGCTACTGGCTAACATCTTTTCTAATTAGAGTTTTCAAGTTTTTTCAAAGAAAGCGTGGTACAAGTCATAAGATATCATGGTAATATATATATAATAAAAAAATAATATTCATAGACATTTCATACATCGCATTCTAGTCCCAAACTAAGCAAAGCTATGGGAACGCAATGCTCTTCGCCGACGACATCTCACTACTAATGCCGTGCGGCCGCACTGATAACGCAGTCGATACAATACATAACACTCTAACACATATATCACACTGGATGTCGATCCACTGCCTTGATATAAACTACACTAAAACTAAGATCATGCTATTCAAACCATATCAAAAACCGGCACTAAAAATACAAGCCACTTTCAACAACACCACCCTTGAACAAGTTAATACTTTTAAACTACTCGGGGTCAATATTGATTCGCACTTAAACTTCAAACATCACGTCCAGGAATTAAAAAATAAACTTTATACTACACCTGCTCGGAAAGTACCTTGATACTTTATCAAATTTACGGTAGAAAGTACGTCATTGCATATCGAACAAATATGCGGGGAGAAAACGCATCTGAGCGGGAGAGAAAAGTGTATGAAAATCCATTTCTTACGTGGTTTTTCTTTTTTAATTTTGGGTAAGACTATGCGCTGGTAACCTAAATATCAAAAGCCAAAAAGTTTTTACAGTGAGTTTTACTAGCTGTGTGTTGGATGGTGTCAAACAATTTGAAAAAAGAACATGTGAAAATTGCAGACGCCATTGGCGCCATTTTCAATTTGTGTGTTGTTTGAGGATTCAGTTTTCGTAGAAATTTATTTTCCTCGTAGGTGTAGTATAAAGCACTATGTATCACTCAAGAGAAAGTGCGATTCCCGATCTCGGGTGTTTTAAAGCCCTCGCCTTCGGCTCGGGCTTCAAACGACACCCTCGACGGTAATCGGTCACTTTCTCCTCTCGGTGAACAATGTACTATTCTAGCTTTACGTACGCCCTACGCGAACTAAAAGTGACAACTGACCTTCCCAGTGCGTTAGCAGCTTACTATGCATTTATATATAGTCATCTATCGTTCTCCATTATTCTATGGGGCAGCAGCACCGATGCTAATGACCTGTTTATCTTGCAAAAAAAATGTGTCCGTATCCTAGCGAATATAAAAAGAAGAGAAACCTGTAAACCTCACTTTAAAAATCTTAAGATTCTGACATTACCTTCTATATACATATATCTTAGAGATGTGCAAATTCGTAAGAAAATACAGCTACTTCTACAATAACTTAGACGATATGCCGCGTAGGTAAGCTTTGCGACCAGGTAGAAATCTATACTTAAAATAAATCTGTAGAGAGGTCAATTCTGTACATGAAATATATTCAAAAAAAAATTAACAGGGGGTGATTAGTGATCGATACTGATGCCAAAAATGCAATCAGTAAAATTTTTGTCTGTCTGTCTGTCTGTCTGTCTGTCTGTCTGTCTGTCTGTATGTTCCTTATAGAAACAAAAACTACTCGACGGATTTTAACGAAACTTGGTACAATTATTCTTCATACTCCTGGGCAGGTTATAGGATACTTTTTATCACGCTACAATCAATAGGAGCAGAGTAGTGAAGGAAAATGTTGTGAAAACGGGAGAAGTTACTCCATTTTTTCCGTCGCGTGTGCAGCCTTAATGGTTAAAGTTACATAGAAATCATGTATGACGGAAATATTTTACATTAAATTGTCTAAAAAATATTCCACAACAGCATATGTCTATCTTTTATGGTTGACTCACAATAACACGTGTAACTTCACTCCTGATAGTTTAGCAGTTAGGAGCATTCTGATTATATTTGTTTACTCTTACGTTTATAATACTCTCACTGATCCCTAATTTAAAAAAGGTAACATTATTAGCTATTCAATAAAAAAAAAATCATAGAAATCGGTATAGAAACACCAAACTTACACATGAACTAAGCCATCGCGCCGTCGCACGTGAATACTCAAATCGAGTAAAGTTTGAAATTTGTTGTGTTTACCACTAGATGGCGCTACTGTGCATGAATTCTAGATCGCGCTATCGGTGCGTTTTGTTTTGGCAATGTGTTATAACTCGGTCGGTATTTAGCATTAGTTTCGTTAAATTGAGTTATCTTGATAAATTATTTAGGGTTGCGTACCACTATGCCTTGATCACACGTACCGAGTAAACCGTCGAGACAGTGACGTATTTAAGATACACTGCGCGCTAACGCTGCAACGTACAACAGTAAAACTGATGTCGACACGCAGTGTATCTTAAATACGTCACTGTCTCGGCGGTTTACTCGGTACGTGTGATCAAGGCATTAATGCTTTTATGACGAATAAATATTTAAAAACAAAATGTTAAATAATCAAGGGGGTGCTCATGGTCTCATTCAATACATAATTTACTTAGATGGTTTGTTTTGAATAATATTTTTAAAAAAATATATATATATACATACTTAATCTATCTATACTTATATCATAAAGAGGTAAAGTTTGTCCCCCTATCTTATAAAAAGTTAGCGTTGACTTTATGTCATCATTACGTATGGTAATCAATACTTGAAGTCTACGCTTACTAACTAGACCGTGTGTATTTGTTTAATTGTAAGGGGTAGGTAATCTCGGGATCTACTGAACCGATTTTAAAAATTCTTTCACCAATAGAAAGTTACATTATTGCTGAGTTTCATAGGCTGTATAAAAAAACTGAAAAATAAAAAGGCTTTTACGTGGTAGTCCGTTTCGTAAAGTGAATCGGTGAAAAAACGGTCCAATGAAAGCGTTTCTTAAGAACGCTGCCTTAACTATGAAAGATATATTTTTGTATTCTAGAGAAAAGATGTGGAGCTTGATAATGCCTACAAAAAAGTCAACGACAGCATATATCTAACTTTTATATTTAAAAGAAATATGCCCAACGAAGTGGGCACGTGTCAGCTAGTAAAACATATAAGGTAAAGGGATAATTAACAAATATTCTACTAATATTATAAACGCTTAAGTTTGTACGAATGGATGTTTGTGTGTATATTTGTTAGTCTTTCACGCAAAAACTTAAATAGATTTTAATATGAATCTGAAACTTTACAATAATGTATAGGCGACCAAGAAATTGGTTTACCACTTTTGATGACATCTCCCAGTAACATAATTATTCGCTAAGGATTACAGATTGACAGATTCTGAGGTAGCAGTTCTCTGTCAAGCGAAAATAGCCCTTGATGTTTTGTACGTGCAAATGATATTCAGTCTTAGAGTGGTAAACCAATTTCATTGTCGCCTATACTTTATACATCAGGCTATGTAATTTACAAACATTTTGTACGAATTTTCAAAAATATATCGATAGCAAGACGAAGCGACACCAACTAGTCCCAGGTCACCTAGAATCACCTAGTATGTAAGACGATTGTAATTTATTGTGATTTATTGAATAAAGTATTTTTGACTTTGCCCCAATATTCTAGGCTCTGGTCGCGTGGAACTGGCACCTATAATCACCTAGTATGTAAGACGATTCTAAATGATCCTTGTGATTTATTGAATAAAGTATTTTTGACTTTGCCCCAATATTCTAAGCTCTGGTCGCGTGGAACTGGCACCTAGAATCACCTAGTATGTAAGACGACTCTAAATGATCCTTGTGATTATATTGAATAAAATATTTATGACTTTGCCCCAATATAAAAAACTGGGTTCTACAAATTGTACCGTAAAGTGTTCAATATAAAAAAAAACCACAGGTAAATTCTCTGCAAATTGTAGCGTAAAAATATAAAAATAGACGCGGGTATGTGAGTGATTTTTCCGAAACTAATGAGCGATCGCGACCGTGCACGCTTCGCGCGTCTTGTAACTGGGTCATAGTGTAGTGACTATTCAAAGTCAAAGTCAAAGTCAAAAATTACTTTATTCAGTAAAATCACAAGGATCATTTAGAATCGTCTTACATACTAGGTGATTCTAGGTGCCAGTTCCACGCGACCAGAGCCTAGAAGAACGGGCAACAAACTTATATTGTATTTTATATTGTATCTGACTACCGATATGCGATTCATCTATACTAATATTATAAAGAGGTAAAGTTTGTGTATTTGTTAAATTGTCAGGGGTAATCTCGAGATCTACTGAACTATAAAAAATATTTCACCAATAGAAAGCCACATCATTGCTGAGTGTCATAGGTTATACAAAAAACCGAAAAATAAAAAGGCGTTTACGTGGTAATCCGTTTGCAAAGTGAATCGGAAAAAAAACGGTCGAATTATGCCCAACGAAGTGGGCACGGGTCAGCTAGTAAGATAATAAAACCTAGATCCCAGTTAAAAATGCACAGTGACGGTCCATACATTATGTCTATCAAAATTTATAACAACCTGCCATTAGAAATAAAAAATATACAAAAAGACTCCCTATTTACTAAAACACTAAAATTACTTCTTATTGACAAAGCCTATTATGATATAAAGGAATACCTAGAATAAATATAAAGACATATATAATATACTAATGATTTATTTATTTATTATTGACTATCTAATACTTTTGACGAACCTCGGTCTGCCTCCCTTCCAGCTACGAGCATATTGTTATGCCCTTAAAACAGGGCTCATATGTGACACCTACCTACATTGTATTACCATGTTATGTACCACCATATGAAATCAATAAATGTATTGAGTATTGAGTATTGAACTAGATTGCTAATAGAATACTGTAAGGATGGTATTTCTCAGGGAGGTGTTTTGGGGTAAATAAGTTCGATGCACGGTTCAATACTATCATAAACTATATTGTAAAACTTATATAAACACAGGGAATGGCAAACAATGAGGTAAAAGACACGTAAAACTAATTAAAACTACTAAATGCGTCGGCGCGTGATGCAGCCGGCGGACGAGTCTCGGGTCAACTGTTTTGACAGGAGTTTTGGCGGGCGGCGCTAGTTTCGCGCTGCTAAAGGATGCGTTTCGTGCACAACTCTGTGGTTCCTAAATAAAGCCCGCGTTACAACCTCCCCCTCTGACCTAGACACGCGCCCTCGCGTCTTGGTCAGTCAAGATATGTTTAGGCCTACCACGTCTCCGTTTCTCATTGACCGGCTGTTGTACGTTGCCTACGAATGTGGTCAGCTGAGACACGTGATACCTTCCTAAAACCTGATTAGACGGTTTATCCGGTCCTTCTCTACGGGGTATAAACTTCGGCTTCGCCCTACCAAGTGTGCGCTTCCTGTCATGTCCTGCCAGCGGTGCGTTATGGTATTCGCAATCTTCCGGTCCGTACCTGTATGGTTTGCCATCTGACTTCACAAAACCTCGGCCTGACCAACCCCTCCCCCTGAACGGATCGTCGGCTGACTTCAGGCTCTCGACGACTTCGGGGTCCTTGAGTTGTTTCTCCCGGATATCTACTCGGGGTGGCGCGATGGGTTCCTGTTGCGTGTCGACCTTTAAACGGTGCGTGGCGTACTCTGTCGGAGGCCCTTCCTTCGCGAAACGGTCGGCTCTCTTAATCAACAAAGAGTTTAGTTGGGCTCTCTGACTTGAGGTAAGCTTAGTGCCTTCATCATTCCTTAGCTCTAGGTTCGTCGTATCTACCTTCATCAGCTCCATCTGGCCGGTGGTAGTAAGCTCGAAGCTGGTGATAAACGGATGCCAGCGCTGTGGCTCGTCGTTAAAACTCCAGCTGCTCTGTGGTAAGTCCAACAGGATACAAGCGTTTATGATAAAATCCCTACCTAAAAGAGTTCGCGTCCGCGCGTTTGGTAAAACCAAGAAAGTGGTAGGTACAGCGCGACCCTTTAAGGTTACGGTGGTATCACACTCCAGTGCGGTACATACTTGCTGTGAACCGTCAGCAAGTCCTATGGTTCTCGAAGTTTCCTTGAACTTAACGCCTGCGTCTACAAGTAGGCTGTACAACATGGGGCCCGCTATAGAGTGGGTAGCCCCGGTGTCCAAAATTGCTACGCCCTTACGATCTACAACATAAATTTCCAATAGTGGAAGAGAATCGTCACTATCGGTTACCTGAGCGCTACAAAAATTGGCGGTGTCAGACCTAATTGTACTTGTACTTGGCGCGCTTTTACAAGTTTCACACTTCGAACGTATTACTCCCAGTTGACCACATCCGTAGCAACGTAACTGAGTAACGTTACTCGATTTATTAAAAACATTACTACAGGTATCAACTTTTTTCTCCTTATTACGACACTCGTCGATGGAATGACCGAAAAGCTTGCAATAGGCACATTTTGCTCGAACACGCTTCTCTTGTCCTTCCCTATCGCCGCGCTTCGCGTTTGACGCGCGGAATTCGGGCGTTGACCTCGCGCTCGGTTTTGCTGCGCTCGTTGAGTTACCTACGCTACTTGAAGGGTTAACACATAGAGTTGTGCCCGAAAAATTTTTAGTGGTCGCGAAAGTATCGGAGCTTGTATTATTATTATTAGAAGGGTTCAATGAACTCACCTCCGCCAAAGACTCCTCGACTGACCTGACTTTCGTGATCAGCTGTTCCAATCCGTCCACCGCATCACGAGACACACGCTTTCTTATCCTACGATCCAGTAAACCGTACACTATATCTAACTTCATCACTTCCGACACAACATACGGTAATTTTGCTAATAACGCGCGCACTTTGCATATAAACACATCGGCCCGCTCGGCACTTTGTTCGGTAGAAAAAATCTCGCGAAAGATTTTATACGCGGGACGCGGCACTCCGTACATTCCACGAAGTCGCTGCAGAGCGTCACTCCACGATGTGACCGACGACTTGACGCCTTGCCACCAGACGGCGGCCTCGCCCGTCAGTAACATCGGTAGACCCCGCAGCGCGTGCTCCTCGCCGACGTTGGTACAGTCCCGGTAGATCTCGATGGTGTCGATGAATGCCTCGAGCTCATCTGCGTTTTTAGATGTTCCGTCAAAGCGCGCCGTGCACTTCGCGAAGTTGCCCATCCGAGGTGAATGACCTCGGGGTTCGGATGTCGGTGATGGTGTGCACTGGCTTTGGTTACTGGCTAGCATGCTCTCGATCATAATTCGGTTCGATTCCATTTGACTCTTGGTGATATTAGCGACCAAGGTATGGAACATTTGTTCCGACATCGTGATGTGTGGTGAAGGTTCCATCACGGTTCTGTTAATTTCTTCGCCGTCGGTATCGGAACCCGACTCGTAATTTTTATTTGCTCGTGTCTTCGGCATATTCACGAAGTTCCTCGCTCGGTACTCGGCGGTAACACGGAGATGAAAGTAGGTATCCGATCCGGTATATGTACAATCGACTTCTCGGCCGGTGACAGAAGTAAATATCCAGGCCGGTGGCGGGCAGCGCAAGCTTCACTGTGAGGAGGACGCGTAAAAATGCCGCGTGCACAGTGGACTTGCCCGCAGGTTCGACGTACGTTTTTATCTGTCGGTATCCGTCGTAGGTAGTCTCTACGGTATTCTCGACAAGATGGTAGGTTGATCTCTCGCTGTGAAGATGACGCGTAGAAAAATGCCGCGCGCACAGCGATCTCACCCACGCTCACTTCGACTCGCCCGTTAGGTATTTGAATCGCGCGTGGTGAGATACTCGCCCAAGCGTTTAGATTCACGTGTTTGCACTGTTTGTGAAAAGATTCCGGTAAATGCACTATCGGTAAAACGTCCACGATATTGTGTTAGCACGATAGGTCACTGCAATTATTAGTTTATATGAGAGTTTATGACGATTTTCACTGAATTAAACCGTGCCCGCGAGTTGGGCGTCACTGTAAGGATGGTATTTCTCAGGGAGGTGTTTTGGGGTAAATAAGTTCGATGCACGGTTCAATACTATCATAAACTATATTGTAAAACTTATATAAACACAGGGAATGGCAAACAATGAGGTAAAAGACACGTAAAACTAATTAAAACTACTAAATGCGTCGGCGCGTGATGCAGCCGGCGGACGAGTCTCGGGTCAACTGTTTTGACAGGAGTTTTGGCGGGCGGCGCTAGTTTCGCGCTGCTAAAGGATGCGTTTCGTGCACAACTCTGTGGTTCCTAAATAAAGCCCGCGTTACAATACTTATATACATTTTTATTGTAAATACACACATAGAATACTACATAGATACTTACAGAACAAATATTTATGTTCGTCACACAAACATTTACTCTGGGTGGAAATCGGACCCGAAGCCAGAGCTACTATCAACTGAGCTGTGACCGCCTGTCAAATGTGATAAATGAAACAATACGTCTTGCTATTCTGTTATAAAATATAAAAAAACAATCTTTTAAAAATACTGCAACCCGCAACAGTACCCCAAGTACGTTGTGCACACACGGATCGCAGAGACGCGGTCGCCGAGCGCCACCGATTTTGTATGGAGATCCAAGCAGCGCCCCTAGCGGATTTTTGAGAAGCTTGAATTTCCATACAAAATCGGTGGCGCTCGGCGATTGAAACTCGCATTTGGGGTACTTCTTATAACTTGAACCACTCATCAAACGAAGGGGAATCTGTGAAGTGTCCTACAGAACCCTAATAAGCATACAAATGGGTCTTCCTACTTTGCTAATCACTGTTTTTTTACGTGCGAGCGAGACAGACGATAGAGATTTTAAAATTATATTTTTCTTGCTTAAAAGCAGATGTTTTTTAACCGATTTAAATAACGGAGGAGGATCTCAAGTCAACGTGTATATTTTTTTTGTGCGTTTTCTTTCCCAACTGTCAAAATAATGTCTATTAAAAAGAAAAACCAACCAGGAAGTTTTTACTAAAAAAAATCAAAGAAGTTTTTATGATTCATGCAAATACGTATATTTCTAAAAAGAAGCTACTAATTTGTTTCTATATCAGATTTAGATAATGATTTGATTGAATGAGTTAGGTTGGGTTTCATTTAATTTCATCTCATTAAATTTCATTTTCATTTCATATCAATAAAAAAATTCTACTGAAGACTTGGCTGTATGGGCATAGTTCCCTTTGCCTACCAGAATGAATGAAAAAAAAATCTCTTCTTATATTCTACGGTTGGCGCCATTTTCTAGAAATTGTCTTTGCGAGTTTAGTTGTTTTTATTATTATTATTTTATAAAATTGCTTCATTTTTTCGCAACTGTATTAAAAATAGTCGTTCAGTACACGTTCGGAACCGTCATTGCAACTCGTTCCGACTGTCAACCCTCGCCTTCGGCTGCGCCTCGGCTCGTGTAGACATTTGTCGGAACTCGTTGCAATGACAGCCTTTCCGAACTTGTAATGAAATATACTATTATACTACACCTGCTCGGAAAGTACCTTGATACTTTATCAAATTTACGGTAGAAAGTACGTCATTGCATATCGAACAAATATGCGGGGAGAAAACGCATCTGAGCGGGAGAGAAAAGTGTATGAAAATCCATTTCTTACGTGGTTTTTCTTTTTTAATTTTGGGTAAGACTATGCGCTGGTAACCTAAATATCAAAAGCCAAAAAGTTTTTACAGTGAGTTTTTATCTCCAAGTTCGCAAAATGACACTGGCCACTAGCTGTGTGTTGGATGGTGTCAAACAATTTGAAAAAAGAACATGTGAAAATTGCAGACGCCATTGGCGCCATTTTCAATTTGTGTGTTGTTTGAGGATTCAGTTTTCGTAGAAATTTATTTTCCTCGTAGGTGTAGTATAAAGCACTATGTATCACTCAAGAGAAAGTGCGATTCCCGATCTCGGGTGTTTTAAAGCCCTCGCCTTCGGCTCGGGCTTCAAACGACACCCTCGACGGTAATCGGTCACTTTCTCCTCTCGGTGAACAATGTACTATTCTCGTCTAGCCCCCTTTCGCAACGCGCGATAAGGAACTTCGTTCCAAAAAGAATGAAAGCCTTCTTTTTAAAACTTCACCTGTCATTATCCGAAATGTTTTTTTAAGTTTGAGAGATTCACACATAAAGTTCCACTCAAAAAGAGTTTCCTCTCCACGGCCGCGGTCAGTGAAATAATATTTTCTTTACTTAGCTGGGGCTTTAGATAGCGACCCTCGATGGTACAGTCGTGTGCAAACTTGTTATAAATAATCATATTTATTTATAATACTTTATTCAAAAACAATTATACACAGTTTTACAATAAATGATTCTTATTCTTATTCTTAAACTAAAATACTGTAAATACTGTTAGTATAAGATCCCACCCTAGAACGACCTTCACCGGGCTGGTTATTGTATGAAAAGTAATCTAAATAAAACCTGCTGACCCGTGCCCACTTCGTTGGGCATAATTCGACCGTTTTTTCGCCGATTCACTTTGCAAAACGAACTACCACGTAAAAGCCTTTTTATTTTTCGGTTTTTTGAAGTGAAAACTTCTTTAGCGGCGCTGGGTGGGTAAAAACTTTCAAACTCGCGTCAGGGTCACGTGACGTCGAAAAAGCGTAAGATCTTATTTAATTTTTATACATTGCTCGTAAAACAAGAGACGACAAAAGAACACACTTGCGGTCACGCGACGTATGACTCAAACAATTAAATAGTGTTGTGGCGACATCGTACAAGGCGAGTACAAGGCGCTGCCAACACGCGGTGCGGTGCGGAGCGCGGGGGCGGAGGACCGAGGAGCGGCACTCGCGCGCCGGCAGCCGACACACCCTCTGAGCACCCTCGCACGGGAAACACGTATCGCTCGCCGCGCGCGCATAACCAGATAGACGCTATTATATCGTACGAATCGTTTCGCCTAACTTGTATTTAACTGTATCGCTTCCATCTTATTGAAGTGAAAACTCAGTCAGGGTGACGTTCATCATTCGTTGTCTTCGTCGTTGTGTCAATGTCAATGACATGACACAATCACAATGACACAGACACATTCGCGCTTGCGCGAATGTGTCTGTGTCAGTGTGTCTTCGTTGTCTTCGTCGTTCTTCTTCGTTGTCTGTGTCATTGTGATTGTGTCACATTCGCGCAAGCGCGAATGTGACACAACGACGAAGACAACGAAGACACACTGACACAGACACATTCGCGCAAGCGCGAATGTGTCTGTGTCATTGTGATTGTGTCATGTCATTGACATTGACACAACGACGAAGACAACGAATGATGAACGTCACCCTGACTGAGTTTTCACTTCAATAAGATGGAAGCGATACAGTTAAATACAAGTTAGGCGAAACGATTCGTACGATATAATAGCGTCTATCTGGTTATGCGCGCGCGGCGAGCGATACGTGTTTCCCGTGCGAGGGTGCTCAGAGCGTCTGTCGGCTGCCGGCGCGCGAGTGCCGCTCCTCGGTCCTCCGCCCCCGCGCTCCGCACCGCACCGCGTGTTGGCAGCGCCTTGTACTCGCCTTGTACGATGTCGCCACAACACTATTTAATTGTTTGAGTCATACGTCGCGTGACCGCAAGTGTGTTCTTTTGTCATCTCTTGTTTTACGAGCAATGTATAAAAATTAAATAAGATCTTACGCTTTTTCGACGTCACGTGACCCTGACGCGAGTTTGAAAGTTTTTACCCACCCAGCGCCGCTAAAGAAGTTTTCACTTCAAAAAAAAAAGTATAAGTATTGATTAAATGTAATAACCAGCCCGGTGAAGGTCGTTCTATGGCGGAATCTTAGATTATGTAATAGTCGTATTACAGTATTTACAATAGATACATAGGAATATATCCAAAGGTTGTCTGGAAGAGATCGCTTATAAGACCTAGGTACTGTAAATTGTTATTTACTGTATGTTTTTTTATTTTATTAATTTGGTTTAAAATAAAATTATATTCTATTCTATCATTAATTAAAGGTTTAGAAATAAGTTATACTTATACAATACATAATTTAAAATTTTGCTAACATTTATGTAAGTAAGTGTACGCATCCCTCGACCAAACCCTATGTTATGACAGTGCGACTGCTTGACCGCAGATAAGGGACAACTCTTACAGGAGTCGTTTTCTTGACCTTTTATTACATAATTTGACAGGCGCCACAGCTCAGTTGATAGTATCGTTATTCTAGTTTTCCCATCTGACAAAGCCTTCGCGAAATAGGATGAAGACTCAACCTAGAAGGTGGCAGTGGACAGCCTAGAATCATCTAGTACCTATGTAAGACGTTTCAAAGTGATCCTTGTGATTTTATTGAATAAATGCAATTGAAGTTTCAAGTTAGAAGTCCTAGAAACCTTTTAATACTTAATTTGACAGGCGTCACAGCTCAGTTGATAGTAGCTCTGCCTTCCATGCTGTGGGTCGTGGGTTCGATTCACACTTAGAGCAAATGTGTGAGTAAATATTTTTTCTGTATCTGGGTGTTACTATATTACCATGTGTGAATTTATACAAAAATGAATGTAAGTGTTTTATTAGCAATCTAGTTCCCATAACACAAGCTCTGCTTAGTTTGGGGCTAGATGATGTTGTGTCGATTGTCATCATCATCATCATCATCAACCTATATTAGTCCACTGCTGGATGTAGGTCTCTCCCAAGACGCGCCACTGAGCCCGGTCTTCGGCTCTTCTCATGTTGTGTTTGCCAGCTACACTCCGCAGATCGTCGCTCTATCTCGCCGGAGGGCGTCCTACACTACGCAAAACGCGGTCTCCACTCCAGTATCCGTTTGCTCCAACGTGGATTGTCCAGCATTATTTATTTATTTAATACCTATAGTACAAGTCCAAGGTTATTTAAGATATCATTACTAATAAGCCAACTAAATCTACATTAAAATAATCCAATAATTTCGATGCAAGCTGTGACGTGTTAAGCTTATGATAAGTTATCTGTTTATCGTTATATTTAAAAGGCGGATTGTTTATTTTTAATTACAGTTTTCAAAATGGCGTCGGTTCTCGTGCTTATTCTGGGCTTGATTGCTGGAATTTCAGGTAATTTTTTTTATCCCACAACTTTACTAATTAAAACTTTGTTATTCTAAACTGAGGACTAACCCCCATCTTAAAAAAAGTTAGCGTTGATATTATGTCATCATTACGTTTGGTAATCAATACTTCAAGTCTGCGCTAACTTTTTATAAGATAGACCGTAAGGGCCCCCTTAGACTGCTGATCGGCTTCATTATGAAGATGTTTGCAGATGCGCACATTACAGTGATTCAGTCTTCATACTGATTAAGAAGCCGACCAAACTATCGGCCGATAAAAGGTCTGCAGTCTGCGGGGACTATAATACATCAGCACATAACGTAGTTTTACAATTGACAGTCTTATCGTACAAAGCGATGTCTTCGTTTCAAAAAACAATAATACACGTTGACTTGAGCACCTTCTTCGTTTTTTTCGTTACAAATATAAAGTCTATCGGTCTATCTTATAAAAAGTTAGCGCAGACTTGATGTATTGATTACCATACGTAATGATGACATAATATCAACGCTAACTTTTTATAAGATAGGGGTATTTGTTTTAACAAACTTTGTTATATAAATTTTCTTAAAATCTTAATGTATATTGGCGGAAAAGGTATAAATAAATATATAATGCTGGACGATCCACACAACGTTATGTAGCCCCAAGCTAAGCAGAGCTTGTGTTATGGGTACTAGAAGACTGACATACTTAATACAATACATTACATAGATAGATATTTTTTATTATACATATAAAATAAATAAACCGGCAGCGCACCGACAACGCCTCTGGTGTTGCAGGTGTCCATGGGCGGCGGTGACCACTTCCCATCAGGTGGCCCGCAAGCTCGTCTGCCAGCTATGGAATAAAAAAAAAAAAAAAAAAAAAAAATACCCAGAACAAAAAAAAAAAAAAAAAAAAAAAAAAAAAAAAAAATACCCAGAACACCCGGGATAAAAATTTGCAGATCGTACAAACATTTATCCCAAGATAAATGTTTGTACGATCAACATTTATCCCAAGATAAATGTTTGTACGATCTGCAAATTTTAATCCGCGGGAATCGAACCCGTAACCTCTACGGACCGTCGCCCGCCGCGCCACATCGGTCGCCAAAAATTCAAAGAAAATAAATATTTAAGGACATTTCTCACATCACACTCTAGCCCTAAACTAAGCAAAGCTTGTACTATGGGAAGTAGATTGCTAATAGAATACTTTTTGTAAATAAATGCATAGAATACATAGTAGCACCCAGACACAGAACAAATATTTATGTTCATCACGCAAACATTTGCTCTGGGTGGGAATCGAACCCACGACCCACAGCATGGAGCAATGACATTAAAGCATGACGAGATTTTTTTGTTATTATTAATAGAGCTTTTGTATTACTTGTCAATTACAATTGAAGTGATTTTTCTTTTTTTGCATATATTCACATATATTTTTTAATTAAAAATTGAAAATAAAAATTAAAAAAAAAACGGAAATTAATTTCATCAAAATAAATACAACTTTATCTATCAGGTACAAATAAGTTACATAAAAACAAATCTATCAATTATTAAGGATTAATTTATATTAAATATGTATCTCTTTAATCTTAGATAAAACATAATCATGTATTAATTAGTGATGCGACTATCTCATTATCAAAAAATCATATCTTATTAATCAATCATATACAATCTAGTGCTTAAAATGTAATTAACCACCTTCATGGTCAGGTTTGTTAATTCTATAATTTGCAATTAATGTTTTGTAATCAATACATAACAACTTTACATATCTATATAAATAAAAATGAAACCCGTTTTCCGTTGTCACGACATAGCATGAAAACGGCTTGACCGAATTGACAGATTTTTTTTGTAGTTTTCTAATGGGGCGTCTAAACGGGCAATATTTTACGGCAATTTGTGGCTGCAATTATTGCCAAACATTGCCCAGCCATCAATAAAACATTTTAGTACATTTTATGGCTGAGCAATCAATTGCAGGCAACATGTTGCAATATGGCTGCAATAGTATGGCCTTTGATTCAGAACCCTTTAATGAGCCACACAATCCAGCCACAATAATAATATAAGACAATAATAGTATAATAAAAGAATGACAATAATAATATAAGCCATCAATATACAATTAACAGTATAACACAAGTCAGCGATGTTCGGCCACACGCTGGCTACACATAAAAACATTTTGACATATCAAAAAATATGTGGCTATAATGCCGGGCCATCCTTAAAATATTGCATAGTGTGGCTGGTATTGGTAGCAATGTTGCCGGCCACAGTATTGCAGCCACAAATTGCCGTAAAATGTGGCCCATTTAGACGCCCCATAATACTCTGTACCTACAAGGTTCTTACGAAAAAATATTAAGAAAATCTCTCAGAAAAAATAAAAATCTCTCTAAGGCGGTACGAAGTTCGCCGGGACAGCTAGTAGTATATAATACATAGACTGTTAAACTCATAACCCTCTTTTTGGGTAAATATGAAAAAAACGTACTTCATTCGTTGTTGTCAACTAATATTGCATAGTTTTAAGCAATATAATCTAATTTATACTGAAATCTACAGAACAAGAAAATAATCATCAAAATCGGTTCATAATTGGCGAAGTAATCGCGTAACATAACATACAATAAAACAGACGAATAAATAAATAGAAATTTATCTAATTTAAAAAATAATCATCAAAATCGGTTCATAATTGGCGAAGTTATCGCGTAACTTAGAATACAATAAAGCAGTCGAATTATATAGAATTTTTAAAATAACTTTTAGCTGGGAACTATATTTATTTCTTTATTCTAGCATTCCCATCCGACAAAGTCTTCGCGAAATGGGACGAAGGCCTCCGCTACTCCTACCTAGAAGATGGCAGTGGTCAAGCTCATCTAGTTGACAACTGGCTGAAGATGGATGACCTGGCCAAGATGGCTCGTTACGACCCTGACGTCAGCAATGTCTACCATCTATTCACTAGGTAACCACTCAGCAAGAATGTTTTTTATGCCATAGCAGGCAGAGCTTGTGGGCCACCTGATGGGAAGTGGTCACCGCCGCCCGTGGACACCTGCAACACCAGAGGCGTTGTCAGCCACCCCTATGTCGAAGCTCCTTTACGTAGCCTCTCAAAACCTTCTTCTTATTTAAGAACTACGCGTCTGTCAGCGTAATTGATGCAAGTCACGCCATTTGTTTCCACGACACGAGGGCAACCTTCATCCTTACTTGTCTCATGTAGTTTGTCCTCGGCCTTCCTCTTCCTCTCCTACCTTCTACCTTTCCTTCTATGATGTTCCTGATCAGGTTGTCGTGTCGTATAAGATGGCCAATCATCTTCCCCCTTTTGTTCTCAACTATTTTCATGAGGGCTGTTTCCTTGCCGACTCTACTTAACACGTCTCTCTGTCCAGCTTCTTGTTTATTTTTTTTTCCATCCTCCAACATCTCAAGTTAAGAAATAGGTGTAGTATCTACTACATGAGGCACGTAAAGTAAAAATAAAAGTTGCCCTCGTGTCGTTTATAGAAGTCAAGGAGGCGGCCCTGGAACGGAATAAATGGCGAGACTTGCATTAATTACGCAGACAAGAGCGTCGCTCTTAAATAAGTTTGTTGCCCGTTCTTCTAGGCTCTGGTCGCGTGGAACTGGCACCTAGAATCACCTAGTATGTAAGACGATTCTAAATGATCCTTGTGATTTTACTGAATAAAGCAATTATGACTCTGACTTTGACTTTGTTAAATAATAGCTTTATTATTGCAGAGAGAACCCGAGTGTCAGTCAACCAATGATCCTGAACAACTTGCAGCTGGTACAGAACTCTAATTTCGACTGCAAGCGGCCCACTAAGGTTATTATGCACGGCTGGGCCGGCTCTGCCACCGCTGACATCAACTCGGTTCTAGTACCATGTATGTTTATTTATTTATTATTTATTTAAGCCCTACATATTTTTCAGCAGTTTCAGATTAATTTTTCTTTTTTGGGGATTTCCCATTTTTGATCTAAGCCTCCTCCAACTTCTAACGGTTAATTGTTTTTTTTTGACGTGACAACGTCTTATAATTCGATATAGCCGGCACGAAAAAACATGACTCATGCGGCGTTACCTCGCTCTGAGACTCATGCGGCGTTACCTCGCTCGGAGGCGTTCCATGAAGCGAGCGAGAGCGCGGAACGAGCGACAAAGAAGCACAATGGGCCTTTGCGTTCGTTGACGTTCAACTATCGTCAGTAAACCGACTTTACAGACAACCATTTTTTTATTTGTTTTTTTTTTTCATAATGTTTTGTATTCTACCATGTATAAAACAAATAAACATGGACATTTCACACATCACTTTCCGGTTGCCTGGAAGCGATCGTTTTCATAAGGCCGCCAATTGTGTAATTGATCATGTTTTTTGCGCCCGCCGCGCCACATCGGTCGTCCAACGGATTACAACAAGAAAGATTATTCACCGGATGTTTTTGTTTCAGCATACCTCGCCGCCGGTGATTACAATATGTTGGTATTGGACTGGAGTTCTGGTTCCTCCCTTGGACCTCTAGCTATACCTGCAGGTACCTTCTACCATCTATCATGACCCTGACATATTATGTGTACTTATTATTACTAAGTTAAATTGACACCGCACTGGAACTTCAGTACTTTAGATTAATTCTAATTATTTTTAAGAAGGATCATATAAAAAAACGGTAGGAACTAGGCCGTAAGTTTCTTGTCCGTTCTTCTAGGCTCTGGTCGCGTGGAACTGGCACCTAGAATCACCTACTAAGACGATTCTAAATGATCCTTGTGATTTTATTGAATATAGAATTATTTCATTTGATTTGATGATGATATCCTGTGAGTTACATAAATCGCTCACAAAATAAGATCATCTATACCACCTCAAAAATATAGGTCATTTACAGGTTAAGCTGGTCAGATCATGAACTAGTTGACCTTGTATCTCAACTATCATGACCAATCTATATCAGTCCACTGCTGGACGTAGGTCTCTCCCAAGACGCGCCACTGAGCCCGGTCTTCGGCTCTTCTCATCCAGTGTTTGCCAGCTACACTCCGCAGATCGTCGTTCCATCTCAAACAACCCACATTTCACCACAGGCCAAGTTGCTAGTCACTTCATAAACTGGTAGACCTCACATCTCATACAAGCTGCATTACTCTATAGGCCAAGTTGCTAGTCTCTTTATAAATTAGTTGATCTTCCGAATCATACTAGTGACCTTCCATCTTAAAAATACAAGCTGTTTGACCACAGCTGAAGCCGTTAGTCACTTCATAAAGTCACCTCTAAAATCATAGTACCAAGACCTGCATTTTTCTACAGGTCAAGCTGCTGGTCGGTTCATAAACTAGTCAACTTCTCATCTCATACTACCATTTTTCACCACAGGCCAAGTTTCTGGTCAACCTTCCATCTCATACTACCAACTATTTTCACCACAGGCCAAGTTTCTGGTCAACCTTCCATCTCATACTACCAACTATTTTCACCACAGGCCAAGTTTCTGGTCAACCTTCCATCTCATACTACCAACTATTTTCACCACAGGCCAAGTTTCTGGTCAACCTTCCATCTCATACTACCATTTTTCACCACAGGCCAAGTTTCTGATCAACCTTCCATCTCATACTACCAACTATTTTCACCACAGGCCAAGTTTCTGGTCAACCTTCCATCTCATACTACCAACTATTTTCACCACAGGCCAAGTTTCTGGTCAACCTTCCATCTCATACTACCAACTATTTTCACCACAGGCCAAGTTTCTGGTCAACCTTCCATCTCATACTACCATTTTTCACCACAGGCCAAGTTTCTGGTCAACCTTCCATCTCATACTACCAACTATTTTTTCCAGGTCAAGCCTGTGGTCGTTTCATAAATTGGTTGAACTCCGTGACCGGTTGCGACGCCAGCCAGTATACTATCATCGGGTTCTCTGTGGGAGGTCACGGAGCCGGCATCATCGCCAGAAACGTGGATGGAGATGTCCCATACGTTATTGGTATGTATATTATCCTACTTACCTACTATACATACAAGGGCGGATCCAGCTTTGGCGCCAGGGGGGTCACATGAGAGAATGAGAGAATGAGAATTTATTTATTGGAACCAAAGAAAAATAATCTTACTTTAGCTTAGAACTATACATGCAATCTTATACCTAAGTACAACTAATTAAGCATAAGAACAAATAAAAACTTAATAGAACTTAGCTAGGGCACTAACCCCCACCCTAGGTAAGAAACCTGTGTTGTGGGGGGAAGTCTCTTTCGACTGGTAATAATTTTTCTCCTGTTACCACCAGGGTAACACAGGAGGAAGTAAGATGGTGTGAAAAATAGCAGTTGTGAGATGTGTTCAGTTTTGTGCTATGTTGTGTTGTAAATTAGCGTTTGTGTTATGCCTTGTGTTGTGAATATAAAGCGAAACATAGTCGTGGTCAACTCAAGAACTTATAATTTTATGTTCAATTAGTGGTCCACCTAAGTCCTGGAACCACCTCAGGGGGGGTCATGACCCCCATGACCACCCCCTGGATCCGCCGTTGTATACATACATAATGCTGGACAATCCACACAACATCATCTAGCCCCAAGCTAAGCAGAGCTTGTGTTATGGGTACTAGAAGACTGACATAAATGGATAGATTCATTTATTGAATCATGCTGGTTATATTGACAGGCGTCACTGTTCAGTAGCTCTGCCTTCCATGTGGGTCGTGGGTTCGATTCCAACCTAGAGCAAATGTTTGTGTGATGAACATAAATATTTGTTCTGGCTGTTAGGTACTAAGTATTCTATGTATGTATTTACAAAAAAATATAATGTATTCTATCAGCAATCTAGTAGATACCCATAGTACAAGCTTTGCTCTGGTCGCGTGGAACTGGCACCTAGAATCACCTAGTATGTAAGACGATTCTAAATTAACCTTGTGATTTTACTGAATAAAGTAGTTTTGATTTTGATTTTGACTTTGACTTTGCTTAGTTTAGCATTATTTATTTATTTATTATTATTTACTACTCCAGGTCTGGACCCCGCCGAAAGGTGGCCTGCAGCAAGTACGTTCAGCACCAGTGATGGTATCTACACTGAGGTCATTCACACCAGCGACATGGGCGAGGTGGAACCTTTGGGACATTGCGACTTCTACCCCAACGGTGGTCGCACCCAACCGGGCTGTTGGACAGGAATTTGCGAACATACGAGGTAAGTTTTGTTGGTTTTATCACCAGTCTTCTGTAGTGTAGAGTTTCTAAAGGTACCCGAAAGTAACCGAAGGTACCCGAAGGTACCCGAAGGTACCCGAAGGTACCCGAAGGTACCCGAAGGTACCCGAAGGTACCCGAAGGTACCCGAAGATGCCCGAAGTTACCAAAGAGTACCCAAAGAGTAATAGGGTATATGTCGGTTCGGTGACACTAATAGCCAGTGTGGTTCATTTATAAGCAAGAGTAAAAATCTTGAGAGGTGTCAGTAGCCACCGGGAGGGACCGAAGTTCTTAATTTGATAACTGGCTTGCTTTCTATGAGAGAAAAAGACAGAAAAACACACGCACTCCGCACGCCTTACAACTAAGTATAGCAAAAAAATTAAGGCCAAAAGTGGTAAAAACACGTTACAGCGTTACGATTCCCACCCAGAGCAAATGTTATTATGATGAACATAAATATTCGTTCTGTGTCTGAGTGTTTAGGTATTCCATGTATATATTTACATAAAAAAAAAAACATTTAAGTATTCTATCAGCAATCTGGTTCTCATACAAGGTTTGCTTAGTTTGGGACAAGAGTGTGATGTGTGAATTATCCGTGAATATTTATTTACTAGTAGTACGGCCCGGCTTCGCACGGGTAGCCTACATAAAAAATATCATTACAATATAGCCTATGTTCAGCGCAGATAATGTAGCTTCACAACAGTGAAAGCATTTTTGAAATCGGTCCAGTAGTTTTGGAGCCTATTCGATGCAAACAAACAATCAAATGTTTCCTCTTTATAATATTAAGTTTAGATAACTTTTCTATCATTAAAATTAGTTGTTCATTTGACATTGACAGGTCGTATGTATATCTCGGCGAGTCTGTGGTGCGGTCTGGGTTCACTGGAGTGGAGTGTGCTACAGTGGACGACGCCGTGAACGGAACTTGCGACCTACCTGGTAGACAGCGTATGGGCGGCATCAACCCTAAGAACGGGTAAGTAACGGTGTTCTTCATCACCATTCTATATAAAAACATTATTCACAAACTTACGACTATACAGTATTTACAAAATGTACATTGTCATAAAATACATAAGAAACAGTTAAGCTATCTACAGACCGTTGCAAACGATCTATAGATAGTTCAACTGATCCAAACCAAATCAGTACCAATCGTCGCGTACAAGACACTGGCTGCATTGCCGCGCTGAATAGCAATGCTGATACGCTGGGCCAGATACTCACCAGCCCTCGGGTCACGCGTCGACAACACTAGACGCCCATTCTGTATTAATCTATTGTTTGTAACAATATTTGACAGGTGTCACAGCTCAGCTGGTAGGCTCTGCCTTCCATGCTGTGGGTCGTGGGTTCGATTTCCACCCAGTGCAAATGTTTGTGTGATGAACATAAATATTTGTTCTGAGTCTGGGTGTTACATATATTCTGTGTATGTATTTACTACAAAACAAAAGTATATAAGTATTATATAAGTACATTGTCATATAAAATACATAAGAAACAGTTGAGCTATCTACAGACCATTGCAAACGATCTATGGATAGTTCAACTGATTAGATTTAGATTATACGATATTAATGAGTCTGTTTATTTTAGCCTATAAATCTAAGCTAGATCTTTGTATCTTAATCATTTTTTTTTGTTTTCAGTTGCTCTGGTATGTACCACTTGACGACCAACAGCAGATCGCCATTCTCGCAAGGCTAAGCAACTTCGACTAATGGGCTAATCACGAATCAATCAACCAAAAAAAGTAACAAAACATATCAAAATGGCGTATTTGAGTGACACAACGCGTTGACGCTAGACGAATTAAATTATGAATTATTTGTAATCTGTAGCTCTACCATGAGTTTTTACTATACTATATTTACTATACTCGCTAGCGTCTGTAGTTAAAAAAATGTATGAAAATTTGTACAACGCCTCTAGCGGATAGTTGGGTACTAAAATTCGTCATACTAATATTGACGTAACTACTGTAGTAAAGTCAGGCGATTTTACTGTGACAACTCATGGTAGATACACTGTACCCCAAGTAGAGTTTCAGTTCAAGTTCTCAAATTCGAATCACACTCGTCAACTTGACTGCTAAACAGCGTCACCGCGCAGTGTTAATCGGATACAGTACGCCACTGATATTGTATGGAAATCCAAGCAGATTTGCGAAGCTTGGATCTCCATACAAAATCGGTGGCGCTCGGCGATTGCTTCTCTGCGATCCGTGTGTGCACAAACTCGTGCTTATGGTACTGACACCGCGTGCATCGTAAAAGTATCGCTACTGTATCCGATATACACTGTGTAGTGACGTAGTTTAATAGTCAAGTTAGACGTTGACGCGCAGTGTGATTCGTATTCGTTTTGATACGTCAAATTTATTCGTGATTATCCCTCAGTCTTTTACATCCTGGAGCCCTTAAAACATGTCTTAGACATTGATAAATAATATAAAGAAACTTTTTATAAATAATTGTATTTTTTATTTTACATTTACAACTTACCTTTATTTTTTTACTAGTAGTACGCCCCGGCTTCGCACGGGTAGCCTATATAAAAAATATCATTATAATATAGCCTATTCAGTTCAGCGCAGATAATGTAGCTTCACAACAGTGAAATAATTTTTGAAATCGGTCCAGTAGTTTCGGAGCCTATTCGATGCAAACAAACAAACAATCGAATCTTTCCTCTTTATATTATTAGTTTTTTTTTATTTAAAGTTTTGACAGGCGTCACAGTCGTGGGTTCGATCCCCACATATTTTTTTGATGAAAAATATTGATATATCGTAGTTTGTGTCTTCTACTAATATTATAATCGAGAATGCTTTCATAGTCTTATACATATCTTTTTTTTTATTCCCTTCTTAAAAAAACATTCCGTGTGACCACACCTTTAGTTAAGCCGAGATCACAATAAATCCTTCATCGGTCAGAACGGGTAGATATTGAAGACGAATTGCTGATAGATAGATAGATAGAAAACTCTTTATTGTACACACACGCAGAGACATTTCTTATTATACTAAATTTATCTATTACAATGAAGTACAATGGGCGGCCTTATCGCTATGAGCGATCTCTTCCAGGCAACCTTGGGATGGACTCAACATAGTGACGGTGTAATAAAAAATTATGTGAGTTTTATAAGTACTTATTAAACTTTTTGACCTTAAGATAAGCATTATTCATCATTATCATCATCTATACTTTTATACTAATATTCTAAAGAGGTAAAGTTTGTGTGTTTGTATATTTGTTAAATTGTAAGGGGTAATCTCGGGATCTACTGAACTGATTCTAAAAATCCATAAGCAAGCGACATTATTGCTGAGTGTCATAGGTTATATAAAAAACCGAAAAATAAAAAGGCTTTTACGTGGTAGTCCGTTTTGCAAAGTGAATCGGAGAAAAAACGGTCGAATTATGCCCAACGAAGTGGGCACGGGTCAGCTAGTATTTTATATTTTGCTAGTTGGTGTCCGCTATCGTCTTGCTATCGTTATATTTTTGATAATTCGCACAATATCTTTATAAATTATAGTCTATGTGTTATTCTGATGTATAAACTACATTATTGTAAAGTTTCATTAAAATCCATTTAGTAGTTTTTGCGTGAAAGAGTTACAAACATACATACATCCATACAAACTTTCGCGTTTATAATATTAGTACCTAACATAGGGTAGGATGTAGGATTTTATTCAGCTTTTACTTTTAGCTAAGAATTACAAGTAACTTCTCAGCTGGTGAGAACAGTACCTCTACCATGAGTTGTCACAGTAAAATCGCCTGACTTTACTACAGTAGTAACGTAAATATTAGTATTACGAATTTTAGTACCCAACTATCCGGTAGGCGTTGTACAAATCTTCATACATTTTTATAACTACAGACGCTAGCGAGTATAGTATAAATTGTATAGTAAAAACGAATTTTAGTACCCAACTATCCGCTAGAGGCGTTGTACAAATCTTCATACATTTTTATAACTACAGACGCTAGCGAGTATAGTATATATTGTATAGTAAAAACGAATTTTAGTACCCAACTATCCGCTAGAGGCGTTGTACAAATCTTCATACATTTTTATAACTACAGACGCTAGCGAGTATAGTATATATTGTATAGTAAAAACTCGGTATAGTAAAAACGGTAGAGCTACTGAGCAAAACCGCACCGCAGAGCTTAAAGTATAAAAGTTGTGGAATATAAAATCCGTATCCTCGCACGTAAACGCAATAAAGTGAGTTCTACGCCTTTATTATGAATCTGAGAGGAAGTACAGGGTGTACAAAGATAAATTACTAGTACTTAATTTAGTTTAATTGTAATTCTTTGTAAGAAGGATCATATAAAAAAACGGTAGGAACCAGGCCGTAAGTTTCTTGCCCGTTCTTCTAGGCTCCGGTCGCGTGGAACTGGCACCTAGAATCACCTAGTATGTAAGACGATTCTAAATGATCCTTGTGATTTTACTGAATAAAGTAATTTTTGACTTTGACTTTGACTTTAAATAATAAATAATATAATAATCTGTGACGTAGACTAGGGGCCCGTGTCAAAAATTGATAGGTTATTTGTATTTTGTACCATCTATTTGGCTACCGATCGCGGGCGAAGGTCCGCCTGCGACGCAGAGGTTGCGGGTTAGATTCCCGCCTTGGGATAAATGTTTGTACGATCTGCAAATATTTATTCCGGGTGTTCTGGGTATTTTATATGTATAATAAAAAAAATATATTTATGTAATGTATTGTATTAAGTATGTCAGTCCTCTAGTACCCATAACACAAGCTCTGCTTAGCTTGGGGCTAGATGATGTTGTGTGATTGTCCAGCATTATTTATTTATTTATACACACATTCCACTCTAGTCCCAAACTAATCAAAACTTGTAATATGGAAACTATATTGCTGATAGAATACTTATATACACTTTCTTTGTAAATACATACCTACATAGAATATATAAAAACACTTAGACACAAAACACATATTTTAGTTCATCACACAAACATTTGCTTTGGGTGGGAATCGAACCCACGACCCACAGCATGAAAGGCAGAGCTACTACCAACTGAGCTGTGACGCCTCTCACAGCTCAGTCAATCAACTTGTATTACTTAGTTTACGTTTAAAATGATGTTTTTTTTAGAAAAAAAATTGTGTTTTGTTTTCGAACACCCTATATATGCAGGTGTAAGATCCGAGCACCCTTTACGTAGCGTGCGATGAATATGTTACAAGTTATGGCATTAAATATAATATATTAACTTGATATTTTGAACTTTACTTTTTAATACTAACCCCATCTTATAAAAAGTTAGCGTTGACTTTATGTCATCATTACGTATGGTAATCAATACATCAAGTCGGCGCTAACTTTTTTAAAATACCGGTAATAAATATTTTTTATCCGATTGGCACTTTGGATCAGTTGAGCTATCTATCGATTGCAAAGTTCAATAAATATATATAAAATAGACCGTTAGTAAATAATTATTTTTATCTGATTGGCACTTTGGATCAGTTGAGCTATCTATCGTTTGTGGTCGATAAATACTTATTTACATATAATTTTAAGTAAGTTTATTATTATTTTTTAAGAATAAGAATATACTTAGATATTTATTGCAAAACTGTGTAGGAACATTGAGATCTTATAAAATAGGTACAGAGTCACTAACAGTTTATACGTTTCGGACGGACAAAATGTATTATGTTTTAGGAATTTAACATATATTTTAAGAGTAATATTAAAGAATTTATTTATTAACTTTAATATATATTATTCACAAACAAACTTACGACTATACAGTATTTACAAAATTTACATTGTCATATAAAATACATAAGAAACAGTTGAGCTATCTACAGACCGTTGCAAACGATCTATAGACAGTTCAACTGATCCAAATCAGTACCAATCGGAAGCGTAGGTACCCAAGACACTGGCTGCATTGCCGCGCTGAATAGCAATGCTTTAATATATTCAGTCTTTTAAATTCAAAATACTACTTAAACATATTTTTTTTGATGCGGAACCCTAAAAAGACGAACCGGATATATAATGTATTCCATTAATGGATACACTAAGTGCCGAATCCTGTACTTCCGGTACCAGTAGATTTACGATCTGGATTAATGGGAAATATACCCTCTGACTACCCCTATAGCACTATAGTACCACCACATTAAGACTGCAGCAAAAATATGTATATTTAACTTTGCTTTTGACATGTACCTACTGTACTTATATAAGTAAGTACTTGTACATTTTTTGATGACGGAGTGGCGCGGCAATGTTCGCCTGCGACGCGGAGGTTGCGGTTTCGATTCCCGCCTTGGGATAAATGTTTGTACGATCTGCAAATATTTATTCCGGGTGATCTGGGTATTTAATATGTATAATTAAAAAATATCTATGTAATGTATTGTATTATGTCAGTCTTCTAGTACATAACACAAGCTCTGCTTAGCTTGGGGCTAGATGATGTTGTGTGGATTGTCCAGCATTATTTATTTATATTTTTTTCAATTTCATCAGTAGTTAACAGTGTTCAAAAAAGGACCAGTTACAAAGATCCAGACGGATTCGCGAATGCATATATTTTAAACGCGTTATAAATTCTGCCCATAATTTTATTCATAGACTTTTTCCGCCTCTTCGAGGAATAATATCTATGTACCCTCTGTTTTTATATCTTTGTACTTTTTTTGTCATGAATACTGATGTATTGTTTTAACTGGTAAAAAAGAAGATTCTCAATTCGCATACAATTTTTTTAAATATTTATTTTATAATATTTAAGGTGATACGTCTCGCTCTAGCGGGAAATTCAAATTTTTTAGGGTGCTTTTTTATTGTGGCTGAACTTTTATACCTTTTACTAGTTTAAGCTACTTTGAAGGCATAAAAAAATCTTAAAAACATTTTTTTGTGTCACAAACTTTTAATTAAAAAGTTAAAAATATTTTTATTCACAAACAAAACAAACTTATGAATATTTCAGTATTTACAGAATGTACATAGGCATATAAAATACATGAGATAAATAAATAATGCTGGACAATCCACACAACATCATCTAGCCCCAAGCTAAGCAGAACTTGTGTTATGGGTAGGTACTAGAAGACTGACATACATAATAATACAATACATTACATAGATATAATTTTTTTTATTATATCTACATATTAAATACCCAGAACACCCGAAATAAATATTTGATGATCGTACAAACATTTATCCCAAGGCGGGAATCGAACCCGCAACTTCCCGCGTCGCAGGCGGACCTTCGCCCGCCGCGCCACATCGGTCGTCATAAATAATTTACCTAATAAGTAGTCGTAGGTTTGTTTGTGAATAAAGTTCATTGTACTTTAAAAACCTAATAATAAAATATATATTATTTTAACTACACTTTTTAAGTAGGTATATTATGTAATATTTGTATACCAATCGGTAGGAGCTAGACTACGAAACCTTAAAATAATGACTAACATCTATGACTCCGAGTTTCTAAACAATAAATATTTCATATCATTTCAAACATCTCATGCAAATGCCTAGTGCATTCAAGAGATTAAAGCGAAGAGCCCCACAACACCTCTTATAGTTGGTGTAAGTTAAAAACATGGAGACACTGCTGGGTGTTTACCATACATGCCGAATGCAACGAGAAAAAAAAACCAAACTCTAGCTCAATGCCCCTATATGCAGATAGCAAGAAATAGATGAGATAAAAAAATGGTTGTCTGTAAAGTCGGTTTTCTGACGATAGTTGAACGTGACAACGTCACTTCATGGAACGCCTCAGAACGCCTCATGAGTCATGTTTTTTCGTGCGTGCAGCCGGCTCTATCGAATTATAAGACGTTGTCACGTCAAAAACCAAACTCTAGCTCAATGCCCTTAAAGGCAGATAGCAAGAAATATAGGAGATAAAAAAAAAATGTTGTCTGTAAAGTCGGTTTACTAACGATAGTTGAACGTGACAACGAACGCAAAGGCCGATTGTGCTTCTTTGTCGCTCGTTCCGCGCTCTCGCTTGCACTTCAAGCCTTACATGGAACGCCTCAGAGTGAGGTAACGTCGCATGAATCATGTTGTTTCACCCGGCTCTATCGAATTATAAGACGTTGTCACGTCAAAAAAAAATGTCATTTCATTTACCTTATCACTGACTTTGACAGGTTGTTTGATGATGTACGGGATACCAGGAACAGGCCCAAAGATGGACGGCATCATGGCTGGAGCGAATATGACTTTGACAGATGAGCAGCAGTCACTCTCTGCCTCTTCTTTATGACAGCCTTTGCAGCAGCAGTGATGACACTTTGCAGTTTTACAGGTTGATTCACTTTGACAGGTTGTTGTATCACTTTGAGAGGTTGTTGGTTCACTTTGAGAGGTTGTTAGTTCAGTTTGAGAGGTTGTTAGTTCAGTTTGAGAGGTTGTTAGTTCAGTTTGAGAGGTTGTTAGATCACTGTGAGCGGTTACTGGTTCACTTTGACTGGTTGTTAGTTTACTAGGAGTTTTATTAACACTTTCTATATCAATAACTTGAGATTTTTTTGAATTTTCATATAAATTATTGGAAATATTATTTTGGAAAGTCTTTCTCATATCAAGTTTACTTTTCAAGATGTTTTCATTGAATAGTCTAGGTTTTTTTGAAAAATCTTTTGGAATTTCCAGAAGTGGTGTTTTTCTTTTCACGTCTTTCGGGGTTTCTAGTAGGTAGCATTTGTAGTCGGTTGTTTTTGAAAATGGGTGTACGAGGAGTGTTTTCCGTTTTTGATCGGAGGCCCTCGGCAGGGCCTCAACTTGTGATCTTTTTGCATCCAATTTGACTGTTTTTTTTAGAATTTTTATAATAGTCTGTAAACTGTTAATTTTATTTCAAAGTTTTCGATAGATTGTAGTTTATTTAGTTTTATTTTGATTTTTTAGAATTTCTTTAAAAAAAATTGAGTTATCGCAATGAAATGTTTTTAAATTATATTTTATTTAATAAATTGTTCTGATTTGTATTAAGTTTTCAGGATTCATAAATATATTAATTAATTACACGATAATTAGAACTATTTAGACTTAACAATAAAAATCACTGATTGTACAACAAAGTCACAACACATAGGTCATTAACCCCAACACGTGATGTTTGTTTACAAACAAACAAACACATAATCAAAAAACATCCACAATTTTCACTTTAAAATCCTCATCAACACTTCCCTTAAAACTTAGTTCCAAAAACTGTCAAATTTATCTACCACAAATCTTAAAAAGTCTAAAAAAATGTAGATATTTTACAGGAGAAAGTGAGACACGTCCGTTCTTCATGAATTCTGGATATGAACTGATTTTAGAGGAGGGATGGGGGCGTGGCTTAGGGCGTGGTTAAGACACGCCTATCTGGGAGAAAGATTCACAGATTTATCCGTCTAGACTTTGATCGGCAAGATGGCTTCGTTTTAGCACAGAGCCTAGTCTGAGTTTTATTCAAACGAATCTCGAAAATTCAAACGTTTTGTGTAGAGCAAACCGATTAAAGAAATTAATAAACAATTGTAATAAAGATCATATAATTTGTTACGGGTGTCTGGAGCAAATCGCTCTATGCAATAAGTCCGCCTGAAGGAATTCTTGTCACCTTATTTAGACGTTCCAAGTGTCTGAAATAGTTTATTAAAGTGTTTATTTATTTTTTATTTTGGTATATAAAAAACCGCTGGTTTTTTCCAGAGAACCGCGGGTTTTACTTTTAAAATCTTTATTTTTGCGTCAAGGGTTAAAAAAAGCGCGGCCACTCAGGGGTCTGAATTCGGATTATTTTTACTTTATTTATTTACTTACACCTAGTTTAACTAAGTATAGACACAAGCTTATCTAATACGTTAACGGCCGGTTTCTCGAACGATGATCAACGAAAAAATCTAATAATTACTATGTGTCAAACTCGGATCAATCGTGATTTGGGTTTCCAGAAACCGATCGTAAATCTAATATTTATTTAAAATAAAATCATATAAATATTTTATATTACAAAAATTGACTATAACGTAGACTGCGCGTTTACGGACTGTACAAATTTGCGATTAGTGTATCATGCCATATTCTCCTCGTAGATATGCAGAAATGTATTATTGTCATGGTGTAGCTCTAGGAAACGTTCGAGAGGCTGCTAGAATATACCAAGAGCAATTGATTAGTGGCATACAATCTGAGACTTACCTGGGCCATCGTGTTGGTCGATTGAAAAGTGCTGAAATCGACGTTTCAGCACTTTTACAACACTTAAGTCCACTTTTTAGCATGATGCTTTTGTACTAGCCAAATGAAATTCTCAGGGTAACTTCTCTTTAAATAAAGGCAGTTTTTAAGATAGGTTGTAGAAAAAATATTCAGCAATGTTTTTTTTTCTTTTTTAACCTACCTATATTTTATACTAGGCAAGGAAGTTTAGGTTTCTGATTATTCTGTTGAGTATTTTTTTGAAAATCAATCAAATAACGACGCAAACAGGTATTGCAGTACGAAAGGTCTACTATTAAGCTACAAGGTGTAAAAAAAATACGGTTGTAGCCCTAATAGTTTGGGAAATCTAACCTAAAATCTGATTTTGGCCAAAATTTAATAAAAGTGCGAGTAACTTTTGAACGACTGTATCGCTGAACATACATGGGGGTTATATCGATAGGCATTGAGCTCCCCCATCGCCCTATTTTAGGTCCACCCCTTCTGTTACACCCTGTATAATGAATGTAATTTATTGGACAGGCGTCAAAGCTCAGTTGGTAGTAGCCTTCCAGACTGTGGGTCGTGGGTTCGCATCCAGAGCAAATGTTTGTGTGATAAACATAAATATTTGTGCAGTGTCTAGGTGTTACTGTCTTCTATGTATGTAGGTATTTACAAAAAAAATATAAGTAATCTAGTTCTCATAGTACAAGCTTTGTTTATTATTTGGGACTAGAGTGTGATGTGTGAATAGTCCGTGAATATTTTATTTTATATTTATTTATCTACTTATATAATTAAACTATATTTTATGGATAAGACTGAGTGTAAAAAAACTATTTATATATTTTAATATAATTTATTGATTAAACTTATTATAATAATCCCTTGTTAAATGCACTTCTTATTAAACTACATAGCTGTGATTATTTAAATCTAATTAAATTAATTACAAAATCACTTAAAAACTAATTATAATACCATAAAAAAGTTACAAATAGCTTGATGGAACTTCAGTCAATGCTACAAGCTCAAGCACACGTTGAAAAACTGAATCAAGCACTTCAAACATGGACTTTCGCTAAATACTTACGGTATATCTTATAAAAAGTTAGTGCAGACTTGAAGTACAGTACCTCTACCATGAGTTGTCACAGTAAAATCGTCTGACTTTACTACAGTAGTTACGTCAATATTAGTATTACGAATTTTAGTACCCAACTATCCGCTAGAGGCGCTGTACAAATCTTCATACATTTTTTAACTACAGACGCTAGCGAGTATAGTAAAAACTCATTTAGAGCTACAGGAAATCTTAAGTATAGATCAGGCAAAAATGCCTGATAACTGTCGGAAGATTACAAATTTCAGCTCAAAAACATTAAAAATAAAGTTTTTTACCAAAATATGACAATCTATAGTCTAACAAATAATTATATTCAAATTTTGACAGATAAAACCAATCTTAAACCACATATATTAAAGTTGGTTTGAGATTTCTGAAATCAATCTCAAACCAATAAATAATCAGATTCAAATTTAGATAGATATTGTGACCCATACTTGATTTAAGATTTATTTATTGATTTAAGCTTGGTTTAGGATGGTTTAAGTTTGGTTTAAGACTGGTTTAAGCTTGATTTATTGGTTTAAGCTAAGTTTAAGCTCTACGATGTTTCTTAAGATGCCTCAAAGCACACCTCGCTGCAGTTCCTTTGGCAATGCGATAGTTCCTGCCTACCCCTTTAAACGTGCCACGTCCGAACACTTCAACGCAGACTCGCACTCTTCTACCATCTGCTAGTCTCTCTGGTTTACTGGAAAAAAAAAATTTTAGGGTGAAAACATCTATGTACTTAAATGAATTTATTTTATATATTTTCTATTTTTTATTTAAATAAATTCAAATCAGATTCATACAAAGAACTTTAGTGCGTGTCCGACTCGCGCTTGGCAGGTTTATTTACTAAGATATAAACCTGAATTTAGCATTTTTTGTTATACATATTTATTAAGATAAAAACCTGAATTTAGCACATTTTGTTATATTTACTAAGATATATGACGACCGATGTGGCGCGGTGGGCGATGGTCCGCCTGCGACGCGGAAGGTTGCGGGTTCGATTCCCGCCCCGGGATAAATGTTTGTATGTTCTGCAAATATTTATTCCGGGTGTTCTGGGTATTATTATGTATAATAAAAAATATCTATCTATGTAATGTATTATATTAAGTATGTCAGTCTTCTAGTACATAACACAAGCTCTGCTTAGCTTGGGGCTAGATGATGTTGTGTGGATTGTCCAGCATTATTTATTTATTTATTTATTATATACCTGAATTTGGCAGTATCCGGCTCTGCCTCCAACAGTTCCCGGACGGGTGACTTAGGCGCGGCCGCACTGAACGCCTCCAACTCAGCGCCCATTAACCGAACGTACGAACTCCACACCGCACTCAGAGACATACCTGTAAAACAACATTATATATAAAACTAGCTGACCCACTTCGTTGGGCATAATTCGACCGTTATTCCTCCGATTCACTTTGCAAAACGGACTACCACGTAAAAGCCTTTTTATTTTTCGGTTTTTATATAGCCTATGACACTCAGCAATAATGTTGCTTTCTATTGGTGAAAGAATTTTTAAAATCGGTTCAGTAGATCCCGAGATTACCCCTATATACAAACACAAATATACAAACACACAAACTTTGCCTCTTTATAATATTAATATAGTATAGATTTCAAAAACCACACTATCAGCCCCATGTTATGTTTTTCATGATCCTGTCCATAGTAGAATGTCTGGTAGAGATCGCGATTTAGCGGCCGTATATAAGGCCGCCCATTGTATGTCATACTACAGTTTTAGTTAATTTTGAAGTGAAAACTTCTTTAGCGGCGCTGAGCACTTTTTTTTGTATGGGTAAAAACTTTCAAACTCGCGTCAGTGTCACGTGATGCTGATCGAAAAAGCGTAAGATCGAGGGGAAGGGAGAGGAACTAGTATCTCCCACTCTTTCTACCGTGCCTGAGTGTGCTGCTCTGTTTAGGCGGCACAGGGCGAAAAATAAAAAATAAAAATAATAAAAACATAAACATTGTATTCTACCTCATAAATGATAGTACTTTTATACTTATAATTAAACACAACGTTAATATTGAAGTTTTCACTTCTGCCGGCACTCCCGGAGTGCTACCTTTTTTTTTTTTTACATGTTTATTTTTAAGTTGTGCAATAAAGTATTTTCAATTTATTACCTGAGTCTAAGAAAATGGCGCCCGCGATGGATTCAAACAGATCTCCCAACGCTTTCGGTACTTCTACATCTTCAGCTTGCTCTAACTCATCTTCTTGTATTAAATAATGCTAGAAATATAATATTTATAAGTACAATATTTATTATATACAATGGCGTGATCAACAATAAAAAGTAATAGGAAAAAAAATGTTTTACAGTTAAATTGTAATAACCAAACAATTGTTTCTACTTTATTATATTGCACTAAATGTGTACAAATATTGTACTAAATATGCACTAAATATCTAAATGTTTATGTTTTTTTTATAACGTCTTGCTGAATTTATTCTTTATTCTTTATTGTACACAAAATAAGACAAACACAAGACAGAAATAGATGACATGTACAAAGGCGAGCTTAACCCTAAGAAGAGTTCTCTTCCAGCAAACCTTTGAGGAGGGAGAGGTGACTATAGAGGTAGGATTGTGTACATACATAAACATAAAATAGAATTAAGATACTTAACTAAGATACTAAATACAATATAATACATAAATACTTTATATAATACACATAATAAATATATAATATATAAATACATATTTATATAATAACAGTTGAAGTGAGAAATAAATAAATAAAAACACGTGTGGCACTCGGGGACTGCCGCGGTAAAGCTATTGCATAGCATTTTGTGCTGGATTACGCATGCGCAGTAACGATACAACCAATGCCACCTAGAGGCGAGTTGCTGAACTAAAGAGACAAGCGTGATTCAAAAAGTCATTAAAAGTTCTGCTATTCAACGATAGATGGCAAAACTAAAAAGTATCATCGCTGTGCCGGTCGGAGGTGTTAGGTTATTTTCGTTACGGAATTACTGGATTCGGTCTCCACGCTCAAGGCCCGCGATAGAAGCTATACAATAGCTTAATAATATTAGTAAAAAATATACCTCCTCGCTAATAGAATGTCCGTTTTCTTCTTGTATTTTAACATATTTAATTAAAACTTCATTCAAACCCGGAGACATGTGCCGGAAATATCTGAAAACATTAATATTATTTAAAACATACAATTAATATATTAAATATATTAAAATTAAGATAATTGCGCGTCAAAAAAGAACCAATGAACCGATTTGGGTGAAAAATTCAATATAAAATAATATACCTAATATTAGTACATACCTACATATATGCAAAATGCATATGTATATTGATTTTGTAATTTTTTTCAAGTGTATACATAAATATCTCAAAAATCCGACTCGCACTTATCCAATTTTTTTTTGTTTAACTTTATAAAGAACTTTCTTCCAGCAAACCTTTGAGGTCTAGCCTTAAAGGTGATTACCGCGTTCTTCTTCTTATCGTGTCGATGCTACAACTGTGTTATATTTCTGAGCTTTCTTATTACTTTATTATTTACTTATTATTAAAAATTAAATAAAAATAAAAAAAATAATGCTGGACAATCCACACAACATCATCTAGCCCCAAGCTAAGCAGAGCTTGTGTTATGGGTACTAGAAGACTGACATACTTAATACAATATAATGTTACGTAGATAGATATTTTTTATTATACACATAATACCCAGAACACCCGGAATAAATATTTGCAGAACATACAAACATTTATCCCAAGGCGGGAATCGAACCCGCAACCTTCCGCGTCGCAGGCGCACCATCGCCCACCGCGCCACATCGGTCGTCAAGGTATTACCTTCTTATTACCTTAGTATTAGTCACCTGCTGTACATGGACGATCTATTAAACCGCAATTAAGGCCCAGCAATGGGCTAGTACAGGCTGCATTATTTTATTACGTTATACATGTTTACATAAATATTTAGTCAACCGCGTTTAACAAAGTCAAAGTCAAAACTACTTTATTCAGTCAAATCACGCGGATCATTTAGAATCGTCTTACATACTAGGTGATTCTAGGTGCCAGTTCCACGCGACCAGAGCCTAGAAGAACGGACAACAAACTTACGGCCTGGTTCCTACCGTTATTATATGATTCTTCTTACAAAGAATTACTATTTAACTAAATTAAGTACTGAAGTTCCAGTGCGGTGTCAATTTAATTTAGTAATAATACAAATAATATACAGTCATAACTCTCGTTCGCTCGTCTACTTACTTGTGGAATCCGTGTCTCACAGCTAAAGTGGCGAAAATAGTATTATTGACGAGCGCCGATCTCAAATCCGTCAGAGCTCCGGGGGAATGTCTTCTCGGATCCTCGTATAAATGGCGGGTTATTAAATAATCTGAAATTATATCAATAAAAAACTTGAGAGGTGTAAGGGACACCCGGATGGATCTACAGATCGTTGCAAACGATCTATAGATAGCTATTTTATATTTTTACAAGCTTGTATTACTTAACGACCGATGTGGCGCGGCGGGCGAAGGTCCGCCTGCACCGCGGAGGTTGCGGGTTCGATTCCCGCCTTGGGATAGATGTTTGTACGATCTACAAATATTTATTCCAGGCGTTCTGGGTATTGTATATGTATGATAAAAACATATCTTCTATGTAATGTATTGTATTAAGTATGTCAGTCTTCTAGTACATAACACAAGCTCTGCTTAGTTTGGGACTAGATGATGTTGTGTGGATTGTCCAGCATTATTTAATTATAACTATGTATTTATTATTTATTTTACCTAATATAGCATCTCCGAGAAACTCCAGTCGTTGATAGCAGTCTGTCAATGTATTCTTGTGATGAGAAGCATGCGTCAGCGCTTGTAGTAACAACGAACGGTCTTTGAACCGATACTGAAGAGTGTTCTCAAGTGTGTCGTAACCTGCAAGTTATTTGAGGGTGAGTATGTAGTTTTTATTTTATATTCACACATTTTTTTATAATCTTAGCAAAAAGTTTTTTACAATATACATGATTTCTAAAAACAAAAATACATATATTATAAAAAACTTAAAACTAGGTTGTCGCCGGCAGCGGGGCAAGGCCCAAGCTACCGGTGGTCACGTGGTTAGGGCTACAGATTGAGGAACCTCCGGACAATGCGTGCCGTGTCGAGGATCACTGCCGCATGCATCTGCCCCGCGAGCCAACCGCGCTAGCGAGAGCCGAGCCAGATGTTGGTCGAGGCTCTTCGCTATCAGACCGTTCGCCGAAACGACTATCGGAACAATGATCGTTATCGTTTATTTTATATTTATTATTTTTTTATGACCCGGCACACTTTTTTTTCACGATACTACAATCTTTCCACTATCTGTCTACTCTTTATTTTTAAATATAGGTTCATAGTTTTATTGATTTTCCAAATACCTTTTTAGTATATTTCTATAAGTAAATACAGTTTTAAATATATTTTTATCGTACCTGATAACATTTTTTCTAATTCTCCCTCGGGGTCTCGTATGTATCGTAGTAACGGCGAAGGAGGCGCTTTAAGCTCTCCGTATACTATCTACAACAATAATAAATATTAATAGTTAATAATTACTTTATTCACAAACAAACTTACGAATATACAGAATTTACAAAATGTACATTGTCATATAAAATACATAAGAAACAGTTGAGCTATCTACAGACCGTTGCAAACGATCTATAGATAGTTCAACTGATACAATTCAGTACCAATCGGAAGCGTACCCAAGACACTGGCTGCATTGCCGCGCTGAATAGCAATGCAATAATAAATAAATATATTATAATAAATTAAATTTGACAGGCGTCACAGCTCAGTTGGTAGTGACAGGCGTCACAGCTCAGTTGGTAGTAGCTCTGCCTATGCTGTGGGTCCGATTCCCACCCAGAGCAAATGTTTGTGTGATGAACATAAATATTTGTTATGTGTCTGGATGTTATATGTATTCTATGTATGTATTTACAAAATAAATGAATTTAAGTATTCTATCAGCAATCTAGTTCCCATAGTACAAGCTTTGCTTAGTTTGGAACTAGAGTGTGATGTGTGAAATGTCCAAGAGTATTTTTTTTATTTATTTATTTACTAAGTGGCAGTACTGAGTGACATTCTAGGAACTAAATTCACACTGGTTTTGTACAAACTAAAATAAGTTATGTTAAATAAAGATATTTTAAAATTGAATTAAAATTGAGTACTGAGTGAAGATTTTTAGTCGTGACTTGACTCACGTTCCATAGAGAATTACCCATTCTCTTTTAGTGCGATGTCATATATTATGTAGGGTCTATTAATTGTGACTAAAGTGTGATTAATTTCGGTAAGAATTTAATTACTATTTTTTAACCTATACTGTCCCACTGCTGGGCAAAGGTTAATATATGCTAGAATTATTAAAAATATTTAAATTTTATTTTATGTTTTATTTATTTTATTTTATTTAAATTATAATAATTCTGGGACATATTAATCTAGATATTCACCTGATGCCAGTTCCCGTGTTCGTCTTGATAAGGCCGTCTGGCCCCAGCTGGTCCAAAGTGGCCCAAATCTTTAAGTTCTGGTGTAGAATCCACTTCATTTTTTTCATTTAAACTATTGCAAGTTGATGTAGATTGTTTTTGTTGCTAAAAAACAATAATAATTAAGAATTTATATTTATTTATTATATATTTATTATTAATTATTTATATTAGGCGACCGATGTGGCGCGGCGGGCGAAGGACCGCCTGCGACACGGATGTTGCGAGTTCGATTCCCGCGTTGGGATAAATGTTTGTACGATCTGCTAATATTTATTTCTGGAGTTCTGGGTATTTTATATGTATAATAAAAATATCTATCTATGTAATGTATTGTATTAAGTATGTCAGTCTTCTAGTACATAACACAAGCTCTGCTTAGCTTGGGGCTAGATGATGTTGTGTGGATTGTCCAGCATTATTTATTTATTATTTATGTATAAGTTTTTCAGTGTTATTATTTTCTTATAATTTTCTTTCATATTTGTACTTTCTTTTATGAAAGTATATGTGATATTTTTTTCTTTCTTTTTTTGTATTTAAGTACTAGCTTAAAAATAACTAAATTTTACTTCTTTGGGTTTTGGCAATGAGATCCGATGGTGAGGTAATACACTGATCCCCAACCACGCCATGAACAAAAGGGCTCCTCTAGGGCCACATTCCAAAAGATAGGCCCCGATTAAGGCCTCCACGCAATCCGCTATTGATTTATCTGTAAAAATATATAAATATTAAGGGTCCCTTCATTGAGCTCTGTGAAATTGGCGAGGTTTCGAATAAGGTTTTTATGAACTGAAACTTTTCACGGTTATAAAAAGATATGCATATCAAAGAATGATTCTTCGAAAGTAGAATGTATTGAAAAAAAACATGATTTATTAATTAACAACTGAGAAATTAATTAATTTGTAGACAAGGTTTTCGAAAATTAGCAAAAATAGCGTACTTTCGATGGTGATTGTGATCAAAATAATAATAAGGAAGTAATATAAAAAATGAAATATGAAAGAACACTTTGCCGTGAGTAGAAGCTACAAAAAAAACTAACATACGTTCATACAATGTCATATTGAAAAGACGGTATGAAAAAAAGCATATTATAAAATTTTACCCTTCAATATAACTGTTATTTCTACGAAGATTATAGAGACTACAGCTGAAATATACCAACTATATAAAAATTCAGGCTTTTCTAATAATAATAAAAAAAAATTGGAAGCTTGTAGCTATTACTTATTATTATACAATTTTTTTCAACAACCTATAAATCGAGGAGCGCACCGCGTCGTAAATCAGTCCGCCTCGAGCGGTCAGAGAGAGCGGTCATGTCGGTCTTCGTCGCGATCTTCAAATATTACGTAAATAATTATAAAACCAAAATCGACATCAAATATAGTGGGACCGTGTGGTTTTGATCCTAAGTATAAAAACGTTTTTTTTTATTGATACCACAATGACGTTCCGTATTGAACAAAGTTCATATTATTGTTAGTAACAGACAATTGGGCGGCCTTTTCGCTACGAGCGTTCTCTTCGTAACAACCTTTGAAAGGCAACTTTTATAGATTTGAGTCTTTGTGAAATCAAAAATGATTTTAGAATTTTTCTATACTTATGATCATACGGATATAAATATTCCAATTGGATATCCACTTTGAAATCCAAGATGGCGCTCACTGGTTTTGGTCAATTTAGCGATATGGGTGTCCTTTTCGGGGTTTATTGGGATGCTGATTACGAATATGGCAACCATTTTGGTATCCAAAATGGCGCGCTCAAGTTTTGGTCAGTTTAGCGATATGGGTGTCATTTTCGGGGTTTTTTGGGATGCTGATTACGAATATGGCAACCATTTTGGAATCCAAAATGGCGCGCACAAGTTTTGGTCAGATTAGTGATATGGGTGACATTTTCGGGGTCTTTTGGGATGCTGATTACGAATATGGCAACCATTTTGGAATCCAAGATGGCGCGCACAAGTTTTGGTCAAATTAGCGATATGGGTGTCATTTTCGGGGTCTTTTGGGATGCTGATTACGAATATGGCAACCATTTTGGAATCCAAGATGGCGCGCACAAGTTTTGGTCAAATTAGCGATATGGGTGTCATTTTCAGGGTTTTTTGGGATGTTGATTACGAATATGGCAACCATTTTGGAATCCAAGATGGCGCGCACAAGTTTTAGCCAAATTAGCGATATGGGTGTCATTTTCGGGGTTTTTTGGGATGCTCATTACGAATATGGCAACCATTTTGGAATCCAAGATGGCGCGCACAAGTTTTGGTCAAATTAGCGATATGGGTGTCATTTTCGGGGTCTTTTGGGATGCTGATTACGAATATGGCAACCATTTTGGAATCCAAGATCTCGCGCACAAGTTTTGGTCAAATTAGCGATATGGGTGTCATTTTCGGGGTCTTTTGGGATGCTGATTACGAATATGGCAACCATTTTGGAATCCAAGATGGCGCGCACAAGTTTTGGTCAAATTAGCGATATGGGTGTCATTTTCGGGGTTTTTTGGGATGCTGATTACGAATATGGCAACCATTTTGGAATCCAAGATGGCGCGCACAAGTTTTGGTCAAATTAGCGATATGGGTGTCATTTTCGGGGTTTTTTGGGATGCTGATTACGAATATGGCAACCATTTTGGAATCCAAAATGGCGCGCACAAGTTTTGGTCAGATTAGTGATATGGGTATCATTTTCGGGGTTTTTTGGGATGCTGATTACGAATATGGCAACCATTTTGGAATCCAAGATGGCGCGCACAAGTTTTGGTCAAATTAGCGATATGGGTGTCATTTTCGGGGTTTTTTGGGATGCTGATTACGAATATGGCAACCATTTAGGAATCCAAGATGGCGCGCACAAGTTTTAGCCAAATTAGCGATATGGGTGTCATTTTCGGGGTTTTTTGGGATGCTGATTACGAATATGGCAACCATTTTGGAATCCAAGATGGCGCGCACAAGTTTTGGTCAAATTAGCGATATGGGTGTCATTTTCGGGGTCTTTTGGGATGCTGATTACGAATATGGCAACCATTTTGGAATCCAAGATCGCGCGCACAAGTTTTGGTCAAATTAGCGATATGGGTGTCATTTTCGGGGTCTTTTGGGATGCTGATTACGAATATGGCAACCATTTTGGAATCCAAGATGGCGCGCACAAGTTTTGGTCAAATTAGCGATATGGGTGTCATTTTCGGGGTTTTTTGGGATGCTGATTACGAATATGGCAACCATTTTGGAATCCAAGATGGCGCGCACAAGTTTTGGTCAAATTAGCGATATGGGTGTCATTTTCGGGGTCTTTTGGGATGCTGATTACGAATATGGCAACCATTTTGGAATCCAAGATGGCGCGCACAAGTTTTGGTCAAATTAGCGATATGGGTGTCATTTTCGGGGTTTTTTGGGATGCTGATTACGAATATGGCAACCATTTTGGAATCCAAAATGGCGCGCACAAGTTTTGGTCAGATTAGTGATATGGGTATCATTTTCGGGGTTTTTTGGGATGCTGATTACGAATATGGCAACCATTTTGGAATCCAAGATGGCGCGCACAAGTTTTGGTCAAATTAGCGATATGGGTGTCATTTTCGGGGTTTTTTGGGATGCTGATTACGAATATGGCAACCATTTAGGAATCCAAGATGGCGCGCACAAGTTTTAGCCAAATTAGCGATATGGGTGTCATTTTCGGGGTTTTTTGGGATGCTGATTACGAATATGGCAACCATTTTGGAATCCAAGATGGCGCGCACAAGTTTTGGTCAAATTAGCGATATGGGTGTCATTTTCGGGGTCTTTTGGGATGCTGATTACGAATATGGCAACCATTTTGGAATCCAAGATCGCGCGCACAAGTTTTGGTCAAATTAGCGATATGGGTGTCATTTTCGGGGTCTTTTGGGATGCTGATTACGAATATGGCAACCATTTTGGAATCCAAGATGGCGCGCACAAGTTTTGGTCAAATTAGCGATATGGGTGTCATTTTCGGGGTTTTTTGGGATGCTGATTACGAATATGGCAACCATTTTGGAATCCAAGATGGCGCGCACAAGTTTTGGTCAAATTAGCGATATGGGTGTCATTTTCGGGGTCTTTTGGGATGCTGATTACGAATATGGCAACCATTTTGGAATCCAAGATGGCGCGCACAAGTTTTGGTCAAATTAGCGATATGGGTGTCATTTTCGGGGTTTTTTGGGATGCTGATTACGAATATGGAAACCATTTTGGAATCCAAGATAGCGCGCACAAGTTTTGGTCAAATTAGCGATATGGGTGTCATTTTCGGGGTCTTTTGGGATGAAATTAATGACACCCATATCGCTAATTTGACCAAAACTTGTGCGCGCCATCTTGGATTCCAAAATGGTTGCCATATTCGTAATCAACATCCCAAAAAACCCTGAAAATGACACCCATATCGCTAATTTGACCAAAACTTGTGCGCGCCATCTTGGATTCCAAAATGGTTGCCATATTCGTAATCAGCATCCCAAAAGACCCCGAAAATGACACCCATATCGCTAATTTGACCAAAACTTGTGCGCGCCATCTTGGATTCCAAAATGGTTGCCATATTCGTAATCAGCATCCCAAAAGACCCCGAAAATGACACCCATATCGCTAATCTGACCAAAACTTGTGCGCGCCATTTTGGATTCCAAAATGGTTGCCATATTCGTAATCAGCATCCCAAAAAATCCCGAAAATGACACCCATATCGCTAATCTGACCAAAACTTGTGCGCGCCATTTTGGGTTCCAAAATGGTTGCCATATTCGTAATCAGCATCCCAAAAAAACCCCGAAAATGACACCCATATCGCTAATTTGACCAAAACTTGTGCGCGCTATCTTGGATTCCAAAATGGTTGCCATATTCGTAATCAGCATCCCAAAAGACCCCGAAAATGATACCCATATCGCTAATTTGACCAAAACTTGTGCGCGCCATCTTGGATTCCAAAATGGTTGCCATATTCGTAATCAGCATCCCAAAAAACCCCGAAAATGACACCCATATCGCTAATTTGACTAAAACTTGTGCGCGCCATCTTGGATTTCAAAATGGTAAAACTTCACGCCGTCGCTTTTAGCCTATGCATGTAGGTCCGTTTTAGACTCATTCCCTACCAAAACTGGCTTCAGTACCATGCACCATGCATGGTACTGATACATATAATGTATGTGATGAAAACAGTGCAAGGAATAATAAATGAATAAAAATAAAATAAATATTATAAAATAATCTTAGTGAAGTAGTAAAAATAAAAACTGAGGATTTTGAAACTGGTAATCGACTCTCTCAATCATTGTCTAACTAAATCTGAATTTTCATTTGATTTTTGACAATGAAATAATGTTTTGAAGCCATGTTTAGAACTAAGGAAAATATTTTAAATTCATTAATAAACCTTCGTCTTGTATTTTCAGCACAAATAAAATAAATAATAATAAATAAATAAATAATGCTGGACAATCTACACAACATCATCTAGCCCCAAGCTAAGCAGAGCTTGTGTTTTGAGTACTAGAAGACTGACATACTTAATATTATACATTACATAGATAGATATTTTTTATTATACATATAATACCCAGAACACCCGGAATAAATATTTGCAGAACATACAAACATTTATTCCGAGGCGGGAATCGAACCCGCAACCTTTCGCGTCGTAGGCGGACCATCGCCCACCGCGCCACATCGGTCGTCAAAAAAAATATATTGAGAAGTGCGTAACACAACGCGCTGAATAGCAGTGCTGATACGCTAAAGTAATAAATAAGTTAGAACTAAGGCAAACACTCTAGCAAGAACAGTAGCGCGCACGGATATGTTTTAGCAATTTTTTTCAAATTCACAAATATTCCTACTTAGAAATCTAATATTAGTTTCGATGCTACAAGTCACACTTTTGTAGGTGATAGAAAATAGTACAAACTATTTAGAAATCTTATCTTCTTTTTAATATTTGTTTCTTGATACGATATAGCAAACCAATTAAACACATAATTTCATACTTCCAAGATTAAATACCGATGAATAATATCATTGATATTTAATGTTGGAAGTAATGAAGTAGTGTAAAAATATCAAATTCGTAAGTCTTTGAATATCGCGTGGACGGTACGTTCGCGAGTCGCGAGCGCTGTGAGCCGCGTCGCGCGTCTTTAAATACCTAAACTCGAACCGACGGATATTGTCCATGGCCCCTTAATATAATCTAAACTACATCTATACTAATATTATAAAGAGGTAAAGTTTGTATGTTTATACTACACCTGCTCGGAAAGTACCTTGATACTTTATCAAATTTACGGTAGAAAGTACGTCATTGCATATCGAACAAATATGCGGCGAGAAAACGCATCTGAGCGGGAGAGAAAAGTGTATGAAAATCCATTTCTTACGTGGTTTTTCTTTTTTAATTTTGGGTAAGACTATGCGCTGGTAACCTAAATATCAAAAGCCAAAAAGTTTTTACAGTGAGTTTTTATCTCCAAGTTCGCAAAATGACACTGGCCACTAGCTGTGTGTTGGATGGTGTCAAACAATTTGAAAAAAGAACATGTCAACATTTTAGTTTTTTATTTTCCTCGTAGGTGTAGTATAAAGCACTATGTATCACTCAAGAGAAAGTGCGATTCCCGATCTCGGGTGTTTTAAATGTTTCAAACGACACCCTCGACGGTAATCGGTCACTTTCTCCTCTCGGTGAACAATGTACTATTTTTAGATAGGCTACCCGTGCGAAGCCGGGGCGTAGTACTAGTGTTTAATATAGGTAGGATATTATGTAAAATATAAGTAGGATATTATATTATGGTATAATAAGGATATTATGTATAATATTATTATAACATTTAAAAATTATTATATTTCATGATATATGTAAGTACTTATACCTAATAAAAAAAAATGGTTGTCTGTAAAGTCGGTTTACTGACGATAGTTGAACGTGACAACGTCAACGAACGGTATACGGTAACGCCTCAGAACGCCGGAACGCTTCATGACTCATGTTTTTTCGTGCGTGCAGCCGGCTCTATCGAATTATAAGACGTTGTCACGTCAAAAAACAAATTAAAATAAATAACCGCAATGTGGGGGACCGTAGCGAGTGACTGTTAGCCCGCCATACAGGCTCATTAGAGACCTAGTGCGGGGAACAAAACTCCTCTAGATACAGTCACGAGTTTTAATTTGGGACCCACCTAAGGTTGAATATCGTGTGGCAAACTGACGTTATTTAGTGCTAATATTCTAACGTATGTCATACGTCATACTGAAGTTTCGACCTTATTGCATTATGAATGTTCTAACAACATTTAATGGAAAAGGGTCCCAAATTAATGCTCGTGACTGTACCTTGTAGTAGGTGTTATATTTCATAGAATGTAAAAATACTTACTTACTTAAATTATATTTTGTAACCTACCATAGTACCTACCAGAACACTGTTTTTATAAATTTATAAATAAATAAATGTTTATGTTTATTATGTTTAATATTATATTACCTGGGATACTATGTTGGGTTATAAGATTGTAAGGTATGTAACATCCCGTTGCTTCGTGTGTTTCTTTCTTTCCTTCGCTGTCTTGCTCTGCCATCTGTTGGTCAAAGCAAAAATATAAGTATTCTATCAGCAATCTAGTTCCCATAGTACAAGCTTTGCTTAGTTTGGGACTAGAGTGTGATGTGTGACATCCATGAATGTATATGTAGCGCCATCTATATCGCTACATGATGAACTACATCGTAGTACGCAACAGACCAACAGATGGCGACAAAATCCTAGATCGCGCAAACGAAGTTATCACGGAGTTTGTACATAAGTAATGGAACCGATGACTATCCATCGGTCCGAGTGTCCGAGCGACCTCGAGACAAAGCTCGCTCGGCGTGGAAGAGCTTCCCTTTACGTAGGAGATACCACACCTATCTACACATATTAACTAAGTAAATATTCCTTTCTACTGTGATTGAATTTCGTTGATAAATAACGCTACATACAGCTAACTTTCCCTCATCATCATCATCATCATCAACCTATGGCAGTCCACTGCTGGACGTAAGTCTCTCCCAAGACGCGCCACTGAGCCCGGTCTTCGGCTCTTCTCATGTTGTGTTTGCCAGCTACACTCCGCAGATCGTCGCTCCATCTCGCCGGAGGGCGTCCTACACTACGCTTAAACTAAAAACGCTTACGCTACGCTTTAACTTTCCCTATATACAATCAATGATTTTTTAAATGACAAACTTTAATTTAGTAGGCATGTGACATTATTATATTTGTTTAATTGATTTATTTTATATTTGACATTGTAAAAGTAATTATTATTGTATTTTAATTTAGACTAATTGTATTATTGATGTTTGTATACCTAATGGCAGAAGCTAGTGGCGCTAATTTAAGTTTCATATCATCTGAAATGTATTTTGACCTGGTTTCACAAACAATAAAATGATTATGATTATGATTATGATTATGATTATGATTATGATTATGATTATGATTATGATTATGATTATGATTATGATTATGATTATGATTATGATTATGATTATGATTATGATTATGATTATGATTATGATTATGATTATGATTATGGTACCACATACCCTATTTCTATCCCAAAAAATCTAAATCAACAAAAAATATTATTTATTAAACATGTGTGTGTACCAATTTACATTTCAATCGGTCGAAAAATGCGACCTGTAGGCGAGAATAGGCAGAAGAAAGAAAAAGACGTGTGGCACTCGGGGCCTGCCGCGGTAAAGCTATTGCATAGCATTTTTTTGCTGGATTACGCATGCGCAGTGTTAGGTTATTTCGTTACGGAATGTCTAGATTCGGTCTCCACGCTCAAGGCCCGCGATAGAAGCTATGCAATAGCTTAAAAAGCTCAAAATATAAAACAGAGAATCATCGTTCGCTTTGCTCGCTCACTTACCAATTTCTCATTTTGTTCATGCGGCGACGGCGGCGCTTTATGGCATGGTGGTAACCAGTTGTCATGGGGTTCGAACTTGGACGCGATCATTCTAGCACCAAGCCTGGCTGATCTACCCAGCCTGTATAGATTTAGATTTGATACCTACAAATAAATAATCAATTATTTACTAATATGAATAAATAAATAATGCTGGACAATCCACACAACATCATCTAGCCCCAAGCTAAGCAGAGCTTGTGTTATGTACTAGAAGACTGACATACTTAATACAATACATTACATAGATAGTTACATTTTATTATACACTAGCTGACCCGTGCCGTTCGTTGGGCATAATTTTTATTAAATATAAAAGTAAGACATATGCTGTCGTTGACTTTTTGTAGGCATTTTCAAGCTCCACATCTTTACTCTAGAACACAAAAATATATCTTTCAGAGCTAAGGCAGCGTTCGTAAGAAACGCTCTCATTCGACCGTTTTTTCTCCGATTCACTTTGCAAAACGGACTACCACGTAAAAGCCTTTTTATTTTTCGGTTTTTTATATAACCTATGACACTCGGCAATAATGTGGCTTTCTATTGGTGAAATAATTTTTAAAATCGGTTCAGTAGACCCCGAGATTACCCCTTACAATTTAACAAACACACAAACTTTACTTCTTTATAATATTAGTATTATATATTTGATCCATATCTCACCTGCTTGCTTCTCATGTGACTAAGTTTTCCTTCATGCACGGTGGGATGTGCACAATACAGGTACGCAGTTATCGCGAACTTCAAAAAACTGTCTCCGATCGTCTCTAGACGCTCCAGATTTATACCGTCATTGGCATTTGACATTGTTAAAGCCTGAAATATATAACTAAAATTGAAAATATATAGTAGTACGCCCCGGCTTCGCACGGGTAGTATATATAAAAAAATATCATTATAATATAGCCTATGTTCAGCGCAGATAATGTAGCTTCACAACAGTGAAAGAATTTTTGAAATCGGTCCAGTAGTTTCGGAGCCTATTTTTTTTTAAAGAAAATTGAAAATAATTAATCATGACTTATATTCTATCAGCAATCTAGTTCCCATAGTGTGATATATTCATGAATATTTATTTATTAAATATTACTTAAACATATAATTGGTGTTTACTTTTTTAAGTAGTTTTTAATATAGTTTGTACACTGTTTGCCGAATAAAATAAAATGAAAATTACCTGTAAAATAACACTCGGACTAGGCCCGGGATGTCCATCCAAATCGGGTTGATAATCAAAATCAAACTCCTTCCCATTCTCGTCTTTACTCTCATCGTAATATGGTTTAAACTTCCTTTCATAATTCAACACTTTTTTCTCATATTTTTCTTTACAATCAAACCCAACATTAGCTATCTTCTCATTAACATAACCTGGAGCATCAATATTGATATCTTTCATGAAAAAACAGTGTAGGTTCGATTCCTCTTCATCGCTTAAAGATCTTCGTAATGTTTCGAGTAATTGTCTTTTATTACGTTCAATACTTTCTATAGTAACTTGGCCATTGGTTATAAATAATTCTTTTGTGTTGTATGGAAATAATTGGTCGAATTTTTCAAGTGTGACTTCTATTTTAGAATAGTCTATGGTGTCTGCTGTCTCTGGTAGGATGTCATAGAGTTTCTTGTCTTTGGTTATAAATTGGCCGTAGAGTATTGTTTGTTTGTGGTCTTCTACTGCTTGCTTGAATTTTTTTATGTACTGTAAAATAAAAAATATATTAAACAAATATTAGCATGTTGATTTAAGTACAGGCTGAAAGTCATAGCAATACTTAATTGAGTAAAATGACATTCAAAAATCATTTAGAAGCAATAGTAACCCAAGAATTACCTTAAGATATTTTTCTTAGCCGTTTCAAAGAACAAATGTACAACAATTTTTACTATACTTTCAACAATCTTTGACGCACTTTCAACAAATCTCACCCAACTTTCAACAAATCTCACCCCACTTTCAACAAAACTCATCCCACATTCAACGACTTTCAACAACTTTCCCACCACTTTCACTCTCCTCTCTTCTTCTCTTTCGCCCTCTTCTCCTCCCCTCTTATAACTTCTCCTCCCCCCTTCTAACTTCCCCTCCCCTCCTAACTTCCACTCCCTTTTGTAACTTCCCCTCCTCTCCTAACTTCCCCTCCTCCTTCTAACTTCCCCTCCTCCTTCTAACTTCCCCTCCCCCCTTCTAACTTCCCCTCCCCACTTCTAACTTCTCCTCCCCACATCTAACTTCCCCTCCCTACATCTAACTTCCCCTCCCCACTTCTAACTTCTCCTCCCCCCTTCTAACTTCTCCTCTCCCCTTCTAACTTCCTCTCACCTTATCATCAGCCACTCCACCAGTAAGCAGCTGATGACTCCTGGCGCGATCCAGTGCGTCATCAGCGGCGTCTCTCTGCGGAGACAGGCAACAGGTAGTCGCAGGTTCGATGTCCACCGCCTCTGCTTCGTGAGCCGTCTTGTATTCTATACGGACGCCTAGTGACGCTGGAAATAAATAATAAAATAAATAAACAATGCTGGACAATCCACACAACATCATCTAGCCCCAAGCTAAGCAGAGCTTGTGTTATGTACTAGAAGACTGACATACTTAATACAATAACATTACATAGATAGATATTTTTTTATTTTATACATATAAATACCCAGAACACCCGGAATAAATATTTGCAGATCATACAAACATTTATTCCAAGGCGGGAATCGAAATAAATGCTTAATTAAACTTAAGATATATTTATTAAGAGGAAAAGATCTCAATTTAAAAAAGAAAATATTGATTTAATAAAATATGATATAACATTAAAACCAATAGAAGTATAAAGCCATAAAAACTAATGATTTTTATAGCGCTAGTTTTTAGTAGAGCCGAATTAACAATTAATAAATATTCACGGACATTTCACACATCACACTCTAGTCCCAAACTAAGCAAAGCTTGTACTATGGGAACTAGATTGCTGATAAAATACTTATATAATTACATACATTCGTAGAATACATAGTAACAACCAAGACACAGAACTAATATTTATGTTCATCACATAAACATTCGCACTGAGTGAGAATCGAACCCACGACTCCCAGCATGGAAGGTAGAGCTACTACCAACTGAGCTGTGACGCCTGTCATATTTGGAAGTTAAATTTAATTTATGATTTATAATTAAGATAAGCGGAGAACAGAGATGAATGGAAGAATTATGGAGAGACTTTTGCCCAGCAGTGGGACTAGATAGGTTACGAAAAAAAAACATTCAGATAATACATACCATTGACAGCCTTAGAACTGCCGAATCCGCTCTCAGTATCTGCATCAGTGTCCACATCGAAATCAGAATCATCTGAATCAAAATCACTGAAACAAGAAAGAACATTTTTTTTTTATTAACCATTTAAATTTTACACGCAATATGATGCATAATATAATAGCATTAAAGAATACCACAAGGTAATTTTGACGACGCGAAGGTTGCAGGTTCGATTCTCGTCTTGGGATAAATGTTTATACGATCTGCTAATATTTATTCCGGGTGTTCTGCGTATTTTATATGTTTAATAAAAAATATCTATCTATGTAATGTATTGTATTAAGTATGTCAGTCTTCTAGTACATAACACAAGCTCTGCTTAGCTTGGGGCTAGATGATGTTGTGTGGATTGTCCAGCATTATTTATTTATTTGAAATACTTAGATCATACCTAGACATATATGAACAATCGCTGTCAGCCATTGTGTAGTTTCGAGCCGGATTGTATTCCGGTTTGGGCTTTTGAACCGGATCACACCAGTTCACACCACCTAACAAAAATACAAATAAATATTCACGGACATTTCATACATAAATAAAAAATATAAATATTCACGGACAATTCACACTCTAGTCCCAAACTAAACGAAGCTTGAATGTATTTACAAAAAAAAATGTATTTAAGTATTCTATCAGCAGTCTAGTTCCCATAGTACAAGCTTTGCTTAGTTTGGGACTAGAGTGTGATGTGTGAAATGTCCATGAATATTTATATATTTATTTTATCCTATCAATAGGATTCGACAATTAATAAAAGATCCGTAAAAGATCTGCAAAAAAAGTGACGGATACGGTTAAATTTTTTCCGGATATTCGGAAAATTACTAATACTAACCATTAGTCAAAGTACAGAAAACAAATTTTAAGGTGATACCTCTCGCTCTAGCTGGAAATTCAAATTTTTTAGGGTTTTTGAAGTGAAAACTTCTTTAGCGGCGCTGGGTGGGTAAAAACTTTCAAACTCGCGTCAGGGTCACGTGACGTTGATCGAAAGCGTAAGATCGAGGAACTAGTATCTCCCACTCTTTCTACCGTGCCTGAGTGTGCTCTGTTTAGGCGGCACACAGACACATTCGCGCTTGCGCGAATGTGTCTGTGTCATTGTGATTGTTATTGTCATTATGACGTCTGTGGTTATATTTTTGAAGTGAAAACTTAAAAGTGAAAACACAACGTTAATATTGAAGTTTTCACTTCTGCCGGCACTCCCGGAGTGCTACCTTTTTTTTTTTTATTGCGGCTGTACTGTTATATCTTTTACTAGTTTATTTTGCGAACATAAACAATAATTTTCTGTGTAACCCTGTATCAATTTTTGAGATTTGTTCTTTATATTAACTTAGTTAATTATTTAACTGTTTTCTACAGTAATTTAGGTAATATACGAGAGGTATCACCTTAAGTAGTTAAAATGCAGCTCTCTATATAACTGCTATTGATATAACTAGAACACCTTATATTTCCAACATTAAGCACCCTGTATACTCACCATTAGCCGAAGTACAGAAAGTGAGGTTCGGAGGTAAAGGCTCGCTCCACTCGTCGTATATATCGTCAACTTCGTCAGGTATCGATGACGCCATGTCATTACTCCACGTGCCTATCTCAAAACCCTGTCAAATAGAAAAAAAATATCTAACTTATCTCTTCCCATTGCTGGGCAAAGGTCTCCCCCAAGTCCTTCCACTCATCCGCGCTTTTTTCATATTAAAAAACATAATAAATAGAAAACATATTGAAAAGAATAATATCATAGCGCATGCTGTGACATGCAAAACAGTTGAGCTATCAGATTGCAAACGATCTAGAGATAGCTCAACTGATCTATAAATAAACTTACGGATTCAGCGTCATCTTGATTCAATTGATCGTGTTCTTCTTGTAATATTTCATTTATTGTTTTTTCTTTAAATTCTTTTGAATTGTCATCTTCATCACCATTTTGTGAATCTATATTATCTGCAAACCTGCAATTACATATAACTTACACATATTACAATACAATTACAATTACATATATTAAGTACATATAACCTACACTACACATATAATTACTAGGAGCTTATTAGAAAAAAAAAATTAATAAGTAAATACAAAATGTACATTGTCATATAAAATACATAAGAAACAATTGAGCTATCTACAGACCGTTGCAAACGATCTATAGATAGTTCATATAACCAGAGACTAGTATAAACAAGAAGACTGCCAACCTCATACAAAAAAAACGTGACTCGGAAAAAGGTGAAATTCCGCGAGTTATACCCAGATTATTCCTAGATGGCGCTGTATTCCGATCAAACCTATGGTATAATTCATTGTTTACGATCACATTTTTCACACCTAAAAATAAAATAAAAATTTTGGTGTGCACTAACACAGAAATAATACAGATTTCTTGGCTTTTAGTGCTGTTAGGATAATTTTACGGCTATGTGGCAGCGCCGTCTGGGAATAATCTGGGTATAACTCGCGGAATTTCACCTTTTTCCGAGTCACGTTTTTTTGTATGAGATTGGCGTCTTCTTGTTTATACTAGTCTCTGATATTATAATTTATGGCTTTGTTTGTAAATTTTGTGTATCATATTTTAAGAGCTGTGCATAGAAAGAGCCTCCTCGTGGCGCACACCGGTAACAGCTAGGCACGGTAAAGCAGTGTCTAGTCTGGCTAATCTTTGCAACACGATGCTACAACAAAATACAGTTGTAGCATCGACACGATAAGAAGAAGAAGAAGAAGAGCTGTGCATTTTGTTAAATAAATAAATATATATGTAAGTACCTTTTATCTGTAACTTCATCTTTTTCGCCGCCATCTTTTTTCTTGTCTGTCTTTTCAGCGTCTGCATTCAAAACCTATAAATTAACACCATTTAATTATTACTTAGCTGATAACTTTATCGACAGGCGTCACAGCTCAGTTGGTAGTAGCTCTGCCTTCCATACTGTGGGACGTGAGTTCGATTCTCACTCAGAGCAAATGTTTGTGTGATGAACATAAATATTTGTTCTGTGTCTGGGTGTAATAGTTGCAACGGTCTGTAGATAGCTCAACTGTTTCTTATGTATTTTATATGACAATGTACATTTTGTAAATACTGTATAGTCGTAAGTTTGTTTGTGAATAAATAATTCAGCTATGTTTTATTTACGTAAAATTTTATTAATGTTTTCTGTAGTCTTTATAAAATATTTATTGTTTTTATAACTGATTTTATTCTAAATAATAAAGTATCTGTGAAATAAATAATACATATTCAAATATTTATATACTAGTAGTACACCCCGGCTTCGCACGGGTAGCATATATAAAAAATATCATTATAATATAGCCTATGTTCAGCGCAGATAATGTAGCTTCACAACAGTGAAAGAATTTTTGAAATCGGTCCAGTAGTTTCGGAGCCTATTCGATGCAAACAAACAAACAAACAAATCTTTCCTCTTTATAATATTAGTATAGACTAACCTCAGCTAAACACCATCCGAAGTCCAAAGGCGGCCATTGAAAGTCCGGCATAGTAGTGTCGTCTATTTTAGGGATTCCTAAACCAACGTCTATAGCAACCGCGCGGCGAATCTCGTCCGCTATTAGTAATGCGTTTATTCTGTAATAGTGTAAATAAATGAATAAATAATGCTGGACAATCCACACAACATCATCTAGCCCCAAGCTAAGCAGAGCTTGTGTTATGTACTAGAAGACTGACATACTTAATACAATACATTACATAGATAGATATTTTTTATTATACATATAAAATACCCAGAACACCCGGAATAAATATTTGCAGATCGTACAAACATTTATCCCAAGGCGGGAATCGAACCCGCAACCTTACGCGACGCAGAAAATATAAAGATATTTGAGCCAAGAAGTTAATTAAGTTAGTAAAGTTAACAAATGACGTCTATAGCCACTACGTGGTAGATCTTGTGTTCTATTAGCAGTGCGTTTATTTTGTAATTGTGTTTATAAATATGGTTTTGGTATAAAAATAATGTTGAATTAAGTTAAGAAGTTAATAAAGTTAGTAATGTTAATAAATGACGTCCAGGTAAGTTAATAGATAGTTACTACAGTTGACAAAGTTAATTAAGTCACACAAGTTACTTGAGTTAATTAAGTAACTACAGTTGCTAAAGTAACAGTTCCTAATGTCACTAAATTTAATAAAGTCTTAATAAAATTACTAAAGTTTTACTAATTACTAAAGTTAAAATTAGTAAAATTAAAAAACTTAAAAAAGTCACACTTGAGAGAAAAAAAAGTCACTATAGTTATTACAGTTCTTAAGTGATTTATAGTTACTAGAGTTCATAAAAGTCATGAGAGTTACTAGAGTTAATAAAGTCACTACAGTTAATCAATTAAATAAAGTCACTAGAGTTGATAACGTTATTATACAAATAAAGATACACTAATCCTAATCAAAGTAACACTAATCTGTACTAAAGTAACGTTAATCAAAGTAACACACACTGCACTGCAAGTTAATGAAGTAACTACAGTCACTACAGTTACTAGAGTCAACAAAGTCACTACAGTTACAACATATAGTTAATAACACTAACCTGTACAACACACACGGTAAGGCGACAGTGGCGAACCACAGTGGCGCAGCGAAAGGATGCACTGTACATAGCTCCGGTATCAATATCTGTTTCTGGTCGAGACGGTCTCGACAGGACTTACATTATATATGGTACTAGAGTTAGGTTGACAGTCCCTATAGTCAATAAAGTCATTACAGTAATTAGAGTTCACAAAGTCACTAAAGTTTGTAAAGTCATTAAAGTTAATCTTCTTCTTATCGTGTCGATGCTACAACTGTAGGTATTCTGTTGTAGCATCGTGTTGGAAAGAAATTAAAGTTAATGAAGTTATACTATAGTTAATGAAGTAAATACGGTTAATGAATACTATAGTTAAGTAATAAAGTTACTAAAGGTAATAAAGTTACTACAGCTAATGAAGTAACTACAGTTAACAAAGTCACTACTGTTACTAGAGTTACCAAAGTCACTACAGTTACTAGAGTTAACAGTCACTACAGTCACTAGAGTTAACAGTCACTACAGTTACTACATATAAGTAGTTAATAACAGTTAATAACACTAACCTGTACAAAACACACGGTAGGGCGACAGTGGCGAACCACAGTGGCGCAGCGAAAGGATGCACTGTACATAACTCCGGTATCAATATCTGCTTCTGATCGAGACGGTCTCGCTTCGCTCGTCGAGTCCTTTCCGACGACACGGGTAATGCAACCCCTTTTCTGTTTACATATCTGTTTAGGAAATAAACAAAATGTATATGGCAATACTAAAAATATGTGGCAACATTAAAAACTGTCATTATTATGTGTATGTTGTGTTTCATTTTCCGTCTATTTCGAGACTGTAATCTATTTTAATCATTTACTATTTATCTGTGAAAACTTCTAATTAGCCTTCTTGCAATTTTTGTTTTTATATCTATATACATGTATTAGCTGTTAGTTTTCCTAAAATTTAAAAATAAAATAAAATAAAAATTTTCCCCCCCGACTTAATTTTGTAAAATGTCCGTGAATATCTAAACTAATATTATAAAGAGGAAAGATTTGATTGTTTGTTTGCATCGAATAGGCTCCGAAACTACTGGACCGATTTCAAAAATTCTTTCACTGTTGTGAAGCTACATTATCTGCGCTGAACATAGGCTATATTATAATGATATTTTTTATATAGGCTACCCGTGCGAAGCCGGGGCGTACTATTAGTTTATTATATGTTACCTTGGAGTTAATAAATTCAATCTTGCACTCGTGTGATCCACGTCTAATAGAGGCTGATTTGGTTGAGTTATTGCTACCTAGGAAAAACAATTTAAAATCATATTTATAACATCTTAGAATACTTGTTATATTGCAAATAAATAAACTTTGACTTTGACTTTGACATATATTTTCGTTACGGAATAATGCTTAATGATTGCGGAAAACATGGAAAAACTACGAATTACAGGCAAATTATGAACTGTAACTTTTATTTTTATAATTTAACATTTTAATATCATGCATGCTATTAACTGATTCGATGATTCTGCGACGCGGAGGTTGCGGGTTCGATTCCCGCCTTGGGATAAATGTTTGTACGAATGCAAATATTTATTCAGGGTGTTCTGGGTATATTATATGCATAATAAAAACATATCTATCTATGTAATGTATTGTATTAAGTATGTCAGTCTTCAAGTACATAACACAAGCTCTGCTTAGCTTGGGGCTAGATGATGTTGTGTGGATTGTCCAGCATTATTTATTATTTATTTTACAATAAATAATTACCTTATATTTAGATTGATAATAACTTCTGAAAGTAGCGTGCGTCGCCGAAGGAAACGCAGAATCTGGTGTCAAATGCGAACATATCTCTGCCACTAAGAAAAACTGGGACAATACAATAAAATACGTTAGTACGAGTTTGGCTTAGTTTGGCGCTGTATGAACAACTAACCCTGTTAAAATAGATGTAAGTAAATGAAATAAATAAATAAATAACTGCGCCAAACTAAGACAAAATATCGTAATTTGTTGTGAAATCAAACAAGTATTTTAAACTGTAACGAATAATTGTCTTCATTACAAAAAGTTTGGCTTAGCTTGGGGCTAAATGACGCTGCATCATAAACAGAAAAAGGTTTTTGACGTGACAACGTCTTATAATTCGATAGAGCCGGCTGCACGTACGAAAAAACATGACTCATGAGGCGTTCCATGAAGTGACGTTGTCACGTTCAACTATCGTCAGTAAACCGACTTTACAGACAACCATTTTTTATTATTATGAAATCAAACAAGCTAAGTATTGAATAAAAATATTGAATTAGTGAAGTTAAAAAAGAAAATATTTTCCAAATGGAACTATTATTTGCATTTTAATAAAGACAAAACACATTAATAATGTCCGGACTAGCCCCTGCCTATCCCTACTCACACCTATTGTACTACTAAAATACTATTGTTCAAATATTATAGTTCAAATATTACTAAAATACTGTCAGGACGTGCCTCTGCCTAACTCTATTCTCACCAGGGTTTCATCCAATAAGCTGTAATTGATAGATGGATATAATTATAGCGGTGGGCGATGGTCCGCCTGCGACGCGGAAGGTTGCGGGTTCGATTCCCGCCTCGGGATAAATGTTTGTATGTTCTGCAAATATTTATTCCGGGTGTTCTGGGTATTATATGTATAATAAAAAAATATTTATCTATGTATTATATTGTATTAAGTATGTCAGTCTTCTAGTACATAACACAAGCTCTGCTTAGCTTGGGGCTAGATGATGTTGTGTGGATTGTCCGGCATTATTTATTTATTTATTTATTTACTAATTATATAATACTATCAGGACTTGCCCCTGTCTACCCTTAATTCTCACCTGCGGTTGATCTTGATTCCTGTACCAAGGAGTGACCACTGCCTCTTTATAAAGCTCAGCATCAAATATAAATACTTCGTCATCTTTTAATATGGGATTCTTTAATGGTGTACTGAAATAATATAAAAAATATCAACAAGCCATAAGCGATAGCGAATAAGGGTATTAAATGATAAGCGGAAGCGGGTTAAGAACTTGCAAATCTTTAATAATAATATTACAATAATTTAACTAACATCAATAATTTTTTAAGTATTTTTGAAGTGAAAACTTCTTTAGCGGCGCTGGGTGGGTAAAAACTTTCAAACTCGCGTCAGGGTCACGTGACGTCGAAAAAGCGTAAGATCTTATTTAATTTTTATACATTGCTCGTAAAACAAGAGACGACAAAAGAACACACTTGCGGTCACGCGACGTATGACTCAAACAATTAAATAGTGTTGTGGCGACATGACGTGACGATGACGTGGCGACATGACGTGACGTGACGATGACGACGAAGCCAACGAAGACACAGACACATTCGCGCTTGCGCGAATGTGTTGTGTCACATTCGCGCTTGCGCGAATGTGACACAATGACATGACACAATCACGACTGTGGTTATATTTTTGAAGTGAAAACTTAAAAGTGAAAACACAACGTTAATATTGAAGTTTTCACTTCTGCCGGCACTCCCGGAGTGCTAGCTTTTTTTTTTAATAATTTTGATTACCTTACGACTATTTACAAAATGTACATAAGATATATATAAAATACATAAGAAACAGTTGATCTAATTTGACCGTTGCAAACGATCTATAGTTAGCTAAACTGATCCTTGTTACTCATTTATTTATTTGCAAAAAAAACATGGTAGATTTTGGTATAAGATGTCAAGTGGGTATATAAGTTCACATATTTTTACCAAATTAAAATGGTGTGCAAAAATTTTAGTCTTATATCTAGTAGGTTTAATTATATTTTAATTTAGTAATCTCAAATTTATAAATATGTAACTAGGAGTACGCCCCGGCTTCGCACGGGTAGCCTATATAAAAATATAATTATAATATAGCCTATGTTCAGCGCAGATAATGTAGCTTCACAACAGTGAAAGAATTTTTGAAATCGGTTCAGTAGTTTCGGAGCCTATTCGATGCAAACAAACAAACAATTAAATCTTTCCTCTTTATTATATTAGTTTAGATTATAATTTATTATATTAGGTACCTGCTATCTCCCTCACTCCCGTTGCGAGGGAATACAGTTAAATCAGTCAAATTCTGTTGTTCTGTATGTAAATATATTTGTTCTAGAAAATTCCAGTCAATACTAGTTTTTTGAGTACCATCGGGATTGGAAGCTGAAAAAAAAATACGACTAAAAAAAATATTTTTGAAATTACAGATTATTTGCATAATGACCGATGTGGCGCGGCGGGTGTAGGTCCGACGCGGAGGTTGCGAGTTCGATTCCCGCCTTGGGATAAATGTTTGTACGATCTGCAAATATTTATTCCGGGTCTTCTGGGTATAATATAAAATATCTATCTATGTAATATATTGTATTAAGTATGTCAGTCTTCTAGTACATAACACAAGCTCTGCTTAGCTTGGGGCTAGATGATGTTGTGTGGATTGTCCAGCATTATTTACTTATTTATTTTTATTTAACACAACATTATTTAAGCACAGCATTATTTAAGTTAAAATAACTTTTGTTAAATGACATGTAATTGTTATGTATGTAACTAAATGGTTTAAATAAATAAATATAATTAAATATAATTACTTTTGATAGTTGGCACGATGTAGTAGTCATTTCTAGTAGTTCCTTCATTTTGTAATGTCATTCCTCTACGACGAACGCGAAGCACTTCCGTGAATACAAAATTCATGAATCTAGAATATCAAAATTTTGAAAGTTATTCATTGTTTACATTTACAGTAGAACCTCGATAAGTTAAAGTCCAAGGTAAACACAAAATATTTTAAGTTATAGAGGTTTTAAATGACCAAACTTAGAGGTTTTGGGCTCTGGTCGCATGGAACTGGCACCTAGAATCACCTTGTATGTAAGACGATTCTAAATGATCCGCGTGATTTTATTGAATAAAAATATATTTGATTTGATTCGTCCGACCCCAACACATCTCACTACTTGTTGTGTAGGTTATTAAAAACTAATTTTCCTTTAATTTTCTATAACATACTTAGCTTAGAATTAAGCTTAGTTTAGTTTTGTATACATTATAACTTGAAACCGACTTATTTGATAAATAAATAACAAAAATTAAATTAAAAAAAATTATAAATTATTATAGCTACTACCAACTGAGCTGTGACGCCTGTCAATATTACCTTCTGACCAGCTGACCCCTTCTAGGAGACAGCCTTACATCCGCATCGGGAATATGTTCCACCGAGACTCTAACTTCTCCAGAGCGCGTGTATACAGGGAACGAAGGGATTTGCAGACTGGGGACAAAGATTATACATTAAATTTCATTCATAAAACCAGAGACTAGTATAAACAAGAAGACTGCTAACCTCATACAAAAAAACGTAACTCGGAAAAAGGTGAAATTCCGAGAGTTATACCTGGCTTATTCCTAGATGGCGCTGTATTCCGATCAAACCTATGGTATAAATCATTGTTTACGATCACATTTTTCACACCTAAAAATAAAATAAAAATTTTGGTGTGCACTAACACAGAAATAATACAGATTTATTGGCTTTTAGTGCTGTTAGGATAATTTTACGGCTATGTGGCAGCGCCATCTAGAAATAAGCCAGACATATGTAGTTTTATCAGAGACTAGGTATAAACCTAGCCTCTGATAAAACTACATATTTGGCTTGAAAAAGTGAGGTGATAGGTCAACACCTGTAGGAGATACAACTATCTCCTACGAAAAGGGAAGATGTTGTTTGCGGAGCGAGCTTTGTCTCGGGGTCGCTCGGACCGATGGATAGTATTCTGTATTACTTATGTACTAACTGCAAGATAACTTCGTTTGCGCGATCTAGGATTTGTCAGCGCCATCTGTTGGTCTGTTGAGACTACGATGTAGTTCATCATGTAGCGAGATAGACGGCGCTACAAATTCAAAGGGGATTTCGGCAAGGGCGTTTGGGAAAAAGGAAAAGCTTAACTTACTTAGTAGGCTGGTCTCTAGACATGAGTATAACTAATCAACAGATCTATAGATGGCGCTACAAATTCAAAAAAGATTTCAGCGTGGGAACAGTGAAACAAACTTTCTTAGAAGGCTGGTCTCGTGATAAGTATAGCTAGCGCTTGGCTCGCGACTTCGATGTAATTCATCATGTAGCAAGATAGATGGCGCTACAAATTCAATGGGGATCTTCTAGTACCCATAACACAAGCTCTGCTTAGCTTGGGGCTACATGATGTTGTGTGGATTGTCCAGCATTATTTATTTATTTCGGCGTTTGGGTAAAGGTTAAACTTACTTAGTAGGTTGGTCTCTCGCCATGAGTATAGCTAGCGCTTGGCTCGCGACTTCGATGTAGTTCATCATATCGAAAGATAGATGGCGCTACAAATTCAAAGGAGATTTCAGCGTGGGAAAAGTAAAATCAAACTTACTTAGTAGGCTGGTCTCTAGCCATGAGTATAGCGAGCGCTTGGCTCGCGAGCTGCGGCGAATGTAGCTTCCGACCGCGAGTGTTGTACCGCTCCGGTAACGCACACCATAGCGACGACTCGATAGCGTACAGCATGTTACGTTTATTACCTACAAATATAATACATTTTCAACAACATTTCAGATGTAGCTTCTGGGCAAAACAAATTAAAAAAAAAATTAAAGGGGAACTATCGACACGTAGAAGAAGAAGAATATTTCACACAAAAGGTTGTCTACAAGAGATCGCACTTGGGAATCATCATCAATCATCATCGACCTATATCAGTCCACTGCTGGACGTAGGTCTCTGCAGACGCGCCACTGAGCCCGGTCTTTGTCTCTTCTCATGTTGTGTTTGCTACACTCCTTGTATCGTCGCTCCATCTCTCCGGGTGCGTCCTACACTACACAATGCCTAAACGCGGTCTCCACTCCAGTATCCGTTTGCTCCAACGGTTGTCGCACTTGGGAATAAGGCCGCCCATTGTGCTGTTTAATGTTTCTTGTAAGATAATAAGATAAAGATAAAGATATCTGTGTGCAATAAAGTTTTTATCTATCTATCACACTCTAGTTCCATACTAACAAAGCTTGTACTAGACCAGATTGCTGATAGAATACTAACATACATATTTTTTTGTTCATAGAATACATAGTAACACCCAGACACAGCATAAAAAGCAGAGCTACTACCAACTGAGTTGTGTGGGGCCAGTCATAAATTAATTAAATATTATACAAAATGTCCTCGTAAATCTATAATGGTTAGAACCCACGTCCCACAGCTTGAAGTCAAATAAATAAAATCTATAAAATGGCATCAATTCTGATATTTGTAATAATACTGTCTGTGTCTCTGTTTGTTTGCCTGCCTGCTTGTCTATCTGTCTCTCTGTCAGCCCGCTTGTCTGTCTACTATTTTTTACTAGTTGTCTTACCTTAGTACTTTCCTAATTACTTACTTTTACATAACTATAAAAAAGTATCAAAATCCCGATCCATTAACTGACATCTGTCAATCGATAATGACAGTACCCCAAGTACGAGTTTGTGCACACACGGATCGTAGAGACGCAATCGCCGAGCACCACCAATTTTGTATGGAGATCCAAGCAGCGCCCCTAGCAGATTTCTTGAGAAGCTTAGATTTCCATACAAAATCGTTGGCGCTCGGCGATTGCGTCTCTACGATCCGTGTGCACAAACTTGTGCTTGGGGTACTGATGTCAGCAGATGTACTTACCAGTATATTTGACGTTTTCTTCAGTCTTTTTATCTTCATCAATTTCTTCGGTTGTGTTTGAGTTCAGTTGCGGTTCGATTTCAGCATCGGTTGAATCGATAACCGGTTGGCAATCAGTAAACGCCCAAGCTGTCTGTAAAATAAATATATATTTACGGACAATTCACACATCACACTCTAGTCCCAAACTAAGCAAAGCTTGTATTATGGGAACTAGATTGCTGAAAGAATACTTATAACATCATTATCGGCTCGAATCAGGAAAGTAATACACATAATGCGAGATCTCAGGTCTGTTGCCAGTATTGCTACTCTTAAAGAAGTTTACTTTGCACTGTGTCAGTCTTTGATTAGCTATTGTTTGATGTGTTGGGGTAATGCAGCAAAAACCTTTATCATACAGGCAGAGCGAGCACAGCGTTCAGTCTTGAAGGTGATGCTTCGCAAGCCTTACAGATACTCCACCAGAACTCTCTATAAAGATGCTGGCGTACTAACTGTGCGTCAACTATTTATCCTTAAAACGTCACTTTCGGTCCACAAATCAGTTATTTCTTCCTCTGACTATGATAATATGTTAAAACGCAGAGTTTTTAAACTAACTACTCCCTCTGTTAACACTAGTTTTGCTCAAAGATTTGGTAATTTTATAAGAGCGCATATTTACAATGAGATTGTTACTCACTGCGACATCAAAAGTAAAAGTGTTGCTGTGTCAAAACGTATATTAACTGCATGGTTGGCAGGCTTATCATATGATGAAACAGAAAACATTTTGAAATTGGTTTGTTAGATGTTGATTTTATTGTATAATCTTGTGCATATATATATATATATATATTTCTTGCTTAACAAGGATTGTATATTTTATTTGTTTTATATAGATTTATTTTTAGTAAACTTAAGTACTTATATAAATTTATTTTTAGTAGGTAAAAATGTTCACATGCATTTACTGCATTTAGTTACACTGTGACCGAAGTAATACGCCATTTTAAAATGTTGTTTCAAAGTCTCCTCGATACAGGCTAAGCCTAGTGAGGAGACTGATTGTTATTCTTTTTTAATATGTGGGTACTTGTCTGAGAAAATTGTAATCGTGTCAAACCGATAAGTAATCATTTTGATTTTATACATTAACCTACTCACTGTTTGATTTTTGTTATACTTAAGATGTTTAGCTACTAAGGTCTTTTTTCTCTAAAATAAATATTTTTTTTTTACTTTTTACATATTTTTTAGCTACTACCAACTGAGCTGTGACGCCTGTCAATAAAGCTTATAAGGTTAGAGATTATTTATTTCTCAAAAGAAATTAACATTTCACTTATATGAGAAACTTTACATAAAAAGTAAATTTCACATGCTTCAAATTCAAGCAGTAACTCTATCATGAGTTTTTACTATACTATATATACTATACTGGCTAGCGTCTGTAGTTAACAAAATGTATGAAGATTTGTACAGCGCCTCTAGCGGATAGTTGGGTACTAAAATTCGTCATACTAATATTGACGTAACTACTGTAGTAAAGTCACGCGATTTTACTGTGACAACTCATGGTAGAGCCACAGTAACATAATTATAAGATTTACATAGTAAATTCCTAGTACGTTATACTTTATTTATAACAAACTTACCCTTTTATAATAATACTGCCTACGTTTAGTGGTGCCGGGGCGGGCAGCGTCATTTTCAGTTAATAAAGTGTCTTGTATGGGATGTGCGTTGTCTAACTCCATCGCTTTGAAGTTTTCCTTACCTACAAGTATAAATCAAACATTTAAAAATACCCTCCAGATTTAAATAAATAAATAAATAATGCTGAACAATCCACACAACATCATCTAGCCCCAAGCTAAGCAGAGCTTGTGTTATGGGTACTAGAAGACTGACATACTTAATACAATACATATATCCAAAGGCGGGAATCGAACCCTCAACCTCCGCGTCGCAGGCAGACCTTTGCCCGCCGCGCCACATCGGGCAATGTTGGTACGATCTGCAAATATTTATTCCGGGTGTTCTGGGTATTTGATATGTATGTATAATATATTGTATTAAGTATGTCAGTCTTCTAGTACATAACACAAGCTCTGCTTAGCTTGGGGCTAGATGATGTTGTGTGGATTGTCCAGCATTATTTATTTAATTTATACATACCTATAGGCATCAGCTGATTGTCCAGTTCTCCAGACTTATGGAGAATACGACAAGCTTGTAATGCAACTATCCTGCGAGCTAAAACTCTAGTTGGCATTGGGTGACCCTGAAAACAAATGATTTTGCTATACAATCTATACTAATAATCTCTATCCAGGTGTCACCAAATGGCGGACCGCCGACCCATTGTATGCTTCTTCTTCTTCCTGCCCTTATGGGGTCGGCACAACATGTTCGTTTCTTCCATTCTCCTCTATCATCCGCCATCTCAGAATTCACTCCATTCACATCCATATCATTTTTCACACAATCCATCCATCTTTTCTTAGGCCTACCTCTTCCTCTATATCCATCCACATTCATACCTGGCACTCTTTTCGTCACATGACATTCTTCTCTTCTCATAACATGTCCATACCACGCCAACCTGTTACTCCTCATTTTTTCAGTCACTGGAGCTACTGGACCGAACAATATATCCCACGCAGTATTTTTGTTGATATTCATTCGAAAAATTCCGGCGAAGTAACAATTATTGTCAATAGTTTACACCAATTCCACTCCAAACTTCAGACAGATAAATCAACAATAAAAAATGACACTTTTCTCATTGATATGTAAATAATAATACATTTGTAATTTCCGTACTTAATTAACTTAGTTCAATTTTATTTTTTTATGCAATGTGCATGATAACAAAGGTTGTGGACGTAGGTACGCGAATCGCAAATCTGAAGTGGAGATGGGCGGGACACTTAGCGAGAAGAGACGATGGAAGGTGGACAAAGGCGATTACGGAATGGTGGCCAAGGGATGCTCGTAGACCAAGAGGCAGACCACCAGCCCGATGGTCCAAAGACATTATAGAGCGAGCCGGGAATCAGTGGATGAGAGTCGCAAGGAACCGTAAAGAATGGCATAATAAAGAGGAGGCCTATACTCAGCAGTGGGTGCCAACGGGCTGAAATGATGATGATGATGAAATGTGCGGACCGCGGCGGTTATTTCATTTCTTAAAATGGACCGCGAGCGAAACTAATTGGTGACCCCTGTCGCATCACGCGTCGCTTCGACATACATTAGTATAGAGTCTATACTAATGTATGTCGAAGCGACGCGTGCCCCGAGGGCTGGTGAGTATCTGGCCCAGCGTATCAGCATTGCTATTCAGCGCGGCAATGCAGCCAGTGTCTTGTACGCGACGATTGGTACTGATTTGGATCAGTCTATAGATCGTTTGCAACGGTCTGTAGATAGCTCAACTGTTTCTTATGTATTTTATATGACAATGTACATTTTGTAAATACTGTATAGTCGTAAGTTTGTTTGTGAATAAATATTATGCACTCTATGCAATAGCTTAATAACTTACCACGATATTATATTTGATAGGACAGTTGAGCGGTAACCTCAGCGTGCATACATAAGCGTGGCGTGCCTCGTACGGGAGTCGAACCCGCTCCATCCACCATTGTGGCGCTAATCGGGTGAACGTATCTGAAGGGAGTTTTGCACAATATCTAGAAAAAAAAAAACAAAACAATTACAAACAAATATTACAAAATATTCTTATGTTCAAGTACATGATCATAATATTTTTCTATTAAAAAAACAGATTCCAAAAAGTTCTAGCAATATTTGAATGTTACTTACACCCAGACACAGAACAAATATCTCCCGTTAATTTGCAATACGTCACAGGTCATGAGTTCAATTCCTGCTCAGAGCAAAAGTTTGCATGAACATAAATATTTGATCAATCTAGGTATTTCTATAATTTTTTTTATTGTCATCATTATGTATAGGCGACAAAGAAATTGGTCTACCACGTTTGATGACATCTCCCAGTAACATAATTATTCGCTAAGGATTACAGATTGACAGATTCTGAGGTAGCAGTTATTAATCTGTCAAGCGAAAATAGCCCTTGATGTTTTGTACGTGCAAATGAAATTCAGTCTTAGAGTGGTAAACCAATTTCTTGGTCGCCTATACACAGCTAGTATTCTATGTATAAATAATATAATTAACTAAACTTACCTATTTATAAGCGCTATAGCTGAATTTAAATCAACGCTGGCAACATTTTCATCCGAATATGTATTACACATACATTTATGGAAACCATATTTTTTATAAAATTTGTCTTCACTTTTGCTATCACTTTTCTCACCACATTTGCTATCACTTTTCTCACCACATTTGCTATAGCCTTTGTCATCACTTTTGCTATCACTTTTTTCACCACTTTTGCTATAGCCTTTGTCATCACTTTTGCCATCATTTTTGCTATCACTTTTGTCACCACTTTTGCTATCACGTTTCTCACCACTTTTGCTATCACTTTTGCTATCACACCTGCCATCACTTTTGCTATTTGCTGTATCACAATCAGTCAACTTCATATGTTTCAAATCGATACTATCACATATATCATCAACCCCATCATTTTCGCTATCACTAATCGTTCGTGTCATAGAATTCGTTATTTCTTTTTTAATTTTGTTTTTTAAACATACACAAGTGTTCAGAGTATCTTTGGGTGAGTATGGTTTAATGAGTGGGTTGAAGGAGTCGGCGTGAGATTCTTCTCTCGATGACGGTTCGTTTTGTACGCCGCATCCACATTTGCGGGTTATGATCTGGGGAAAGATATATTATTTATTACATTTACGCAAAAAACAAAGCTTGTACATGTGCCTGTAACGACTTGTAGCAAATTGTGGCAAAGCTTGTAGGATAGTATTAGTAGAATATATTTAGTGGGTTAGTATTAGTAAGATAGGATTAGTAGGATAGTATTAGTAGAATATATTTAGTGGGTTAGTATTAGTAAGATAGGATTAGTAGAATAGAAGCAGTGGGATAGTATTAGAAAGATAGGATTAGTAGGATAGGAGCAGTAGGATAGTATTAGAAAGATAGGATTAGTAGGATAGGAGCAGTAGGATAGTATTAGAAAGATAGGATTAGTAGGATAGGAGCAGTAGGATAGTATTAGAAAGATAGGATTAGTAGGATAGGAGCAGTAGGATAGTATTAGAAAGATAGGATTAGTAGGATAGGAGCAGTAGGATAGTATTAGAAAGATAGGATTAGTAGAATATAATTAGTAGAATAGGATTAGTAGAATAGAATTAGTAGTATAGTATTAGTAGGATAGTATTAGTAGGATAGTATTAGTAGGATAGTATTAGTAGGATAATTTTCGGAATACAAGAAGCAATATCCATTTAAAAAGCTTGTATATATTTATTTATTTAAGTACTTTAATAAAAACGGCTTAGTATACCAATTACAATAATTAAAGATAGGTACCTACTACATACATACATTTTATGGGATAGTATTAGTAAGATAGTATTATTAGAATATATTTAGTGGGATAGTATTAGAGTCCCCGCTTACTAAGGGCCCCCGCAAACTGCAGACTTTTTATCGGCCGATAGTTTGGTCGGCTTCTTAATCAGTATGAAGACTGTAAATCACTGTAACCTGCATACATCTTCATACTGATTAAGAAGCCGACCAAACTATCGGCCGATAAAAAGTCTGCAGTTTGCGGGGGCCCTTAGTAAGCAATATAAATTAAAAAAAAGGTAGCACTCCGGGAGTGCCGGCAGAAGTGAAAACTTCAATATTAACGTTGTGTTTAATTATAAGTATAAAAGTACTATCATTTATGAGGTAGAATACAATGTTTATGTTTTTATTTTTTATTATTTTTCGCCCTGTGCCGCCTAAACAGAGCAGCACACTCAGGCACGGTAGAAAGAGTGGGAGATACTAGTTCCTCTCCCTTCCCCTCGATCTTACGCTTTTTCGATCAGCATCACGTGACCCTGACGCGAGTTTGAAAGTTTTTACCCACCCAGCGCCGCTAAAGAAGTTTTCACTTCAAAAAGCTTGTATACATACCTGATCAAGTTCCATATACACAGCCAGTCGATGCAGCATCGTATCTGTCTGTTTGTCAGAGCTCAGTAGAGCAGAGCTACTTCTAACTGCTCTCGCGCGGCCGCGACATAGCACGTACGATCTGTACCTGTTAATATGTAATTAAATAAATAAATAATGCTGGACAATCCACACAACATCATCTAGCCCCAAGCTAAGCAGAGCTTGTGTTATGTACTAGAAGACTGACATACTTAATACTATACATTACATAAATAGATATTTTTTTATTATACACATCAAATACCCGAAAACCCGGAATAAATATTTGTAGATCTTACAAACATTTATCCCAAGGCGGGAATCGAACCCGCAACCTTATGTGTCGCAGGCGGACCTTCGCCCACCGCGCCACATCGGTCGTCAAAATGTTAATATGTAAATGTGTGTAATATGTCTTGTAATACTAAGTTAAATTAACACCGCACTGGAACTTCAGTAGTTAATTTAGTTTAATTGTAATTCTTTGTAAGAAGGATCATATAATAACGGTAGGAACCAGGCCGTAAGTTTGTTGCCCGTTCTTCTAGGCTCTGGTCGCGTGGAAATGGCACCTAGAATCACCTAATGTACACGATTCTAAATGATACAAGTGATTTTAATGAATAAATTGACGACTATCCCCCGAATATCTTATAAAAAGTAAGCGTTGACTTTATGTCACCATTACGTATGGTACTCAATACATCAAGTCTGCGCTAACTTTTTTAAGATAGACCGTAAGTTTTTGAAATAAATATATATTCTAGAAGAAGCTATTTCTTTTTTAAATTAAATTTTACTTACGAGGCTGGAACATCCCATCGTAACACGAGATTACACCGCGGTAGATCTATACCTTCTTCCAAAGCAGATGTAGTGAGAAGCAGATTACATTCATGCATTCTAAACCTGGAAAATATAAAATACTAGTAGTACGCCCCGGCTTCGCACGGGTAGCGGGTAAGAAATTTCTTAGGATTTTTTTACACCTTGGGTTACATAATTGAAGTTTTAGTAAGGATCCCTAATTTTTTGAAAATATAATATAGCCTATGTTCAGCGCAGATAGTGTAGCTTCACAACGGTGAAAGAATTTTTGAAATCGGTCTAGTAGTTTCGGAGCTTATTCGATGCAAACAAACAAACAATCAAATCTTTCCTCTTTATAATATTAGTATAGATTATACACTAGCTGACCCGTGCCCACTTCGTTGGGCATAATAATGATTATATATAAAAGTTAGACATATGCTGTCGTTGACTTTTTTGTAGGCATTATCAAGCTCCACATATTTTATCTAGAACACAAAAATATATCTATCATAGTTATGGCAGCGTTCTGTTATACCCATACAATGCTAGGCATAGTGCCTAACACTTGCTTATATAATATAATAATAATAATTTTTGCTTCTTCTTTTATAATGCGGTTAGCCAAAAAGTGGAACTCGTTGCCGGCGTCTGTATTTCCAAAGTCCTATAATTTGGATATTTTTAAGAGCTGAGTTAATGGGTATCTTCTAGGCAAGTGTGCTACATCGTAGACCGCATCGTCGCTTAACATCAGGTGAGATCGCGGTCAAACACTTGCATATAACTTGTATAAAAAAAATCATTCATTCTAACAAATCAGTCTCGGTTTGACATTCAAAGAGTGAGGTTGTTCTATGGGAACCTTTGAAATTTGTAACTTTTAATAAATTCATAGTTTAATTAAATCAAAGTTTTTTTTTTTAATCCTTAACGAAAGGTTCCCATAACAGTTCGTAAGAAACGCTTACATACGAACGGTCATCGAAGTCTCAGTTATATATTCGTGTTTGACTTTGGATATGGAGCCCCAAAAACTTACTTTTTCAACACTTCCTCATGTCTGCGCCCTTGTCTTTGTGATTCTTTTGATTCTGATATAGTTTCAACTGCACAGTACTGACAGTTTATGTACGAAATACTAGGACAAGCCCGAGATATGTCCTGAAATTAATATATTAGTTACTAAATCTACACTAATATAAATAAATATTCACGGACATGTCACACATCACACTCTAGTCCGAAACTAAACAAAGCTTGTACTTTTATTAGCTTGTACTTTTATAATACATAGCCGGTTGTGTATTTTGTGATACATATTCCATGATACATATTCCGTGAAACCTATTTCGTGATACACATTCCGTGATACATAGATATTTGTGTAATTCATGATACATACCACAATACACATGAAGAGTATTTTGGCCATTAGCGGGAGTGTTATGAAAGCTACACCACAAAATGCATCATTATGTGTAATCTGTGATACATAGCCGGTTGTATGTTTTGTGATACATATTGTTATATGTTAGTGTAACCGATACATATTCCGTGATACATAGATATTTGTGTAATTCATGATACATACCACAATACACATGAAGATATTATATACAAGTATTTGGCCATTAGCGTGTGTTACAAAGGCTACATCACAAAGTGCATTATTATGTTTTATTTGTGATACATAGCCGGTTGTGTGTTTTGTGATACATATTCCGTGATACATAGATACTTGTGTAATTCATGATACATACCACAATACACATGAAGAGTATTTTGGTCATTAGCGGGTGTGTTACAAAAGCTACACCACAGAGTGCATCATTATGTATAATCTGTGATACATATTTTTGTATATTCCGTGATACATAGATATTTGTGTAATTCATGATACATACCACAATACACATGAAGAGTATTTTGGTCATTAGCGGGTGTGTTACAAAAGCTACACCACAGAGTGCATCATTATGTATAATCTGTGACACATATTTTTGTATATTCCGTGATACATAGATACTTGTGTAATTCATGATACATACCACTATACACATGAAGAGTATTTTGGCCATTAGCGGGTGTGTTACGAAAGCTACGCCACAAAGTGCATCATTATGTGTGATCTGTGACACGCGGGGATTATTTCTCGGGGGTCGTCTAGCTCTAGACCGTCCAGACCGTCGGGAAAATAGGGGTTTTTCTATACGAACCTGCAAAAATAAATAAAAATGGTTGTCTGTAAAGTCAGTTTACTGACGATAGTTGAACGTGACAACGTCACTTCATGGAACGCCTCATGAGTCATGTTTTTTCGTGCGTGCAGCCGGCTCTATCGAATTATAGAATTATAAGACGTTGTCGCGTCAATATTAACAAAATATATTAATTTACGACCGATGTGGCGCGGCGGGCGAACGTCCGCCTGCGACGCGGATGTTGCGAGTTCAAATCCCGCCTTGGGATAAAAGTTTGTACGATCTGCAAATATTTATTCCGGGTGTTCTGGGTATTTTATATGTATAATAAAAAAATATCTATGTAATGTATTGTATTAAGTATGTCAGTCTTCTAGTACCCATAACACAAGCTCTGCTTAGCTTGGGGCTAGATGATGTGTGGATTGTCCAGCATTATTTATTTATTTATCACTATGATTAATAACCCTTAGACAATAATATGATAAACAAACACAGTGAGGGAGGGATGAAGAAAAATAATTCTACTTAATATTATAAACGCAAGTTGAAAAATAAAAAATATTCAAGGACAATTTTCACATCACTTTCTAGTCCCAAACTAAGCAAAGCTTGTACTATGGTACATTGCTGATAGAATACTCATATACATTTTTTTAAATACATACATAGAATACATAGAAACACCCAAACACAGAACAAACAATTATGTCCATCACACAAAAATTAACTCTGGGTGGGAATCGAACCCACCACCCACAGCATGGAAGGCAGAGCTACTACCAACTGAGCTGTGACGACTGTCAATAACTTACATGATTCTTCAGCACATTTTGAGTATCTTCTTTCTTCTCACATAAATCCAAATCCTTTAAATTCCCTTCTATAACATTCAAACGATCTTCTATCTTATTCCCTAAAGAATTAAAATCACATTTGTCTATCAAATTCAACATTTCTAACGTCGTTTTTGGAGTATCATCTTTTGATTGACTGTCATCATTGTCATTGTCATTTTTCCCGTCAAATTTGACGTATGTACCATTTTCTATACTCTCTTTGAGGTCGGGAGGTGTGAATTTTTCCAAAATTTCGACTAATCTTAGTAATTTCGGGGTCGAAAATAATTTAATTTTTTCCCAATCGTTGTATAAATTGAGAATCTCTTCTGTATAACATCTTATTTTGACAAAAGTTGTTGTACAGAGTCTTAGAAGTAAGAAGTGTCTTTCGTATGGAACTTTAATTTTAAGTTTTTCGAGTTTAATTAATAATGAAAATGCTGCTTTGTCGGCTGCGTAGGGACCTGTAATATTAAAAATAATTAAATAAATAATGCTGGAAAATCCATACATCATCTAGCCCCAAGCTAAGCAGAGCTTGTGTTATGTACTAGAAGACTGACATACTTAATACAATACATTACATAGATAGATATTTTTTATTATACAGTAATAAGTATGTATTATAAGTATTCTATCAGCAATCTAGTTCCCATAGTACAAGCTTTGCTTAGTTTGGGACTAGAGTGTGATGTGTGAAACGTCCGTAAATATTTACATATTTACTAGCTGACCCGTGCCCACTTCGTTGGACATCATTCGACCGTTTTTTCTCTGATTCACTTTGCAAAACGGACTACCACGTAAAAGCCTTTTTATTTTTCAGTTTTTTATATAGCCTATGACACTCGGCAATAATGAGGCTTTCTATTGTTGAAAGAATTATTAAAATCGGTTCAGTAGATCCCGAGATTACCCCTTACAATTTAACAAACACACAAACTTTACTTCTTTATAATATTAATGCCTTGATCACACCGAGTAAACCGGCGAGACAGTGACGTATTTAAGATACACTGCGCGCTAACGCTGCAACGTTCAACAGTAAAACTGATGTCGACGCGCAGTGTATCTCAAATACGTCACTGTCTCGTCGGTTTACTCGGTACGTGTGATCAAGGCATTAGTATAGATTTACTTAGTAAACAAAAACTTACCTAATTCATCTAAAATATACAAAAACTCCTTGATAATCTGCCGCGGCTCTATACTCGGGTCCGGAATATTCTTGAATTCATCGTAAAGTTCCTCTCCATATATTTCTGTTGGATCATGTCTGTAAATAAATATATTGTTAAATATTTATTACAACGCCATCTAGTTTCAAACTAAGAAATACTTGTTTTATTATACTATTCATATTATGATGAACAAAGTGGCTCGGCGGGCGAATGTACGCCTGCGACGTGGAGGTTGCGGGTTCGATTCCCGCCTTGGGATAAATGTTTGTACGATCTGCATATTTATTCCGCGTGTTCTGGGTATTTGATATGTATAATTAAAAATATCTATCTATGTAATGTATTGTATTGTACGTCAGTCTTCTAGTACATAACACAAGCTCTGCTTATAGTCCAGTCAAAATTGACATTCCAGTTTGCATTAATTCCCAACAAGCTGGATTTTTGTACAGGCCTTGAATACGTCATTATAAATGATATGTCAAAAGTCCCCATCGATCCCGCTTGTGCGTTGTTTTTTATTTGAGGTCAAAGGTCATAGATTTGCATTTTTTGCGTATATCTCTGAAACAACGAAAGCTATTGAAAAGTGGTTCAGGCAAAGTTTGTACATCGTAAAATTGTCTACAAAAATACCTCAACACTTTTCTTCTACAAAGCATCGTTCTCGAGATATAGTGACTTTAGACTGCAGGAAAATCGTCGAAGATGCTGCGTTTTTTTTCATTTCAGCCGTTTTATCTGCTTCATTGCCACAGAACAAACAGTATTTCTTGAAATTTACTGAAAGGGGTGATGGGTTCGATCGGTTAGTCCTCCTCCAAGGTAATGAATCGTCTTTTTGTTTCAAGAAATACTGTTCGTTCTATGGCAATGAAGCAGATAAAACGGCTGAAATGAAAAAAACGCAGTATTTTAGTAGATTTTCCTGCGGTCTAAAGTCACTATATCTCAAAAGCGATGCTTTGTAGAAGAAAAGTGTTGAGGTATTTTTGTAGACAATTTTACGATCTACAAACTTTGTCGGAACTATTTTTCGATAGCTCTCGTTTATGACTTTTAAACGCAAATTTATGACTTTAACCTGGGTATTTGCGTTTTTCGCGTATATCTCTGAAACAACGAAAGCTATCGAAAAATGCTTCAGGCAAAGTTTGTAAATCGTAAAATTGTCTACAAAAATATCTCAACACTTTTCTTCTACAAAGCATCGCTTTCGAGATATAGTGACTTAAGACCGCAGGAAAATCTACTAAAATGTTGCGTTTTTTTCATTTCAGCCGTTTTATCTGCTTCATTGCCACAGAACAAACAGTATTTCTTGAGACAAAAAGACGATTCATTACCTCGGAGGAG